>CM062807.1:299204772-299793858 GCA_031772625.1 Pinus tabuliformis | reverse complement strand
TTTTTGCATCATTTTTTACACCAAACTATGCTCATTTTTTGCGTCAAATTTTGAACAAGATTTGCATGTATTTTATGACAGGTTTTGCTTCTAGTTTTGTGTCATTTTTTGCATCTATTTTTCATTCTCTTTTGCTTCCTATTTTGTGTCATTCTTTGCTTCCATTTTTGCACCATCATTTGCATCAAGTTTACACTGTATTTTGAATCAATTTATTTTAACGTCTTTTTATGCATCCATTTTGTGTCAGTTTTTGCATCTAGTCTTACGCCAGGTTTTGTATCTAGTCTTACACTAGTTTTTGCTTCTATTTTTGCACCAGCTTTGGTGCCTATCTTTGCACCATGTGTTGAATTTGATTTAGCACCAAATTTTGCATCCATTTTTGTGCCCATTTTTGCATCTTTTTTTGGACCATTTTTTACATCCACATTTACGTTTGATTTGTCTCCATTTTTCCCATCTCATTTTGCACCATATTTTGCGTCATTTGTTTCATCCAATTTTGCATCATTTTTAACACCATCTCTTGCATCTAATGTTACATCATTTTGAGCATCCAAATTTGCATTTATATTTGCATCTTATGTTGAGTCATGTGTTGTGTCCACCTTTGCATCTTATTTTGTGTCTAATGGTACATTCAATTTAGAGCCATTTTTTACGTCTACTTTTGTATTTGTTTTTGCACCAAGTTTTGCATCCAATTTTAAGCTATTTTATGCCCCTTTTTGCACCATTTTTTTGTGTCTACTTGTGTCCAATGTTGCACCATTATTTACACCGACTTTTTCATCCAATTTTGCATTTTTTTGGTGTCTAGTTTTACATCGTTTTCACCATCCAAATTTGCATCTTTTTTTGCCTCATTTTGTGTCCACATTTGCATATAATTTTGTGTCTGAGTTCGAGCCTAAATTTGCATGTGATTAGGAATCATTTTTTACATCCAATATGGCATCCTTGGTTTCACCTTTTTTCAGCCCCATTTTGCATCTTGTTTTATGTCTTTTCTTACATCTTTTTTTTTTCCTTTTTTGCACCCAAGTTTGCATTCCAAATTTACACCATTATTTGCATCATCATTTGGCATATTAATTTGTAACGTTTTTTGCTTCTTTTTAACGCTCAACTTTGCATCTTATTTTACATCTAGTTGTTGTCTTTTTTTGCATCTAATTTGGTGCCCATTTATGTGTCCTTGTTTTTGTCCAATTTGATATCCTTTTGTATGTCAATTGTTTGCATTTTGTATTAATTCCTAGTTTAACATCCAATTTTACTTTCAATTTTGCATCCATGGTTACATCCGCATTTGACTTATATAGAGTATATTTTTCTTTACATATATGACCCCATTTATAGATTCATAGTGAAATATATGATAGTTTCTAAATATCATTAAAGCAGATATCACAATTCAAAATCATTTGTAAAGAAATTTAAGAGAAATTGACAACATCCATCCAAAAAAATAACAATGTGTCATTAACAATTTTCAAAACATGTATAAAATAGCAACATAATACTAATAAAATCAGTATTATTTTTAATCAAAACAAGTAAAATTCAAATATGATTAACAAATCAAAATATTTCATGAATATCGTTATTCTACGATAAATTAACAACATACATAAATCAAACTCATCGTATGATTACAAAATCAAAATGTCTCATTGATATAGGGTAAATTCACAACACCCATCTAAACATAACAATGTCATTCTACACAATAATTTCTTCATAAAAAACAATGCATGTGCATGCCTAGCTACCACCACCAAGATCATCCTCATGATCATCTTGACCATCCTCATTACTCTGATCCACATCATCACCAACACCGCAACTATCATCATCATCTCCTCCTTCACCACCATCATCCTCATCCTCATCCTCATCATCTCCTGATATATGTTGAACATAATTTGGATCATCGTCTTGGCAATCATTACCTATAGCATTCTGACAAAAAAAATCAATATTACATGTTAGTATTAATTACATAACACAACGCATGTTTTTGTTATACAATGTTAACCATAAAATGAGGTAAGATATACTAGCATTTGCACCAGATGTTGCAAAGGAAACGCCGTAAGGCATAAATTGAAAAATACAAATACAACAAAAGAATACTTTGATAAAGAATAAAAATATATTGAATGCTCAAATCAATGCCCCATTAACTGGAAGCATTTAGTAGACATATCTATCAACATTAGGATTATACACAATGATCAAGAAATTTTCCATATACAAACAACAACTTCCACAACAACCTTTTGTCACATCCACATTTTAAGAAATGCCTTGGAACGTGATCAGAATCTTCCATATTGCCTTTTTCATTATGCAGATAAATCTTCCATATTGCTATTTTCATCATGAATATTGTTAGTTCATTGTTGTAAAGTGTTAGTGTGTTAAATTCAATACTATAAGTTCGACAAGTGAAAAACATTCCTCAATTAGCATAATATACATTTTTCTCTCACCGTGTATTTTTCAGTCAAAGAGCACAAGTAACATATTAACATGTATTTTCCCTTCATTATTTTCATCATAGAGCCAAGAAATCTACGCCTTATCTATAAAGTAACAAAAACATTTTGAAATAAGTTTAATATTTCAAGCCAGTGTCTAACCTATAAAGTAACAAAAACTTTTTGAAATAAATTTAATATTTTAAGCAATTGACTAACCTACTTTAATAATTGAAAAATTCTCAAAGATGAATTATACTCCATAATAAGAGAGCCAACATTGGAGCCCATACTTTCACTAAAACCAAAAGAAACACAACCACTTGTTAAGAAGAAATTCAAGTAATAATAATAAAACAAAAATAATAAACATTAAAGTATAAAATGGTATTTCCAACGCACAAGTATAATATACATGCTCTATGTCCATTGTTAGATTAAATGGGTGTGGAGAAAATTAGTAGAGAACCCAAAATTGTATTTCTAATTAGGATGGGTGGAGAAATGCTTTAAATGCGGGTTGTTGTCATTCTAATGAAACCCTTTGCAAAGGGGATGTTAAGATTCTGAGAGAAAAGCTAGGCTTGGTAGAGAACACCTTCCTTGTTAAACATTCCCCTACTGTAACCAAAAGGAAAGGGCAAGAGAAACAATAATTAGGTTTTTGTTCACAAGTTCTACAAAATATATAGGTGCTATTGATGTTTGAGTGAATAATGGGAGAGATTATTTATGAAATTGTGATAAGGCGCACCTAGTTTTGTCAGAAAGAGGCATATTAATGACAAGTACATCACATTTAGGTAGCATTTCGTCAAGATTTGTCTCCAATGTTGCTCCAGTTTCCTTTTCCAATTCGGGTCCAATAGAAAGACGGTCGTGGTAAAGAAGCTTACAATTGAAGGGTTGTACAAAGGAACGCAATTCAATTCAACATCATGTAATGTTTATTATTATTAGATTGAAATTTTGAAACAAACAGCATGCATGCGTAAGAATTATGGAGCACTGATTTTTGAAAAGAAGTTTGCAACATCATGAAGTAGTACTAGATCCTAAGAATGAATACCTTCAAACGCTTAAGTAGTTCTTTGCCAATACGCCCTGCACCAATAGAACCAATAGTTTTCCCTTCTAGATCATATGACCTGTAAGAAATTGCTGCCACTTTCCAATCACCCTCAACAATTTGCTTATATCCAGGCACAAAGTTTCGCATCAATATGAGAATGCGCATTAGCTCATCTTCTGCCACGGACACCACATTACTTTCGCTGATCTTCAACCAATGATGATACAAACAAATCAATGGAATTAAAAAATATATCCAATATAAATAAAATGCGTTTTTTTAAAAGTAACTCCTAAAGTGAGAAAAATAAAGTTAAAAAATATAACAATGACAATTGTGTAGTTAAAGTGTAACCAAAACAAAAATATATATACAACAATAGAATAAATAAAATGCGTTGTTTTAAAAGTAACTCCTAAAGTGAGAAAAAATAAAGTTAAAAAAATATAACAATGACAATTGTGTAGTTTAAGTGTAACCAAAACAAAAAATATATATATATATATATCAATAGAATAAACCTATCAAGTGTGGATCAAGCAGTTTGTGTCGGATTTAGCCCATAAAATGTCATTTTCAAATTTAACAATAGAATAAACCTATCTAGTGTGGATCAAGTAGTTTGTGTTGGATTTAACTCATGAAATGTCATGTTCAAATTTAATGGAGAGGGGTCGATTTAATGGAGAGGGGTTGAGAGTGGGAGCCACTTGTGAAGGGTAAAAATTATTCCGTAAGGCACTTAGTGAGACAGAGCCTTGCACAAACCTATTGACAACATCCTACAATTAGACAAATCATTCTTCCATCAACCATTGGAGCTGATCTCAACCTAAACGTAGGTCACCACGGTTAAAGAGAGGACATCATAACGAAACAACGAATTAAACATGGAACCGTCATTTCTAAAGGAAACAATGGTACCTAAAGCTATTCGAAACGTTCGAAGGAAGGAGCAAAATGTCATTTATAAGAAAATAGTAAACTTCGTCCACAACAACGCTACTTAGGGTGGAAATTTTTGGGAAAACCACCACAAGAAAGGAACAAAAAATGGGAAGGCTAGAAATGCAATTATCTTTGCCCTTGAAATGTCTGCTAAAAGGAGAGGAGAGTTCGAAGGAAATTAAAGAACTCAAAAGGCAGTCCTTGGAGTCATCATTGCCCGATTTGAGAGAGCTTCCATTTTTTGAAAGAGTTGTTTTACTTGCACCTCCCCTCTCCATTTTGTTAAAGAGTTGTTTCACTTGTTATGATATATATGAATGTTACAGTGTGCAGGAGTATGATTCAATTCCATACGAAAATACAAAACATCTGATAGGATTTCCTTATACCTCATAGGCAAACAACCATTGTCCCTTCTATAGATGAGCAGAATAAGTGCTTGGTTCTCTACACTAAATAAAGACAAAGTATAGTACTTATTGCTGACAAAATAGGATTTAAATCGCGGTTCAATTGCTTGACATTCAGCTGGTCACAGAATTGTAGAGTGCATAATCATAAGTGATGTTGCGAGCCTCATTGCTCAAAGTCTAAGGGTCTTGCGAGCCATAATCACAGCCATGTATGGCATATCTTGTGATTATGGCATTTTATGAGGTCAATTCTTGTGAAGACATTTCAGTTTATAATAAATTTTGAACCTCAACAGAGTTTTGGCAAGACCTGGCTGAGCTAGGACATCAACAACACAGCTGATATGAATGACATAATCTAGCCTCAAGAGGGAGCCTCTTTTGTTTCATCACTCTAACAATCTATGAAGTGGTGGAAAGCATAACAACTTCCCTTGAATATGAACCTAAACTGAGTACAAATCCTAAATGATGCAGCCCTTGGTGCATGTCTCTCAAAGTATGGGACTTTTTACAAATGTTTGGATAGACAACACACTTCTGAATGAACATGTACATGCTCATACTGACATCCTCTGAGACTAGCTTTACAAATGAACAGAAAGCTCCCGGTTAATGTGATAAGTCATGGTTGCATATGCTCATGTGTTCAAATGTCTCTCAAAGTATCGATATTTCAAATGTTGAAAGCTCTTGTGCCCATTTGATATGCATTCGATTGCAGTTCCCTGAAGAAAGAATCTTATAAAGGTGAGGCCATGGCCAATATGTTAGCCATATCCATTGGAGTTTCCATTGCTTGACAACTTTAGTGTGATCAGTCCCACCATGATTCACATGGGCTTCTACTCAACACTGGCTGTTGCTATTGTAAGAGTCTTCAAGCTCGTTGAACCCATAGTATTGATAAGTGTATTCTTTGGGTCTCTGGTTTTCAAATTCTGCCTATGTTTTCCTCTCAGTATCATTATTTCAAATGCTGAAAGCTCTAATTCCCATTGCTGTGTATTTGATTGTGGTTTCCCTGAAGAAAGAAGCTTATAAAGGTGAGCCCGAGGCCAATATGTTGGCCATATCCATTGGAGTTACTATTTCAGCTTATGGGGAGGCCAAGATGAATGCATGGGAGGTGATTCTCCAGTTAAGTGCAGTTGCATGTGAGACTACCCAATTGGTTCTCATACAAATTCCACGAACATCAAAAGGGATTAAGTTGAATCCCATCACATCTTTGTTGCTCCTTGTTGCCTTGTTTTTCTCAGCACCCCCTGGGCCTTAGTAGAATACCCATTTCTGATAATCAGGGTCTCTTCCTTTGATTTGGATTACATGACATTTCTGCTTGTGCCTTGGCTCTTAATCTTGCAGTGTTTTTCTGATAGGAAAGACTTCAGCCTTGACTATGAATGTTGCTGGTCTTGTCAAGGACTGGCTGCTCATAACATAATCTTTGTCTGTAATAAATGAAAAGGTTACAGTCATAAACTTGAGTGGGTGTGGACTGGCTTTTCTGGCTGTCTGTTACTATAATCATTTGAAACTTCAAGCTCTCAAGTCCAATGACAACCAACCAAAGTACCTCAGCAGTGCAGCTGATGCCAATGATGAAGGAGAAGGTTTGATAATGACGAGTGGGAGATCCTCAATCAGAGATTCAGAACCAGTAGAGAAAAATCAAACTCAAGCTTCATGATTAGGTATTTAGATCATTAATATTGTCTTGTGCTAGAGATTACTGTTCTTGGATTGGCTCCTCTATGCCCAGATCTATTTGCAGGGAACAGGCCAGTCATTCACAGTGAAGAAGATAATGACAAGATTAGTGTATAATGATGGACAGGATGGTGCCATGGTGCCAACCTAAATTTCAAGTAAGGAGACATCTGTTCATCAATTTGTCAAGAAGCATGGCCTACAATTCAATTGCTCTAAGCCTATCACTTCTTCCACCTGTCAAATAAATTGTTTCCTGTTTGTTTAGTTGACTATGGTTCTAATAAATATACTATTGTTTGATGTAAAAAGACAAAACAAAACAAAAAATATAGAAAGTTGTGACCCCATTTTCTAACTACAAATTGAAATCGGATTACCATAGTGACCACCTCTGCTTATTGGAATCAAAAAGGGGGTGGGTTATGCACAATCCTCCGTATCATTTGCTATTACCAGAGATAATTAAAGCCACCCTAAACTCAAGTCTTAACTATGCTGATAAGTGAATAAGTGCTTGGTTCTCTACACTAAATAAAGACAAAGTATAGTACTTATTGCTGACAAAATAGGATTTAAATCGCGGTTCAATTGCTTGACATTCAGCTGGTCACAGAATTGTAGAGTGCATAAAGTTATAATTCCAACAGATACCTACCAAATTTTAGGCAAAATTAACTGGAAAATATACCCAAAAAAAAAACTAAAATGTAAAACAATTAAACTATGCTTATGTTTGGACATGAAGCTATATAACAGCTACATGTACCCTAGTGGATATATACATGATTTGGACTTTTATTGTTTGGTCAGCAAAAAGAATTTCTTCAGGGGACGTCTTCCTGACTCTGCCATTTTGTCATATCTTCTTTTAATAATAATATTTCAACAGTTTTCTATAATAATCTTATTATCTTATTTATATTTCTACAATGTGTTTTTTTGTTATTCTTTCTTTATTTTGAAAGTTTCTCAGCACAGTCATTACTCCCATGACGCAGTAGAACACATAATTACTATCACTCAAGCAGATGAACCATAAAGCTTTCAACAATGACTGTGCAAATACCAAGAACATTTGACAGTATTCCATTCCATACATTAATTGGATAACTTGTACATGACAAGAAAACCCATGTACATACTACAAATTAATGTATAACTTGTACATTACAAGAAAACCCATGTAGATGACTTGTCAAGCCAAAAAAGCAGCTAGGTTTAAAGCCAATACGTTCACTAAAATGAAAATTTCCAAACTCATGGACTTTGCAGAGGTATCTTCGAGAAACATAAACACAATACCCTTCTCTGTAGCTACTACGCCAACAAGAGAAAGTTGAAACGTTTCCCAAAGGTCACAAGCAGTTATGTCAGATAAGAATAGAAAACTCACAGGTAAAGAAGAGTTTAAAGGCTATAAAAAGATGGAGACAACTCCGTACGTTATATGTCCATCGTAATGCTCTTTCAAGCTAGAATAGGCTCCAGGTCTGTTAGTAAAAGGCAAGAGACCAGCTAAAGGCAACAGGGGCTGATGGAAGCTTTCATTGGTTCTCTAGGCAAATCCATCAATGATATAAGTGTGAGGCATAGGAACCAGTAGACAATTGTAAAAATAAAAATCACAATCATAGCACTGTACCTAAGTCAAAGGTATAGTTGTAAGTTACTGTACACTGTTTTCCAAAAATAAACTAAAAATTTCAAGAAACTATTCATATCCTGATTAAAAGAAATGGCAAGCTACAATTTCTCATTTAGAAAAACATTCCAAAAATGTATCAATTAATGACTAAGGATACAAAAAAAATGTTCCAAAAGTTGTTAGGAAAGCTTTCTTGGGATTTGGCTTGTCTGGAGCAGGAAACATGGGCTGCATATATCTTTTTTTGTAACTGCCTAATGTAAGACATTTTGAAAGGGGGATTCAAGATGCTTCATCAAGGGGCTTGAAATTTTTCATGTATGGCCATTTTGAACGGGAGATTCAAGCTCGAGGGGCTTCTAAACATCATGGTGGGCCTCTTCATATTTGCAGTCAATCTCCATTGTTCATTTCATGAAGCTTCAAGTGCCTAGAAATTCAAACCTATGTTATCACTGTAATTGGTTCTTACTGTTTTCGGATCAAAGGCACGAGTCTCTTTGTTTGTGGAATTTGATACATCTTCGGATCTTCCTCTAAATCAACGGCCTCATATAAAATATCTGGGCTTCCAATAGATTCTGATATCGGGTAGTGATCGTTAAAACTGTGGGCTGGGATTTCTCCATTAAAACACATTGAAGATGCATCAGAAATTCCAACCCGAGGTGAAGGTCTAATAGAAGACCTAGGAACTGTGGAAGAAGCCAAAAAAGAAACACGGCAACTAAATTGCTATGTTACAGATTACCTCAATATAAATGAGGATCTTCTAACACTTGCCCAGCGGAAAGAGGAGGAGGTAATTTTGAAGCTTAAGAGTTTTATTTTGAAGGATTATTTTTATTAGCATCAATGGTAGAATACATCATGTATTAAGCCCTTTTATACACGTTGCAGATGAGCTCTTTAGCTGAAAGAGTGGAAGGCTTGCAGATGGTACTTTCCAAGAATACAGAGGATAATATCATTATGGGTGGAACATTGAGAGCTCTTAGAGTCGAAATGGCTGATCTCAGACAGCAACATCTGATACTAGGCAGCATTATGATGTTACTCAAATGAAGCTTAGGAATAGTGAATAGTAAACCATGGGCTTGCTTCAAGGCAATATGAAAGTACTGGTAGGGTGAAATAGGATGAAGCTCTAGAAGCCTGGAATCTAATTCAACAAACACAGAATCTCGCAGGGCATTATTTGTTCTTGATGCACTATTTGCTAGAGAACATTTGGTGCACATGATCCACAAAATCCCACAACCCTGATGCAGAAACTCTGCAGGGATGCAGGATTGACAACCTTAATGATAATCTGTTAAACTAGAATAAAAGAAAATTTTATAAGCACAAGGCACTTGTATCGTTCTCTTGCTTAAGAGAGAATCTGGTTCAAGATCATTTTCCTCCTTTTAACAAGTGCTCAATAGATTTCCTAGAATCAGAGGTCTGAAAAGAAAAAAACCAAGAGAAGAAATAGACGAGGCCCCAAAGCTAGTAATACCACTGGGATTCTGTAGAAGTTCAAAATGCAAACATGCAAATTAAATATAGGGTCTGTCAATGGTGTGAAAAAAAAAACCAAAAAGAAAAACCATCTCCACGAGGTCTTAGATTATATGAAAGTCATCAAGATATAGAACTCATTCTCAAAGCAGAATGTGATTATGAAATTGATCTCTTTTCTTCCCCTTGAGCTTGTAACCAGTCGGCACTGTCCTGGTAGTGGTTCCCCTGAAATGAACACAAGGTGGATAAAACACTGGTCTAAGAAAACATGGATATTATACTAGGAAGTAAAGAAGATGGTATAGTAGCAGTTCTTTGTCAATGGAATGTACAGTTTAGCAACAGGTTATTTGGTACATAAAAGGCCTCTGTGTACCATTATCTCCTGCAGTCTTTTTTTCCCAATTGTATCCAGCTTCGGGTCATCATGGTTTACGAACAAATTATAGATAAAGGAAAAGAAAGAAGAGAATATCTAAGAACAAAGAACATGGGAATGCACAAAACACTATTTTCATGAATTATGTAATTTCCCAAAAATGCCACGAAAGATAGGCAGCTCGTTCCATCACAGAATGTCAAGTTAGATTTATTTAAACCATAATAATGTAAAGATTTGAGCGTTTAGAACTTTTAGTCAATATGATGCATCATTTACTACAATCTTCCATCGTACTGAATACTGAGATGGAGATTGCAAAACGTGAAGAGTCGATGGGAAAGTTAACCCGAAAGTTAACAGCCATTGTTGCAAACCAAGATTTGCTTTTTGCAGAAACTGAACACCTGCAAGTGCATAGACAATTGCAAAATGCCAACTACAAAAAGGTTGAAACTGAGGCTGAATTGATACATTCCAAAAATCTGATGAATGATTTGAAAGGAAAATATGTCATATGCATGATGAAATGTGCAGACTAAGGGCCGAAAAGAGTGATATGATCAAGCAGAATATATTGCTTAAGCAAGCAGCAGAAGCTAAAGACCAGGTTATTCTAAACATCCGGAATGAGGGAACTGACTTGTGGCACAGAGTACAGGTTTTAGAAGATGAAGTCATGGAGAAAGAAGGTCAAATTTCTATATTAAAGGGATCATTCTCTGAAGAGTATTGGTATTAACAAAGCATAAGAGCATGGATTCACCATCAGATTGGCCTTTTCTGTCAGGATGTTAGTAGGAAGAGAAGGAGATACTTGTTTTTGACCGCTTGGCAATGCAAGTTTCAGGTTCAAGCACCCCTCTTGATCCATATGGAACTGAACAGAGAACTGCTCATCCTCTGCAGATTGATTTATAGTCATAGTACAGTGATTGAGGACATTACATTACAACATCTCTACCACACTGAGCTTGCAAAAACAGTCTAACGATTACAGAGCCCTACAAGATATCCACTCGTGTCAAAAAGGATTTAAGCTTGTTTGCAGATATTTTTGAGCTTTCAACTGTTTAAGTTTTGGTGGCAATGAACTCGTTGAATTGAACTGAACCTTTCAGACTGCCCAAAAAGAAGTCACGTGAACATCAAAATTCTCAGTTAAACTGCCCTAAAAAACAACAAAAATGTCACATGGACATCAATAACATTCTCAGCGGAACAATTGTGTAGAGATCTATCTCGTATTATGATGCTGATCTGGGGAAACTCAGGTGTCAAAGGAAAGCGCTTGTAAGGGAGAAAAGAGATACCAGTCATTCAGGGAATTGACAGCATCGGAGAATATAACTCAATGCTTACAGAAAACCCATTCTCACTATGCCTTGAAAGGTTTGCAATGGCCTCTAATGCATAGTCACTGCTATAAGTTTGGCTGCCAGCACATGATGATACTCTCCTAAGTGTAACTGCTACTATTTCCCAACAAGTGTCTAAGTGCACTCTCCTAATCACTCCCTAGAATGATTGTTAGAATGATTGTTTAGCAGTTTAGTGAACAGGAAAAGGCCATTAGGGAAACTGGTGGATTGAATTTTCATTAAAGCCATCAAACAACTAAGTTACTAACAACTGGATCAATTGAGTGTAAAATATGGTTTCGTCTTAACCTCTGATATCAAAAACTTTGAGGTCTGGTCAATAAATTTGTGATTAATGTGGATATATGCAACACTAAAACGATATTCCCTCCACTCAAATACGAAACCAAGGGGAAGCGCGAAGAAACAGACCAATAATCAAAGAAGAATGCAATACCCCAATTATCGCAAAAACATTTGACTGTCACATCAATTATAGAACGCTAACAAACTTATGCAAACGAGGGAACTGGTTGCCACTAAATTATATTTGAGCTGAGGTATATATACATCAAGTACACACCAAATTGCCTTATCGGCCTCGGACAAAATAAAAGGGCAGGTTGCACACGGCTATTAGTAGCAGCAACTAAGGCTGGTTTAGTTTTCGGCTCTCAAAGAGCCCAATACTCAAGGTAATGACCTAAGTGGGCGTTGAATATTTCAATCCATCTTTTCTACTGCTTCCCCACCACCGTTCCTGACAACAGTTGCCGCGATGTTTCATAATTACTTAGTACTCAAAAGAAATATGAAAGTTTACAGGAGAGGCATATCACAGTATAAATGAAACAGTCTAGGTCGGTGGCAGTCGGAGTTGGCTTGTGAGAGTTTTGGGTAATTTTGAAAGCATAGATGCTCCTCTAATTGCTCAACTCTGCTTCTATATTAGTACAGATCCCGGATAACAGACCTTTTGCAGAGCTCGTTCAAGGAAGACCTTTAAAAACCAGCAAGTTCAAGTAAGAAATCCAAAAATTCAGTGCAGCTCATGAGGCATACGTCAATTGAGTTATCTCGGGCAGTAGAGTGGAATGGCATTTGTCAATTGAGTTATCTCGGGTAGTACTGCTTACAACAGGAGAATGACAAGACCGTATAGCAGAGAGTTCAAAATCCGCATACATGATACAAACAAGGATTAGAAGAGTCTAAGAACAGTGCTCACTGTCTACAGAGCCAAGACGAATGCAGAAGAGTTCTTCCTTCAGTTCCCCATCTGAGAAATCAGTTGCATGCCAGACCCAAGTTTTATCACTACCTGCGTGCTCCTGAAGTGACATTGGGGAATGAACTGCAAGGCAAAAAGTTGAAATATTTCCAGAAAGTTGAAATATGGCAAATTTTTCCAATCAAGAACTCTAAATAATTTCATTAGGACAAGGCGTAGAGGATTCATGACGGCGACAAGAAAATAATGGCGCTTTGCAATTTTAGCACTCTCTGGCAGAAAAATACCTTTTCTGAAATCGTTTTGACCACGAAGAAACGCAGATGAACTGTTGGAAGTCGTGCAGAGAGAGATCTGGTGGCTCGTGGATCGATTCTGGGGCAATGTTTATCCGATTGCAAACCATGATTGTTCATATGCGAGCTACTGAGCTCGTTGAGAGGGATACGCGCAATGGCGCCAAACTACCAAGAGGATTTGAATTTAAAAGCGGGATAGAATATCTACCGTCCGATCATGTCATCGACAGCCATATATTTGTGTTTCAGTAAAACGGATTTTCAAAGAATTTGAAATATTATACATTTTATAGAATGTGAAATATTATACATTCTATTATTTAAGTTGAATAATAGTTTTACTTTGGAAAAATAATTGGGCACATCAAATAAAATATTGATGCGACGGACATAGAACTCCGAAACAATAATGTACCCTTCTCTTACTCCAAAACAATAATGCACCCTTCTCTAGCTGATGTGTCAATGCTTTCTTTGAAGTGGAACTTAAAGAATTAAGTAATTATTCATGATTAAATTGGGATTTTATATAAATTAATTGATTATTTATTAATGTTAATTTCATTTTATAATTTTATAGTAATTTTTAATAGATTTTTGTTAAAGATAATTATTTGAGCTATTATTGTATCAAGATTTTTGTTGTGTCTTTTATTATTATATTTTAATCCACTTTAAACATGCTCAAAATATGTTTTCATCTTCATTTGTGGAGATTATCTACTTGCATATTCAAAAAGTTTTGATGTAGTTTTTGCCTTGAAAAATGATTATTGTGATTGTAATGGTGAGAAATTATTCTATAAACAGTGTTAAGTGTTATTTACAATAAATGAGAAATTCTTTTTGAATATATAAGACTAATCTTTGAGAGAATAGATATATATTCCCTAATTATCACATAAACAAGGGGTTAATCTTGCATTTAGTGCTTTATCTCTGTAGAGTTTCGCTAAACAAAGGGAATACCTCCTCCTGCGTGACTTCGATTGTCCCTCCCCCTTACAGGATTGCAAAGCATTAAGAATTGAATCTTCTTTATTTTAAAGATGTAGTCTTGTCGAATATACCAAAAACATAGTAGGATTCTTTCATTATTGACAAAATCAAGCACATGTGCAAGGGAAGTATTCATCTATGGATGGTTAACAAGTTCATTAATAACTACAAGCAAACGCTTCAAACTATGTATTTAATGATCTCTAGTCATCATCTAAAGAGTTCAAGAATCAAATCAATTCCAACCTAAGTTCTAAGTATATGGTAAACCTCTACTCTAGAGGTTCTATTATTGTAAAATTTCACAACTATGGAAGTTGTGGCAAGGTCTCAAAGGAGGGACTTTCTTTTTGGGGCAAAACTAACCTTTTTTCAAAAGATAGTTTCTATAATTGAATCCATCTTCAATATCCATTTCTTCAACCCCACTCTGTCGGATTTGAATATTGAATCCCCCCTACTTATTTTGGGATGAGATGATCTTTCAAAAGCCAACATAAATATATTGGGGACTTACAACAATATACAAACTAAGCAAGGAAGGGTATACACACATGTGTTAGAATTTGAATTGAAGTTGACTTGAGCAAAGGTATAACAATGCATATTTAATTAAATAGTGGTGATTTTAACAACCACGTCCATTAGATTAAAATAATGATACTTTATGTGTATCTATATGCAAAGACAAAATACTTGAAAGGCACCTTCCCAACAACAAAGGTCATTATAAGAAAAATGGAAAAATAACAAGTTGATGGGTGGTATGATTGAATGAAGAATCAAAGGGCAAGAAAGAAGAGACATCCAAGTTTAGTTCTAATAAAAGATTTTATGGCCCCTTCCAAGGAGTGCATTATTAAGAGGGACACAAACATGATCATGGAGTCTGTGCTAAAGTCTTATGGGAGAAATAGGAAGCATGTGAATGAGATATTATGGATTTCAAAAGAGAAATCATGTTATTCAATCCAATAGAAGCAAGGGGATTGGTGCTACTTGAGACTCCATAAGCTCTAAATCAATTGGTGAAAGCAAGAAGTCTAAAAGATAAATGCAAAGAAAGGAATATCCATCTATGTACAAATCTACAATAAATAAATTCAAAATTATACAGTGTTTCCATATAGACAATGTTAGGTCCCTATAACACTAGTGATTCCCCCATTACTAGTGTCATTGTGGCCCTTACTGTTATTGTTGTGCCCTTATTGTCCCCATATTGTTATTATTGTGCCCCATAGAAGCCCACTATTGTTATTTTTGTGCCCTTATATTATTATTGTTATGTTGACTTTGATTATATTGTGACCCCTTAGACTCCTATATATAGAAATGAGGCTTTGTCATTTGTATCATCCAATAATTGTTCTTTTGTGTAATGTAAAGGAGGTTTCCCCCTCGAAGAGGCTGATTTCTAAGTTGTTGATCTATCTTTTCTATCTTTTTGTGAGTTGGTTTCATAACAGACAACCTAGGTTCGAACCCTAAAAAGTGTAGGGTCTTTGTGAGTGTTTGTGAGGGAATGTGTTTGACATCACATAATTGGATTCCCTTCATCATCAAAGAGACATGTGTCCCAAAATTCAATTTGGTTTAAGTGGATGTTAATATGATACATTGTATATTTTCTGAGGGTAGTAGCACAATTGGAAAAAAGCATGTTGGCAAGCCCTTGTGTATCCAAGTGATCGAAAGTTCAATCCCCCAGACATATCTCACCAATTGAACTTAAAAAAAATATGATACATTGCATATTGCAAAGCCATTAAGTTAAGTAATGACCTTGGCTAACCCAAATATTTAATTAGAATTTAAGCTCAAACACAACATTAGAAATGAAACCTTCACTCTAGATCTAAGGATATAGGGGTCAACATTGGATATTGGATACAAGACAAGGTGATCAAATGTATCTCTTGGACTAGCATTTTTTACAAAGGAATACAAATTTTAATGCTTATATTAACATGTATGTATAATATAATAATGAAATAGTCACTCTTTAGTTCATGGATAAAAGTGTTGGTGTGGAAGGAAATCTTGAGGGATGTGTCACTATAGTCATAAAAATTGCATTTATTGTGGCACATGGAGAACTTATTAATTGGGTGTAGCTTTAAAAATGGATAGGAGTGTTATCCTCCCCACCTAACTGCAATTCCTACAAATGACATATTTAGTGATTAATGAGTATATTGTTGTAATAATTTTGAACCCTGTGTTAAGAAATCCCTATGCAATCCAATTTAACTTAGGTACCATCCTCAAAATGAGGAGAAGTCATTTGTGGGTTTCCTTAGAATGTGTATTTCAAGGAAGAATGTGTACTTTGTCGATATGTTGAAAGGTTTTACGGTCTTTGTGTTTTAGTGTACCATGTCGTGTTTGGCATTGAGCGTTGGGTGTGTTGGAAGCCAACTCTTGGTAAACTCAAATACACTTGTCCTAAGGAGGGAGTTGGGGTTTTAAGGTTCTCTAGTTGTAAAAGCTTTCAAAGTCAATGTTTTTCATCCTCTTCTTGCATATTGCAGCCTCAAGGCCATTCGATGAGTTGGTGGTCATGCTTAAGGTTTTCATCCTATTCTTGCATTGTGCTTAAGGTTGATTGGTACCTTGTTCCATGAATTATGATCAACTTTGGGTCCTCTTTCAGTAGACACCTCCTAGCCACAGTATTAAAGGCAACATATTGGTTTCCTTTACTAATTTTAGCTTGTAATAAATTTAGATGTAATGGTTGTCACACGCGTTCATATACAACTACCTCATAACAAAGCTAACACAAGCACTTCTACCCATGCCTACATCACATCACAGAGGAGGAATCAATCAATATTATTCAAATCCCGCATTCGAGTATCCCTCCTTTGAGGATTCAATCCAACATTTATGGAGATCAGGTCATCCATTTACAATAACTAGCTTTGCCATATAGCATGTTCGTATTCCTATTGTCATGGCCGAAAGTACCACCGACATATATCTTATGCAATACGAATAAATAATTAGAACGCCTCAATGGATGCAATTCATCCTATAATGCATAATGCATATATTAGATAACCCGAACCATAGGCTCTACCGTTTCAAAACAAAATCATTTATCATACATAATCAATAATCCGTCTGCCACAGTTGCATGACACGTTAACATGTGTATCTTAGGGATTATGCACAATTAATCAGAAGCGCAACATTGGATGCATAGCACAAATAACTTGTACCATAGTTTATACAGTCGAGCCTTAACCATAGTTAACAAATTTGCATAGCGGCTCAAGCACGACTATTCACTATCTTAACAAAAGACAGGTTAACACCAATTCTACATAAGATCCACATACTGTGACTGTAATTAGAATTTCATTTGTGTGCATCCATAAAATCATCTCATTAACGCCACATGCAGTGCATTTAAAACTCAAGCAAATTCTCTCATATGCTAAGGAATTTATAACATAGAGGGTAAGAAACCAACATACAGAACAATCCACGCAAGTGAGTCAAACTAGATCAAAAGAGAGAACGACACTTGGAAAACAGAGCACCGCTACCCAACCTAGAGATGACTCTTCAGTTCACCACCGAGTCGAGGTTCTTGCCATGGATCAACTGCCTCCAATTGATCTATGCAATGGGTATTTAATACCTTCTTTCATGATATGGTTTCCATTAGCGGTGTCTCGCTTTTATGGATCTTTTTATCCATTTGCGTAGGCTTATCTCATAAAAGCTCACCTTTCTCTCCCATGAGGATTTTCCTCATAGAAGATTGTCTTTCTCTCCTGCACAACTTTTATGTTTTTCTCAATGGATATTTATCTCCAATCCATCCAACTTATCTAGAATTAAATCGAGAAGCTTTACCATGAAAGAATTATCCTTTCCCATTCACCAATGTGATTTGGCAAGAATCTCATCTCTTGGTGTCTCGCTTTTCCAAGTGATTAATTTATTAATAATGTATTTACTTTTTATATTACACATCATACCTAGCTTTTCTCAGCTTAGGTTTGCAAAGTTTGACACACAAGGGAGGGGTGTTACATTTTGGATCCTCTCTTTCCTTAAGATCCCTCCAACTGCAGCTAGAGTTCTTAGATGACTGTAAGGAGGAAGCCCCTATTGGAAAGGGACATACAGTTTGAAGGTGTCTATCTTGTTGGTAATTCCTATATCGAAAAGTTGTATTTTCATAGTCCAGGGGTTGGGAATACACAATTCCCATCCACTTGAGCTCAATTTTATCTCGCAAAACTTCATTGGGATCTACCTAAACACATATGCAAACATAGGTGAAAATGCCTTTCAAAAGTCTTTCCCTGTCTACTTTGACGAATCATCCAATAAAATTGCCCACTTTTTCTAAGAGATCTAGATGGGTAAAGTGAATGGGAAAACTGGGAATCTTACCCATACTAGAGTAGTCATTGGCAACATAGTGAGAGGATTGAAGTTGGGAAACCATGGCTTCACTAGAAGACCAACTCATCCCCAAAACCATGGACCTTGGTCAAGGATTTTTTTCTTATCCTCAAGACATTTGAAGATCACCACAAAAAAACATGGGTCTACATCCACCCAAACCGGCATTCATCCAATCCTATCATAATCGAACAGAAAAACACTACTTTTTCAATAGAAAATGGGGAATAAAAGTATCACCCAAGGATAATGACCATCGCATCAAGTGCTCAATCATAAGGGAGGAGCAATAATTTGACAATCACACGTCCTTTATTTCTGTTGATTTGACTCTGAACACTCACGTAATATTCTCTTGCTTGGCGAATTAAACACCACTGCATGGAATGGACGAGGATTGAGCCGAACCCTGGATGAAGCCCACTTCATTCTCATCTAAACACAAAACTATATATATGTCAAAGCTATTACAATAGATTCTGACTGTCAACACCTCGAGGTTCTGTTTATATGTGGCTACCTTTTATGGTTACTATTGAATATGTGATTGGCAATAGTAATGGCAACTTAGGGCTGCCAAATTTCCTTCGATTCCCTCACTACATCCTAACGCAAATAGTTGTTCAATGCCTTGGTTGTCTTTCAAAACTGGTAGGCAACGTCTTCTTTGATATTTCTCGATGGTTTTAATTCCACTACAATCACAACTTTCATTTACATAAACTTCGTGTTTTCGCACGAGCGACGATTGTTCCAAGGTGAAATGTCACTTGGATGGTTTCAATG
This sequence comes from Pinus tabuliformis, assembly GCA_031772625.1. Classification (NCBI taxonomy): domain Eukaryota; kingdom Viridiplantae; phylum Streptophyta; class Pinopsida; order Pinales; family Pinaceae; genus Pinus; species Pinus tabuliformis. The sequence goes on along the minus strand of CM062807.1, from coordinate 299,774,586 downwards.
TTGTTGACCCATCATAACTAACTAACGGATATGCCCATTACAATTTTATACCACCCCATTATCAATATCAATTATGCATGGGAACCAATTAAAGCAACTTTTCACATTAATTTTATATGAGCATGAGAACATGTGTTAGCAAGCAGCCCATAAAGCCTCATTTTGAATGCCATAGTCACTTAGAAGGAATTCCTCTTGTAGTAGCATCCTCCCTACTAAACTTTGTTAGTGCTAACATTAGAACCACCATTACAACAAGATATCTTTCTAGTGTTGACAACACCATTATAGTAAGATACCTCAAGAGAGACAGAAAAATTAAAAAGTATGATAGTAATACGTATCCAAAAGATGGTATTGAAACTAGTAATTGTTCACGAATCCATAAGATTGTAAGGTCATTCTCATTATCATAATCATTGTCATCATCATCACCATCATCCTTGTCATTGTTATTGCCATCATTACATTATCATCATAATCACCATTCATGCCATCATCATCATCATTATGGACATTGTTTGCAATTGTTCACAATTGTAGATGTTGTAAGAAATATCATCAACCCAAAAAATGTGATCAGTGCTAGAAAAGGGTTGTTTAGGACACATTGATATACGTAAGAGAAATAACAACTCTATTTTTGACAGATGATCGATGATGATGATCATCACCACCATTATCATTGTCATTGTCATTTTTATCATCCCCATCATCATCATTAATGTAATTTCTATCGACATTGTTGTAATCATGCATCATCATCATTCATGCCATTATTGTTTTTGATGATGACCTAGATGAAAATGATGATCATGACACCAAAGATAATGCTTATGATTATGACAATGACAACATCTAAAATTGGGAAGATTCGCCAACGTCATTAGCATCATCATCATCATAATCATTGCCATCATCATCATTGTCATTGTAACCACTATCGTCTTTATCATCATAATCACAATTCATGTCATCGCCATCATCTTCATTTTCATCATTATCAATATTATTGACATTGTCATCAATTGTTCATAATTGTCAATGCCATAAGGAATATCATCAATGCAGAAAATATGATGAGTGTTGGAAAAGGGATGCAAAAGCGAACATAGAAATGGGGGCAACAATAGAAGTAAAATTGGATGAAAAGTGGATACAACATAAGTAGATGCACAACAACATGAAAAACCTGACACAAAAGTGGATGCAAAAGTAGATGCAGTTGTCAATGCAAACTTGGATGCAAACATGAAGGCAAAAGTGGAAGCAAACATGGGTCCAATGGTAGGTGTAAAACTTGGCACAAATTGTGGTGAAACAAATGTGGATGCAACAAAGGAAACAAAAGTATATGAAAAAATGGATGAAACAAAAGTGGATGCAATAGGGGATGCAAACGTGGAAGCAAATGTGGTTGCAATGGTAGGCGCAAGATATGGTGCAACAAAAGTGGATGTAACAATAGACAAAAAATATGCAAAATAAGATGCAAAAATGGATGTAAAAGTGGAAGCAAACATTGATGCAACAGGCAAAACAAAATTGGATGCAAAAAATGGATATAATGTAAGTAGATGCAAAAGTAGATACAAAACGAGATGCAAAACCCAATGCATAAACCTGACATAAAAGTGGATGCAAAAATAGATGCAATATTTGATGTAAAAGAGGATGTGAACATGGATGCAAAATTGGAAGCAAACGTGGATACAACAGTGAGTGCAAAACATGGTGCAAATTGTGGCATAGCAAAAGTGGATGTAATGATAGATGCAAAAAAAGAATCAAAGTATGATGCAAATGAAGATGTAAAAAGGGATGCAAAAAGTGAAATTTAAAATGGGTGCAACAGTGGATGCAAAATTGTGTGCAAAAGTGGATGCAATAGAAGTCGATGCAAAAGTAGATGCAAAACGAGACACAAAACCCGATGCAAATCCTGGTCCAAAATTGGATACAAAAAGGGATGCAAAAATAGATGTAGTAGTTGATGAAAACCTAGACGCAAATGAGGATGCAAACGTGGATGCAAAATTATAATCAAAAGTGGGTGCAAAAGGAGGTGCCAAACTAGGCGCTAATTGTGGCACAAAAATATTAGATGCAATAGTGGGTACAATAATAGATGCAAAAGAGGATGTAAATATGGATGCCAAACAAGAGGGCAAAGTGGATGCAACAAAAGTAGATGCAAAATTTTATGCAAAACTAGACACAAAACACGATGTAAAACTTGGCGCAAAAGGGATGCACAAATGGATGAAAAAATGGATGCAAAAAATGATTTAAAAAAGGATGCAAAAAAGGATGTGAAAGTCGATGCAAAAGTGTAAAGGATGACACAAAACTTGGCATAAAATTTGGTGCAAAACGTGGTGCAAAACCTATTGCAATACCTGGTGCTAAACTTGGTGTAAGATTTGGTGCAAAACTTGATGCAAATTTTGTGTCAAGTTTTGCACCATATTTGATAAATGGATGCAAATAGCACCAAAAATGGGTTCTAGATGCAAAAAAAGAAGTAAAAAGGGACGCTAATCGCTGGTTTTGTTGTAGTGTGAGCATAGTTCTTTTCTTGTGTCAAGCTCGTTAAAAAATGAAACAAATCCTCCCTTAATTAAGTTGAGTCTTTCACCTAATCTTGTAAATGAACCTTCATTTCATCTGCCTATTAGTAACTAGTAGTCTACTCAGGATAATGAAACGAAGCTTGGGGGGCATGTGCCTATGTCGTTATGTTGGGGGCATGAAAATTATCTCAAGCATAAGTTTTCTCAGTTTCAGGCTTGTAAAAAAATGAAACCTATCTTGAGTCCATTTCGGTTATTATTTTCAAGACTCATTAAAATCCTGAAAATCTGGAGCTTCTTTTGTTGTCTTTTCATGCTTTTAAAACATACGTGAAAATGTCGAGTTCTTTCTATCTTTTCCTGCTCTTTAATTAAATTGAAAGTCAGTGATATGAGTACACTTTTATCACTTTTTCGAACTCGCTAAAACTTACGAAAAAACAAAATACTAGAGTTACCTTTAAGCTCTTTTCTGAATCTCGAAATATGAAAAGATTATCGAGTATGCTTGTTTATTTCGAACTCGTTAAAGTAAATGAAAAACATCTACTTGATATAAGTTTACCCCTTTTACGGATCATGTGGACTATTTATGAAAATGGTATACTTTGACTAATCATGGTCAAAAGATTTATGTCCTGCACCATTTTACCCTTTTTTGAGCTTGAGAGACTAAATTTACGAAAAATGACATTTCAGAGTTTACTTATGTTTTTCTCCTGACTCCCTAAAAATGAAAAACACTAAGCTTTACTTTCTTTGGGCTCGTTAAAACTTTATGTTGAAGGAACAACATGAGTTTCCTTTTTGTGTCTTTTTCAAACTTTTTAATATGAAAATGACATCGAGTTACCTCTTCACTGGACTCGTAAAAATAAAACAGTGCAGGACTTGTCAATCATAATGAGACCGAACCATTCCTTCCTAGGGTTCATTAAAAATATTCCAAAGGACTCATCCAAAGGATGAGCTTATATGAAAAGCATAAGTTATCCTCCTCAAGCTTGTGTAAAAATAAAGAGGTACTTGCCAGTAATGGTGGGGGAAAATTGGGAAAGAACATTTGTTTTTGTATTGTAAGAAGGCAATATGTTGCTCTTGAACATGACACTCCGTCACCTTTGTGTCTGGGTTTGGAAATCCATTTGTCTCTAAATTGGTCATACCTCATTCAAAGTCTTCAAACTAGTTACTGATCCTATTTTTGAGTCAAATGCGCCAAGTCGAAATGTCGTGTCACCGATATGTTAAAGAGAATTCCAGCCTCAGTTAAAATTACCTTGCAAATCATAACCTTCAATCACATCAATCATCCTTGTGTTAGTCCTGAATCACTCCATTTGTTCTTCAAAACTTAATACATGTTTCATGTTGTTGATGGGGGATACATCAAGGCCCTCCTACGATGGGTCACTTCCTGTCGACATCAACTCATTATCTAGGAAGTTGACTTAGAAACCCCCTTTTGGTACCTTGGAGTCTGCATGCCTTAATGGCAGGTTTCTCGCCTTCGACGACAGGTTCTCATCATTGTGTTCGACTTCAAGACATTAGTTATGTAATATAAAACATCATTTTGGGATGAAAAGTGGTCTCCTCGTAATAATGTGTGGTAACTATCAAATTTATAGGTAAATATACTTTTTGTTATGAAATAAATTAAAAAAGGATGAGAAACGAAATTCGAGGATCATGGAGAACATGGTTATGCATAAGTTAAAAATTATGATGAGATAGGGGATAACAAGTACATGTATGAAAATGTGAAATTAAAAATAGAGTAGTCTGACGAGGCCAAAATTTTGCCTGGAAAATAGTGAAAATTCCGACATAATTTTTGTAAAAATCTAGCATAAATTTTGGGAAATCTGTGTTAGAGTTGTCAAAATTCAATATTTTGTGTTTTTGGGGGATTTTTATGGCGATGGATCCATTTCCACCATCAAAAAAACAATTCAAACACTCATGTTGTCAATTTTTTTGAAAAAAAGAAGAAAATGGTCGGATTTCGGCGAAAAATGGCTTTTCGGTCGAAATTGTGGCCTTGGTAGACAACTCCATTAAAAATGGCTAATGAATGAAAAGGTTTCCAAAGAGGATTAGTTTAAGGAGAGCCTTTGTCAAAGTATTCGTCATGAGAGAAGGCATTGCTGGTGAATAACAACTTGAGTGGGCCCAATGGTTAAGAGCATGTGTTTCCTCCTAAGAGATCATAGGTTCAAAAGAAAAGGGGGTAGAGTAGGTATGCCTTCGTAGTCTTATCATTCAAATCGTTGCGCGAAGGTAGGTCTGTCAAATTTCTAGAATATAGACCATGAGTTCTAGAAACACCTATCTCTATATTGTGCGTTAGAGCATTTGGTTCCTATACAAGTAAATTTTCACAAGAAAATGCTCTGCCTAGCAAAATGTTTAAAGGCTTGTCGAGATTACCCACAAAAGATGTGGAATTGCAAGTCGGGCCAGCGATATGAAGAGAAGTCAGAGGAGAATAATTTAATTTAGTTTATCATAATAGGACAAGTAGCATCACGTATCTTGTACAATTCGACCTTGTTCAATTCAAGTATTTAAATGATTTTAAAAATATACAGGGTAAGTTCCTTAGATAGAAAACTAAGGGACACTGTTCACAAACAGATCACAGATCAGTACACCAGTATTCTTGACGTGGTTAAAACCCTCAAAGAGGGAAACAGTCCACGGCCTGAGCCAACATGGCCACTTCAGGCAATTTATTAATGTAAAAGAAAGAAAATTTACATAATCTTCTCTCATGAATGGTCACCTTACAAATGACCCTCCATGCTCTTTAAATAGAGATCATGGACCAATCGGGTGTTAAGCCATGGATCAAGTGTCAGTAATACTGAGGAGAGAATGAACCGTTGGATCACTTTATGTCTAGAACATATTGTGACCATTGGATTGTAAGTGACAAAAGTACACAGTAAAGAAGCACACTTTACCTAATTCTACAGTAGACCAAGTTATACTTAACTATTTCCTATGTGTCGGAATATCCTAACATCCCCCCTTAAGAAAAACTAGGGATAGGATTGAAGTATGTACAAATATGACACAATAGGAGAAGGAAGGAGGCATTAGAGCCTATCCCTCCTTAGTGACAACTTCCTGAACTCCAACCATAAATTGAAGTTTAGTAAACTTCACCTCTGTGAGAGCCTTTGTAAAGATGTCTGCAACTTGATCATCGGTTGACCAATATTTCACTTCAAGAACATGGTCATGAATGAGCGTTCTGATGAAGTGCATGTGTATTTCAATGTGTTTTTTGCGCTGATGTTGGACTGGATCTTTGCATAGTTGAATGGTACTTTGATTATCACACCAAAGTGTAGTCAGATGCTGTTGTTGAAAGCCAAACTCTGATAGGATCTGACGATGCCACTGGGCTTCCTTACTAGCTTCTATGGTTCCATGATACTCTACTTCTGCTGAAGAAAGAGAAATGGAACTTTGTTTCTTGCAAGTCCATGTAATAAGTCTAGAACCAAGAGTGAAGACATAACCTGCAGTAGACTTCCGATCATCAGGGTCACCAGCCCAATCGAAATTAGTGAAACCAACCAATAGAGGAGATGTTTTTGCACTGTAATGAATCCAACACTGAACTGTACCTCGAACATAACAAAGTATTCTTTTAGCTTCTTTACAATGACTTTCATGCAGGTTTTGCATAAACCGAGCAATAAGGCCAATAGCAAAGGAAAGGTCAGGACAGGTATGGGTCAGATACAAAAGTTTTCCTACAAGCTGATGATATAAGGTAGCATCAACTTTAGGGGAAGTAAAAGTGATTGAAAGTTTGGCTCCAGAATGAAAGTGAGAAGGGGTTGGCTTACAGTCTTCCATGTGAAAGTGGTTTTGTTGTCTCAGGCCGTAGACTGTTTCCCTCTTTGAGGGTTTTAACCACATCAAGAATACTGGTGTACTGATATGTGATCTGTTTGTGAGCGGTTTCCCTTGGTGTTCTATCTAAGGAACTTACCCTGCCAACAGTGAAAATTATTCTTCATTCATAGCTATGTCCTAATCTGGATGGCCTGAAGCTTCTACAAAGGTGCCATGATCATAATTCGATGAAGCTTGAGCCAGTAAAGAAGAGGCTCTATCAAACCAAGAACATGTGTGATGTTGATCTATAGGAGCACCTGCAAGAGCACCTTCTGCATCCCGAGTAGCACAGACCCATTTTGGAAGCTGAGGAGCTGAAGGAGGATCCTGAGAAGGTGGCGTAGGATTTTCATCCTCACTGTCATCATTTGAAGAAGAAATATTTTCATAAGTAGAAGGGATAGAGAGAGGTGGCACATCCGCCAAACTAGGCTCGTAGGTCGATATATTTTCAACAAACTTTACATCTCTTCTAATGATAACATTTTTGGATTTAGGTGGAATAAGTTTATATCCTTTGGCATCATCATAATATCCAAAAAAAAAAAAAAATCACTCTTAGGTTCTAAGGCTTTATGTTTCTCATTTGGAATATGGGCCCATGCTTCACTTCCAAAAACACGAAAGTGACTTACATCTGGTTTAATTGAGCTCCATGCTTCTTCTGGAGTGATATTCTTTAAAACCTTAGTAGGAGTGCGATTTACTATGTCATTTGCAGAACTAATTGCTTCTACCCAAAAATTAAGACTAAATCCTTTATATTGAAGCACACAATTAGCCATTTCCTTTAAGGTGCGATTCTTTCTTTGAGCTACACCATTTTGCTATGGAGTATATGGAACAGTATGTTGCAGTTGAATTCCATGCTCAATGCAAAAGTTGATGAATTTTTTGTTAACATATTCTCCGCCATTATCATATCTTAGCTTAAGAATTCGATGTCCAGATTGTTTCTCAACAAAGGCCTTAAAGGCCAAGAACATGTTAAAGACTTTACTCTTGAGTTTTAAGAAGTATACCCAAGTGCGTCTGGAGAAATAATCAATGAAAGTTAAGAAATACTTATAGCCAGAGAATGAAACAATTGGAAGTGGACCACATAAATCACTATGCACAAGTTGTAAAGGGGTTGAGGCATGCCAAGAAGCATGTTTTTCAAAACTATCCCAATGATGTTTTCCAAGTACACATCCAGAACAAACACCATCTCTGCAAGATACCATAGGAAGACCTGTCACCATATTTTATTTACATAGATTTTGAAGGGAGCGATAGTTTAAGTGACCAAATCGCTCATGCCAAAATTTGCTCACTTCATCATTATAAGAAACAAATACTGAGGGAAGAGTTGATGACCCAAAGTTGTTAAACTTATACAACCTTGTAGAACCATCAACAACGCTAATAGCTAAAACCTGTTTAGGATCTCTTAGGTCCTTGATTACATCATCATGAGGTGAAAATTCAACGATTTTACCTTCACCTGAATGAGTTATCTGATATACAGATAGAAGGTTGCATGATAAGGTAGGAACACATAATACATCATTAAATTGACCATTGTCTAGATGAATAGTTCCAATCCCTACAACACTAAGAGATCTATCATCACCAACATATATATTTTTGGTGTTACAATCATTTAAAGAAGAAAACATGGCTTTGTTTTTTGCCATGTGATAAGAAGCTCCAGAATCAATGAGCCACTCATGAGAATGAGAAGAAGTAGATACATTTAGTGCATAACCAGACTAAATTATAACTTAAATAAAATATAAAATGACTTTAGAATTATAAGTGACTCACTTTTTATAATGGGTGAGAACACTTTTACATAAAGTAATTTTAAAACATAAGTTACATGTGCTTTTTGCAAAATTAAGTCAATAAAAAGAAAGACTTGAACCCAAGACCTCTATTCTCATAAAGTAACTTTGGACCAAGTGAAGAAGTTTAAAAGGTTAGTAATTTTTGGAAAAGATGAAGTTTTTTGTTTTTTGATTTTTTGTTTTTTAACTCATTGAAGCTTTAGGGTGCATGCTTACTTGAAAAATGTCTTTTTTCCTACAAAACAAAAAAAACCACACAACCCAAAACGAACATGCAAAAAAAACAAGCCTTACGCCTTTAAGTTAGATTTCACCAGAAACTAAATATTTTCCTCAATGTTTCTGATTTTCCGAGATCACACTAAGGCACGACAGAAAAGAGCATACGCATGAGAAAAATCCTTCCTTTCTATTTCTAATTTGCCCAGATCTCACAAAGTCACGGGGCAAAGAGAATATGCAGAAATGAAAGGTATAGATCTGGTAATAAAAACAGAGAGATAAATAAACTGAAATAAACAAAGAGATAAATAACTAAAACTGCAAATAAAGATTGTATGCCTCCAGATCTTAAAAATGACGTAGCTAGGGTTACTAGAAACCTTTTTGTGTGAAAAGAAATGGATTCCTCACTGGAACATATGCTCCTAACACAATAGAGTAGTCCTCTCGGCCCAAAAGCGGTCAGAAACAATAGATCTAGGAAACGACAGTCGGATGTAGTTGTACCAGCTTGGGATTTGGATCACCAATGGATGCGGCCCTCAAATAGCTCTCATACCATGTAGGAATCTATAGGGTAAGTTCCTTAGATAGAACACCAAGGGACACCACTCACAAACAGATCACAGATCAGTACACCAGTGTTCTTGACATGGTTAACACCCTCAAGGAGGGAAACAGCCCCCGACCTGAGCCAACGCGGCCACTTCAGGCAATTTATTAATGTAAAAGAAAGAAAATTTACATAAGATTCTCTCATGAACGATCACTCTACAAATGACCCTCCATGCTATTTAAATAGATATCATGGACCAATCGGGTGCTAAGCCACGGATCAAGTGTCGGTAATACCAAGGAAAGAATGAATTGTCGGATAGCTTCATGTCTAGAACATATCGTGACCGTCGAATTGTAAGTTACAAAAGTACAAAGTAAAGAAACACACTTTACATAACTCTACACTAGACCAAGTTATACTTAACTATTTCCTATGTGTCGGAATATCCTAACAATGACAACAACCAATTTCAATATATTTATACTAATAAAGTGAAAATAGGAATCCATGCCTCAATTGGGGTAAAATATTATCAGAGTACTTTAAATCAAATTACTTTTACAAGTATAAATAAATATTCCACTTGTGTGGAAAGGATAAGATGTTAATTAATAATATTAGGTGTATGTTATTTTAATAGTTACATTGAAAGTTGTGAGATGAAAGTTTTTACATTATAATGATATATTTAAAAAACCTCAATTTAAATTAAATAATAAATCAATAATTATGTATATATTAAATAAACCAAAATTTATTGTGAATTCAAATTTATTAAATATTAAAAAAACAAATTTGTGATTCGTAATTTTGTTAATAAATTAAAATAGTTAATATGCCACGTATAATTAAATAATAATAAAAATTTACATTTTGATAAACAAAAATTCATAATTTAATTTAAAGGATAATGAGATTAAAAAATAAATACCATGTTAAGAGAAGAATTTAAAATTATAATGAAATTGATATAAAGAAGGGAGAAGAAGAGTCTTTTCGGGGGCGGCTTGTGATCTAATCTAGGGTTTTTCTTTAGGGTTTATGTAGCTGGTTACCATGGCAGGGTGAGGAGGAGGGAGTTCTGCTCCCTCCTACAGTCAAGTAGTTGTGGAAAGAAGCAAGGGAGCTAGTTCCCATCGCTTCAAGAAACCAGCGGAGGTGGCAACAGAGATTACGAATAATGAAAAATCGGAAACCATCGGACCTCAAGAACAGGAAGAGAACCATGAGGAACCTAGTAAGGAGAAGAGGACAGAGGGTAGCAGTCAGAAATTTGCTCCCATGAATACATCAGGGGCATGTAAACCCAAGGTGACCATGATTCCTTGAGTCGTTTTAAGTGACCCAGCGCTGCAGGTGCACAGAGAACACATGGCAGAATATGCTGTTATCTGTAAATTTATGGGGATCTGGCCGATGGAGAAGGCTTTGCAAGCATGGATAAGGAACCACTAGAAACCAAAGGGGAAAATTGACCTTCACCTTGGGTCCAAGGGTTTCTTCATGGCGATGTTCACAAGCCTAGAGGACAAAGACAGAGTGTTCGAGGGAGGACCCTATTTTTACGCGTCTGCAGGCCTTTACATGAGACCATGGGTAATGAACTTTGTCCCAGAACGAGAGACTTTCACCTCGGTACCGGTATGGATAAGACTCTACTCCCTTCCTTTAGATTATTGGCTGCCGGAGTCTCTAAAGGCTATCGGTAACAAGCTAGGGCATTTTATAAAAATCTCAGATACTACTCTAAGAGGCAAATACACTTCCTTTGCCCGGATATGTGTGGAAATGGACTTATCTGGGGCACTTCCGGATGCAATCATTTTGGAAGTGTATGACAAGGAATGGGTGCAAATAGTAGACTATGAACATGTCCCATTCAGGTGCCGTAAGTGCCATGAACACGGGCACCTATACAGGGACTGCCCTTTGAACAAGCTGGAGAGCAACACGAAAGCCACTACAGGCAAGGATCCCGAAGGCTTTACTAAGGTAGGGGGTAAAGGGAAAGGAGGCAAGAGGTACCAAAAGAAAAGTACTGAAGACGGACAACCGAACCACAATAGTTTCAAGATCTTAGAAGAAGAAGTCGAAAACAATGGGACAAACCAGGAATCGGAGAATATTCCCAATGAGAAGGAAGGGGATGCTAACATGGAGGATATACTAGAAAACAACAAACAAACGGATGATTTTCCGAATATGATGGAGCTCAGCAGGGACCATGAGATGACTCCAAGTGAGGCAGGAATGGAATACCATGAACTGCAGGAGATTCTAGAGAGGGAGAATTTAGATCTAGAAAATTTTCTGGAGCAGGGAATCACCAAAGGGGTTGACTCTCTGCCAAAAGCGGAGTTTGACAGGGTTCAACAGCTCTTCCTTTGGAGATCACAAACAAAGTGCTCTGGAGTCAAAAGAAACCATGACAGCCAGGAGAATAGGGGAGTGAAAACGATGGAGGATACATCGATGCTTTCTTCAAAGAACCCGGGTAGGAAAAGAGGAAGGAAAAAACAGAATGAGCTGTTGTTCGAATGTGGGAAACTTATGATTAACTCAGGTAAGATGAAGGATCTTACTAGTTACTCCTTTACAAACCTTTCTTAATGAAGCTTACAACCTAGAACATTAGGGGTCTAGGAAGTAAAAGGAAACAAAGAAATCTTAGCAGTCGAATAAAAGAAGAAAAATCAGATATGATTTTTATTCAGGAAACAAAATGTTCGATGGACAAGATCAGAGAGATACACAACAAATGGTTAATCAAGTATGAGTATCTAGAGGTAAAAGCAGATAACTCGGCGGGGGGATTCTCACTCTATGGGATCCTCAAAAACTTGGAATCCTGGATGCTAAAGCTTCTAGGAATTATCTATCGATGGTGATTCAACCTTTGGGGGATAAGGAGATCTACATGATCACTAATGTCTATGGCCCTCAAAAACTAGAAGACAAACTAAAGCTTCTCACATCCCTTGAGGAACTGAGGGAGAGACATCCTGATATGCCCTGGATTCTGGCAGGGGATTTCAATATGATCAGATCTCTTACAGAGAAAAAAGGAGGTACAAGAAAACTAGGCAGGGACTCCATTGCCTTCTAGAACTTCATGAATAACATGGGGCTAGTGGACACAGAAACAACAAATGAAATTTTTACTTGGAATAATAAGAGGGGAGGAGCTTCTCAAGTTGCCTCTAAATTAGACAGATTCATAATCTTAGAGGAACTCCTTATCACAGGCCTTGATATGTCAGCTTTAATCCTTCCCTTCAGAGGCTCAGACCACTGGCTTGTATAGATGGAAGCTACTTTTATGGGTACACCAAGGAACAGACCCTTTAGGTTTGAAAATATCTCGCTCTCTCACCTTGACTTCACCAACAATATTGACAAATGGTGGATGAAAGATAGGCCCGTTCAAGGCACTAAAATGTTCATACTACAACAGAGACTCAAGCACATCAAATCTAGGCTTAAAGATTGGAATAAACAAGAGTTTGGCAATATTTTTAAAGCCAAAAAATAAGTTGAGAATAAAATACAGGAGATTAATCAGATCAACATCTTAGAGGGTTTTACCTAGGAAAGGAAAATTCAAGGTGACTCTCTTCAGAACGAATGGGAATATCGGAGCTTGCAAGAGGAGATTTTATGGAGACAGAAATCGAGGGTGCAGTGGATTAGAGAAGGAGAAAGAAAGACGAAGTTTTTTCATAGATCAAATTTGGATCATAGATCTCATAACAGAATTTCCAAACTTAAATATTCTCAAGGGAAAGAGCTTGTCTCACACATAGAAATAGAAACTGTCCTACTTCATCACTTCCTCAACATAACAGAGGAGCCTCTCATTGATAGATCTCAGTTCATTACCAAATTCACAAAGTTCATTCCCAAGCTTGTAACCAGGGAAGACAACCACAATCTTAACAGGTCAGTGTCTGAAGAGGAGGTTAGTGAGGTTATCAATGAGATGCAAAATGGGAAAGCTCCAGGCCCTGATGGTTTCAATGTGGATTTCTTCAAAGCTTGTTGGAAAATAGTCAAACAAGATATCCTTGAGGTTGTGGAAGACTCTAGAAGATCCAAAATTGTTTTGAAAGCTCTTAATGCCTCTTTCATAGCTTTGATTCCAAAGCAGGAAAAATCTATGACACCGGACAGATTCAGACCCATAGCCTTATGTAATGTGGTGTACAAAATTATCTCCAAAGTGATTGCTAATAGACTAAAGCCTCTTCTTCCTGCTCTCGTTTCAGAGGAGCAAACTGGTTTTGTGGAAGGAAGACAGATTCTCAACAACATCATACAAGCACATGAGGTGGTACACTCTCTTAAGAGCAAGAAGCAAGTTGGTATGATCATGCAACTGGACCTAGCAAAAGCTTATGATAAGCTAAGTTGGGTGTACATCAAGGAAGTGCTAAGAGCTTATGGATTCGACCACAACTGGATAAGATGGGTTATGGCCCTTGTATCCTCGGTTAGTTTCTCAATTCTGCTTAATGGATCTCCCTCTAGAACCTTTATACCTTCTAGGGGTCTCAGACAAGGGGATCCGCTCTCCCCCTTCCTCTTTGTTCTCATGATGGAAGGACTAGGCAGAGCAATCAAAATGGAAAATGGTGAAGGAAGAATCTAGGGTCTGAAACTTACCTCGGATGGGGATGCCTCTACTCATCAACAATTTGTGGATGATACAATGCTGCAGGGCATTCCTACAGTCAAGGAAGCTAGAGCATTCAAACAAATCCTAAACGACTTTGCTTTGGCGGCTGGTACAGAGGTAAGCCTTGACAAATCAAATGTTTTTTTTTCAATACTGACATTGCTATTCAAAGGAACCTCACCAGAATTCTTGGGTTTCAAAGGGCTCAGTTACCTTCCAAGTACCTTGGAATGCCTCTTATTGACAAACCTTTGAGTAAGGGAGTGTGGGAACCAGTCACCAATAAACTTCAAGATAAAGTCAGGAAATGGACTTGTAGGTCTTTGAACTTGGTGGGGCATCTTGTGCTTACAAAGGCTGTTCTACAGGCTATACCCATTTTCATGTTTTCAGCTCTCCCTGCTCCCAAAGGTGTTATACAACAAATCAGGAGTATTCAATGAGATTTTCTTTGGGGCAAAGGGGAAGAGAAAAAGAAGTGGGTGTTGGTAGCTTGGGACAAGCTCTGCAAACCTAAGGCCCATGGAGGTTTGGGGCTTCATGACCCTGAAATCCTCAGCAGAGTTTCGGGAGCAAAACTTTGGTGGAGATGGCTAAAGGAATTGGCAACCCCTTGGGCAAAGCTTTGGAAGCAGAAATATGCAAAGAATTGGCAGGAGAGGGATCATATCAGAATGTCAGGGCTCATCAAGGGCTCCCACATTTGGAACCTTGCTTGGGAGAATAGAGGCATTGTCTAGCAGCATAGTTTCTGGGAGATCAGAGCTGGGAACCTTGCACGGTTTTGGGAGGATAACTGGCAGCAAGAACCAAATTTGTTTAGAGAAGAACTAACCACTCTCAAAAATGACACTGATAACAAAGGTCTACTCATGGTAAGTGACTTCTGGGATCAGGTAAGGGACAATGGCAAATGGTGAATGTGGAAGAATCTTGGTTACAGTGAAGAGAGTCCTTTGAAAGCACAGGCGGATTCCCTGGCTCTAGACTTGGAGAAGAGGAAGATTTTAGTGTCTTCCTCATCTGACCAACTGAGATGGGGCCGAAACACCAAAGGCACCTTTAACCTCAAAGAATCTAAACGCATGGCCCTAGGTTTTGATTATCCAAATCCTGAACAGGTTTGGAATAACCTTTGGAGAAACCTGCAATGGAGAAACCCGCAATGGATTACAGGAAGAAACGATGGAGCATTTACTAAACCACTGCCCCTTCACCTCTACCTTGTGGGATTGGGCGGCCTTAGTCTTTAGGAAAACTAACAGAGACAGACTTCGCATCACCAACACATTGAAGAATTGGAGGAAAGACTTCTCAGGTAATGAAATCATTAACAAAGCCTAGACTCTGGTTCCAGGCTTTATTATCTGGGATGTCTGGAAAGAACGCAATGGAAGGATTTTCAAGAACAACACAGGCTTGACCCATAATATCATTGGCCAAATTCTACGATAGATCAAAGATACATTAGGAGCCCTTATGTGGAAAATTCCTGAGGACCCCCCTTCGGCCCAGGAGGCTCACATTCTGAGGCAGTTAGGTCTCCATTCTCTGGTTCCCCTTGGTGCTGGTAAGGGTGTAAGCAAAATAACTTATGGTAAAGATATCGGGCAGCCTCCTCCTCATGATTTTTTGAAAATCAATATAGACGGGGCCTCTAAGGGCAACCCAGGGATGGATAGATTTGGAGATGTCATAAGAGATGAGCAGGGGAGCATAAAGGATATCTTCCACGGTCATTTGGGGACTGCCACTAATAACATGGCGGAGCTCATGGCCTTAGAACAGTGCCTGGAAATCCTGATTGAGTTAAATTTACACAACGCCATCATTGAAGTTGACTCAGAATTGGTCATTAATGCGGCTAAGAAAATGTGCAATGGAATGGCACCTAGAAAAGTGTCAAAACATTGGAGGCTCTCGCAGGTCTTTCAGCGTATTCACTCCCACTTGCGAACCCTGAGAATAGTCAATTTTGTTCATGTGCGAAGAAAAGCCAATATGTTAGCTGATCGTCTGGAAAATGAAGGTGTGATATGCAAGGAGAGTTATATCTGGTATGACTGGGAGTCTATACCCTCTGGTAAACTGAGGGAAGATTGTCATAGACAGGCGACCAAAGATATAGAGTACTTCCAAATCATGAATAATGAGCAGGAGGAAGACTAGTGGGAGTGGGAAAGAGCAGAAGTCTTGGAGCCTGGTTGAAGTGCCGGAGCGAATCCTAACCATAGATCCCACAGTCAATGCTTACGCCACAGCGTGCTTGGAGGGAGTGGAGGATGGGATAAACAACATGCTTATTGATGGGCCGCAAACCATAGACTCTGTTGGCCTTCGATATCGAATGGATATTGGGTTTCAAATTGATCGGAAGTTAAGGGGTTGAGCGGACCCGATATCTTTTTAGACCAAGGTTATAATCTATATCGGGTTCGTAAAGCGGGTAAATACGCGTAAGTTTCAACAACGATGACTTGTGGACAGTCAGATCAAATGGGTTTGGATCAACGGTGCAGGATCATCGTGCAACTCGGTTGATCAGAGTGATTATCTACTGTTCGATTGAAGGAAAGTTAGACGATGGATCTCGGTAGATTGGAGAAATTTTCAACCGTCCGATGGAAAGTTAGATCGACGGTGGGGTTTGTGGGTTAAGTTTTGGGGAGATTGAGCGGTAAGATTGGAAGGAGAAGAATTGCGGAGAGTCCGACAATTTGTTCATTTAGGTTTTTCCCAAGGGGCTTTGGGGGTTATGATTGTAAGGTTTTGGGTTCGGAGGTCCCGATTGTATGTTTGATCTTATACCGGTCTGTCTTTTGTTGGTCTTTACGCTTGTAAAGACGTGTATCATATGTAATCTTTGTTCGGTTAATTGAAGGATCCACTCTTACTTGAGAAAAAAATATATAATAAAATTAATTTTGAAAATGTTATGTAATGTTTTATCTTATTATAATTTAAAATATAGAAAAATAAAAACAAACACATAATTAATGGAAAACTACAAATTATCAAAAAATTAAAATAAAAAAGTTTAAATCATAATTTAAATTTCCTTTCCTTTACGAAAGAATTACAATTAATTTTTAATAATAATTTCATTTCAAAATTATTATTTTTATTATTAAAATAATGAAAAATCCAAAATTATATATATAATAAAATTATTTCAAAGTTATTATTTTTATTATTAAAATATACATGAAAATACATAAGAATTTATATAAATTTCAATTTAGAATTTAAAATTCATTTAAAGTATGAATTTATTACAATGCATTATTTAGTTTTTTTTTCCACTTAAAATTATTTTTTCATCTTTCTTTCATATATTTTTATATTATCCTGGTTCATATTACATTCCTTATATATAAATATTCCAGATCATATTAACTAAATTTAAAAATATATAAATATCATTATTAAATTATAAAATAATACTTATTGATGATGATGATGATGATGGTTAATGTTCGCTGAGACTAAACATTGGTCTATCGGACCTAAAGAAACAAATTATTTATTTTGATTTAAGATTTTATTCCTATGCTCAAAAAGCTTGGAGAGAAGCCTCCCGAGCTCACTATAATTTTGACATTGTAAAAGGCTAGGAAGGTCAGTATTGTAACAAAGATTGTGAAACTGAGATCTAATGTGGTTGTACGCGGGGCACTCTAAGAGGAAGTGGTTTTCATCCTCGATGTTCCTATGCTCACATATATCACAGATCCTTTCCATCCATGGCGTTTTAGGAACTGCCCAACGACCTGTTTCACTATGGAGCTCATGAGAATTCGTTCTAATCTTTGCTATATTAATTTTCTTCTTTGAGCTAGTTAAAATAGAGAGATACTTTTGATCTTCTAGGGTGGGTTGATGACCTTCTTATAATAACTTAATTTTCTTTTAGCCGCTAAATCTTTCTCACACCACATTTTTTCTTTGAACTTAGAAGTAACAATATCTTTAATGTTATTTATGTTTTGCAATGCATCATTCTCGTTGATCTCCCAATATTTTAACCAGACCCTTGTGTCTTTATGCCACCCTCGATTGAGCCTTAGGTGGTTTTGGCTGGAATTTAAAGCTAGCTTAGGAAGTCTATGATCGTCTATGTTATTGAGTTTGTGCTTGTACAACAGAAACCTAATCATAGCTGGCTCTCAATAGGGGAAAGACCTGCTTCTATAAGGAGAATAGGATAGGGTGTATTACTTTTAATTTTCAGGTTATAAGTTATAAAACGCTTCTAGATTTGCTCAATCTTTCTCAATGATTCTCTAGAGATGCTGCAACCCCAAACCTCACAGCCATATAAGATAACAGGAGTGACTAAAGTTTCAAACAGGAACTTCTTTTTATCCCACATTACGAGGTTCGTTGTTTTACAATTATTTTCAAGACCAAAATAAGCTTTCCGCCCCCCATTAATCCTTTTCTCAATGCTATGGTTCCAGTTGAGCTCGTGATGAATATCAATTCCTAGGTACTTGTAAGAATACACTTCCTCCAAGTTATTATTGTCATACATAAAATTAGCGTAAGTGTCCTTCTTGGTTTTGATAATCATAACTTTTGTTTTGTCAGTATTAACAGTCATACCCATGGTAGAGCAGAAATCCTTAAGAAGCTTGAGTTGTTTATCAAGATCAGATGGGCACCTTGTGAAAAGAACAATATCGTCAGCATAGAGAAGAAGGATGACGACTATCCCAGCTAAGATCGTGCCATCACATCCTACTTCCTCTAAATAGCCTTCGAGCTTATCGATGTAAATGTCAAATAGGGTAGGGGAGAGGGGGCAACCTTGTTTAACTCCGATGTTACACTTAATACCTTTCGACCACCCCTCATTGCTCTTTAGTTTGGCAATTACATTCTCGTATAACCTTATAGCGGCAGCTCTCAACTCAAGAGGAACCTTTAGCTCTTCTAATCTATTCCAAAGGTTGTATCTAGGAATCGTATCAAAAGCATTTCTAAAGTCCACAAAGCAAAAAAATAAATTGGATTTATCATTACGACATTCCTCTACAATGATCCTAAGTGTAACGAGGTGGTCTGTTGTTGAGTGATGCCTTCTGAAACCTGCTTGGCCTTTAGCCCGCTTACCTTCACTTTCAAGCCATATGCTTAACTTCTTTTCCAAAATAATACCATATAACTTGGCTAAGAGAGGGCTAATCATAATTGTCCAATAATTAGAGGGGTTATTTGTATACCCACTTTTAAAAATAGGGATAATGAGGCTCTCAGTCCAAGGTTTAGGGAACCCTTGCTTGATTGCTTGATTAAAAAGCTTGTGGATGTGGGGGATGAGGACAGGACCTCCAATTTTTAAGATTTCCGCCTGGTAACCTTTAATGTCCTTAGCTTTCCCATTAGCGAGGCGATTAACCCCAAACTTAATGTCTTCTAAAGAGAAAATTTCTTTCGTTGTGAGGAGGGTTTCCAAAGTATCCATGACATTTGGAGATATATTTTATAAAATAATACTTATTAATATTAATATTAAAATAAAATAAATATATTTATGTGGCTAATATTATTCAATACTAGTTAATATTATTCAACTTGATTTTTTTTTATTATGTAGGAGAATAAAATATATTTTTGTCTTTAAACTTAAATATTTGATTTTGGCCATTTTATATTTTATATTTTATATTTTATATATATATAGATATAGATATAATAGTTTATTAATTTGATAGTTAATATTCCAAACCATATTAACTAAATTTAATTATATATTAGTATTATTATTAAATTAGAAAATAAAATTGATTAATATTGTTATTAAATTAAAATAAATATACTTGTGTAGTTAATATTATTCAATATGTGCCCATGGGGCTTTAGATTGACGGTGAATGGGTGCACTGTTAAGGCACTCCTTGTGATAGGTCACTGGTTCAAATCCCCTGTGGATGCTTACCTACCAAATATATATATATATTATTCAATGTGGCTATTATTATTCAATTTCATTTTTTGAATGGTTTATGGTAAAGACATCTAATTTTGGAATAAAATATATTTTTGTCTTTGAGCTTAAATATTTGATTTTGTCACTTGTTTGATTTTATTTTTATATTTACATTATTTAATTTAATAATACATTAATTTAATTTATTAAAAATTGAAATTTGAAAGCCACTATCATGTTGTGATATGTAAATATTTTGATCCAATCAAATTACACAAAAATAAAAAATAAAAAATAAAATAAAATAATTAATTGATTCCTCTTGGTGTGTCTTAGATTAGGAGTTAAGATAGATCTAGACTAATACAATATTGTTTTGTATAGTAATTCTTATATGTTTATTATTGTAAGTAAGTTATGTACAATGCATTTTGATTTTGGTATAATATATATATATATATATGTGTGTGTGTGTGTGTGTGTGTGTGTGTGTGTGTGTCTTTTTGTATTTTTTTAATGAAAATTTGTTTAGACATTTTTGAAATATTAGTCATTCTTGCACAATAAACAAAAGGGACAAGGTAGCAATGTGCAAAAAACAAAAGCAGTGACATTGCCACCACGTGGCTCTTGTTCAGTGTTGCAAGCAATAAGTAAATCATGACTACTCTTGGAATATGCCAGCATTGGATTACATGAGCTTTGCTATTGTCCAAGGAAGTGAGATAAAATGGATTTGTGTCATGCAATTCGAACACATCTCATCTGATCAGTTTAATGCAGGAACCTGAAAGTTTGGAACAATTCTCTCTCTTTATAGCCATAAAGATTCAAAGTATGCACCACGACCAAGCTTGATGGGATATTTTGCATAAAGAAATATGTTGGACATTCATAGTTTCGTGGACATGCCCAACCATGTAAAAGACTTCATTGAGAGCGATCTCAAGGACTTAAAGCTACATGTGTTTGAAGACTTTTTAAAGTTATTACATCTAAAGTTATTACTATAAGTGACAGAAGAGAAGGTAATTGAATCCAAATAAATAAAAGAACAAATCGTGCTCTCAACCATTTAAACTACTAATCTAAAACTAAAAAGAAAACACTCAAACTACTAACTTAAAGCTAAAAGATAAATTAGAGAAAGGAAAAAAACATCGCTGAAAAGGTAAAATAAAAGTTAAGTTTGAAATAAAGAAGTTTTATAATGAGTTTATGTCATTGTCCATAAATTTAAGATTGTAAAAGGATTAAATGATTTTAAAAGAAAAATGAATTCAAATCCACGTCACTTTGTAAATGGGAAGAGAGTTATGTAAAGGTCATGTTATGGAAGTATTTTTTATGACAAGGTGAGGTTAGTATGGAAGATGATTTCATTTAAGTGAGTTTATGAATGAGATCAAAGGTTTGGACTTCATATATATAAAGAGTCTTATTATGTGTACGTCACAAAGGAAAGTAGAAGAATGTCAAAGACGAAGGAAAGTTAAAGTAGAAATAAAAAGATAAGGAGTCAATGCTCAAGTAAAGTTGAGATAGTTTAAAATCAAATTAAAGTTCAAAGTTTAGAGGAAGTCATTTAAAGAGTTCAAAATAGGTCTCGCCGGTAAAGAAAATGGGAGTTGAGAGTCATTGATGTAAAAAAGAAAATAAATAAGTGTGCATGATTGGTGTTACCAGACACCTTAACAACTTATGTTTAGTCATGTTATAAGTGAAGTTACTTATAAAATTTGGAGTCAAACGAAAGTAAATTTTAAGTCATATCTTTGGTGTGTCAATTAAGCTTGCTAAGCCAAATTCATAGGTGTCTTCTTCGATCTCGCCCACACTCCAACAAAATGCATATTTTGTAAACATGTAATTGCAAATGAATGATGAAAAGTGTAGGTATGTTGTTGGATGAAGACGTCTATCCTACAAGAAACAATTTTATGTACATATTGTAGTGGAATATTTAGATGAATAAAGATGACAACAAAAATAAGATTGATGAAAAAGATGATCCTGGATCCATGACAAAGAAAATCATAGAGAAAAGTGCACACAGAATACTAAAAGAGAAATTTGGTGGCAAAGACAAGTGGCCCTTACAACTATTAAAGCTTGATAGGGAAGAACACACAACATATAAAATCTCAAAGAGAATGTCCAAAGAGAATAAGTACTAAGATATACCAATATACCAAGTTCAAAGGAAGACCTAGGTGAGGTATTTAGCAAGGTGAAAAAGACTTGCTAAGTAAGTGCAAGCATATTGCAGTGTAAAAAGAAAGAAAATAAAGTGAGCAGATTCAAAGCTCAAACAAAGCATAGTGAATTGAAGGGTTTAGTAGAAGAAAATTTATATATAAAGGTAAAATAAGAAGTAGATGGGCTCCTAGACATGATTAGAAGAATAAGAAGACAATAATAATGACGCAGTAAAAGCAAAAGCACTGAAAAAGAAGATAACGAAAGCATAAAACAAAAAAGAGAAGGAAAACACAATGACAAGAAGAAAATTTGATACAACGGAGACAAGAAGAAAGCAAGCAAACAAAGAAATGTAAAAATAAAGTATAGTGTGCAAATATAATAAATCCATGAAATTAACATCCCTAAAGAATGGTCCTAGAATAATTTTTTAATATATATATTGCATGCTAAGATTATCATAAACTGAAAGTTTAAATTGTATGTCCCTAAGTCAAATGATGATGTAAGACTAATGAGGCAATGTGTACCCTATAAAATTTTGTGGTACTCTAAAAACCACTTTGTATTGAATGTTTATGGTAAGCCATAAACCACATGTCATCATGTATTTTTGGTGGTTAGCAGGAATCACTTGAATAGGTAAGGTCATTCATAGAGAAAATCTTGATTATAGGAAAAACAATTAATTTGAGGGAATCCACATCTAACAAAATTGTTGGTCTTCGTGAAGAGGCAATAAGGAAGATTTCAAGTCACAAAAAAGGACTTGTGTAGGAATATAATGACTATTTAGGATGTGATGCAGTAATGCAAACTATGAAACATAAGTTTGCGAGAGGTAGGGAACACATGGACAAGAGTCCATGAGTGAATTTTGTTCATTGGGAGTTTATTGCATGGGCATCGAGAGCACAATTATGGGTAAGCCAAAACCCCAAGATGAAGATGATGACTGATGATGAGAAATGGAGGATAATAGGTACGGGTATTCATATATGCAATGGAAAATGGTTGATGAACCATGTGAAAAAAAAGGCTTGTTAAAGAACCAATAGATACAATGGTTGGTGGCCCATGTATTATGGTTGATGGTGAGTTTTTTATATGGATTTTATCTTATGTTTATGTTTGTAGGTACATGATAAAAAACAGAGAATATCAAGAATGAAGAAGACCAAAAACTGCACATGAAAATTAAAGGTGAAAAATACAAAGAACCTAGAAGATGAAAGAAGTGAAAAGTTTAAGGAAGAATGCTCATTAAGGATATGACATAATGGAATAATACCTACTTCTAATGATTAATGAATAAATTATAATGTTGTAGATTTATTCTAGAAAATCTATGTAGGTTGGAGAGGAAGGAGAGAAGTTAGGGATAAATATTTGTTGAGACATTAATGGAAGGATTTGAGGAGATGTTGTGGAGAGATCATAGGAAATAGTTATGAAGATAGTGTGGAGATACTTATAGAATTAGTTCATTTGAACATTAAAAGCAACACTAGATGATTTTATAATAGAATCTGGGTGAGATTTGAACATAATTATCATGTCCTTTTGTGAATTATAGTATAAGAGTGTGTTTTTATAGTTGTGCCACTTTAATACATCACATGCAATTTGTGAACATTGAACACTTAAAAGATAATATTTAATAATCTATCTTACAAGATATAATATCAAACATTTATATTCAACCCACATATGAAATCATGGAATCTAATATAAAGAACATTGAGAATCAATACATTAGACCTCTACCTCTATGTAACAAGCCCATAGATGAATCTTCACCAAGAGAGGATGTCGAGAAACATAGGATAAAAATGAATATTTTAAAATGAGAATCTCATTATGTAAGAGAAAATATCTTTAACATGAAAGGAATAGAAGAATCAATTACTTAAAAATAAGTTGAAAAAATATTATTAGATTAATAACCATTAATATATTTATTAATAAATAAATATATATATATATTTATTTATTTATTTATTTTTATTTTTATTTTCAATTTTTATAATAGCTTTTTATACCTTAGATCTTTGTAAAAATAAATTAAAAATTATTCACAATTCCACATTCCACTAGATAAATAAAATGTCCAATTATATGTCACTCCAAATGAAACATTTCCTTATAAAATATAAGAAAGAAAATAAGGAAATGTGAATACACGAATGTCATTAAAAGAGTTAGAAATCATCATATTTAATCAACTGTGAAATATTTTCTAAATGTTTATTATTATTTGTGAATTTTTATGTGAAATTTAAATTTTACATATATATATATTTGGGAGAGTTTAACTCATTTGTAATCAGGGTGGTATTGGGGTCTTTTTTTAGTGGCAATTTTCTCTTATCAGGTAAAATATTTTTCTCATGTGACAAGTATTGGTTTTGTCTTTAGTTTACAACTATGGTTCTTTCTTTGGTTTGTTCTTTTTTTGGGGCTTTGTGGAAGGCGTTTCAAGGGGTTTGCTGATCTGGAACAGGTTGAGTGGTTGAGGGATGAACAATGTGGAGGCCATTGACTATGATTAGGTGAGCCCTATTAGGGGTTCCATTTTTGTTTCTTCTGGTGAAGTTGGTTCTTCTAGGGGGTTTCACACTCTGCATGTTGGAAATGTTGTTGGGGGTTTAAAACATCCGAAGAGTTTTTATGGATCTCGAATTGGTGTTTACTGGGTGATACTCCATACATTTCCATCTTTCTAGCGTTCTCGCCAATGACATCCCAGGTAAATAATTTTTCCTCTGTTGTTGATTTCATGCATCTAGCTTAAGTGGTAGGTTTCTCATCTTTGGTCCCACCCATTTCTAGTGAATGTTTTTTTGGGTTTTCAAGGCCTTTTTCTGCAAATTTTAATGAAGAGGGTTTTCCCCTTCCTTACTTAAGTGGAGGGTTTCCACTTTTCTGGTCTCTCCACCTTTGCGTGGATTCCCGCTTGTTTTGGAGCCTATTCCAAAGTTCCCAAAAAAGGTAGTGGATAAATCCCCAACAAATGGTTATGGTCCACAGGTTTCAGTAAATCAGGTGGCCTCAATGCATGGTCCTTACTCTGGAAACTGTCTGGGGGTTTCTGAGAAGGATGATTCAAACCCTTGCATTAAAGAGGAGGGTGGTATGGTTTCTTATCCAAATAGAAAGAAGCTTTGGGTCCTAAAATGTGAAAAAACACTAGTGACATATAGTTTATTTTAGGGGGATGATGTGTAGATGTCGGAAGTGATAGATTTGGTAGAGAAATCTTTGGTGGAAAGGGAAAGAGGTTGGAAATTTGTTTAGAGACCATCTTAGTGTGGAAGGATCAACATATCACCCCTTTGGTCTCAAAATCTCTGGAACTCTTTCTCCTTGAAAAAGGATGGATTCATCTGTAATATTGCTAATTGGAAATATTAGGTGAATAACGAAAGATGCACTATAATAAAAACTAGGAAATTCAACACATACACAAAAAATCAAAACACAAGAGAATATATGCCAAATTCTCGAGCCATTTTATTAATTCTGAATGGAATGGAATACATATAAGCAGGAAAAGAGGAGCATGGATTTGCTACAAAAACAAAGCATAACCCAAGTTGGAAGTGAGATGCCCAAGTGCTAAAATGCCTCCGCCAAAAATCCCTGCACTAGCCCAGAAAATTACTGTTGCTGGTTGTTGAATGGAAATGGAATATCTGCCCTGAAGAGTGCCCAAAATGAGCTAAAACATGGCAGGTGGCCTCCTCACTAATGACTCGACAGAACCCAGAAATATCTCACGGACCCAAATGGTAGAATAACTCACCCTAATAATTTGTGCCTCACTTTGGATATCCCGCTTCTACTTCTTTAATGGAACTAAGATTTTGACCCTAAAACCTATTTAGGAATTTGTGCAAAATTAGGAGTGACTTCCTCCCTCCAAACCCACAAAAACCCAGTAAGGGTTTGGGTTGAAACCAAGTATTGTTTGACCCCCAAATAGCGTGAGTTGTCCAACTGACCTGCTAAAATGGGAAACTGACTTAAATGAAGGGTTGGAATACCCTTCGCTCTACACTACTGGAATCCTCCTAAACCCCTTTGAGAATCACCCGGAAGGCCCAAATCCTCACTCCTCTTCAACTCCTGGATCTTCCCACCAAATGTTTTTGCAAGCTTGTGCATTCCACCTCCACACACTTCCAAAATATAAGGAAATAAACCCACAATATTGGCCCTAGTCCATCCCAGTAGCTTGGCTCCAAAAATTTGGGCAAAATAATGAAAAGGCATCCATACAATTTATCTCTCAAATCCCCTCATTATCTTGTGCAATAGCCAGATCAATTTCCTCTTATGTGCCTATGAAATGTGCTTTGTTGAAGTATCCCTACAATACAACTCTTAGAGAAGCCTTGGATGGACTCCTAAATTGCCCACTAGGAAGATAGTTTAATTTCTCTGAATGAAGGGTTGGAATTTCGCTCGAAACTCCCATTTCTAAACAACACTCATTTTCTTGTGCTAAATAACTCCAAGAGAACTATAATGGGAAGTTAAAATGGTCAAAGATGCCCAAAATGAAGGCCTTCGTGCTCTAGTTATAATTTCATGGGTCTGTCCTCCCTTGGTGGTCCCCACTCTTCACTAATTCTCACTTCTCCTCTTGGTGGGCCCCTTCTTCCAATAGTTTCGCAATTCTCCTTTTCTCCTAAGTCCCATATTCCAAAATTGTCCCCAATGCCCAAAATTGAAGGATTGCGATATGCCTTAGAAATTTGTGAAATTTGGGATATCACAGTCCTCCCCGCCAAAAAGAATTTGTCCTCAAGCAATGCGTGAGTAAGTGCTCTCTCTTTTGGCAGACCCAAACTATTACTACAAGCAATACTAGGGTCCCAAATGTGCCACTGCGTCATGCTAGATTCATGCACTGTCTCGCCATTAAGGAATCCCTCGATACCAAGATCCCAAGCCATCATGTTCAATGTGAAGCCCCCCTTAGTCCACACAATCTAAAAATGTATGGGTGCAAGACACTACCAATATACTACCAGCAAGCAGAGTGCCTTGATATTTCCGAATGAAACATATAGTATCCGTCACATCTAAGGGCCCCTAATGCACTATGTCCATGAATAAAAATATCGCTCCACTAATAGGATAACAACTCATGATCTCCCGCCAATCCAAAGCATGGACACCTATGTAAGGAGCAAGTCTACTATGTTGTTATTGGTCCACGCTCAACTCATGTTGCTCTACCTGGTCAAACAACAAGATCCATCCAAGAAACCTGACCTCTCTCTTTGTTATCACTCACTGCAAAATGTGTTTTCAATTGTCCAAAGTGCAAAAGAGCAGTGAGGTTTGAATCCACCTTCCAAGCCATAGAATCTCTCAAAGCTAAAGCATATCCTCTCTATTGGATAGTGCTCGGAATAAGATTTCCAACGGTATGAGGAGGCCTAAAAATGGACTTCGGGATCAGGAGATATGGCCTGTTGAAGTTTATGGGTTTTGTTGCCTTTGAAATAAGGGAGAAGAGCATATCAGAGGTTCAGGAGCATATCACAAATTGAAAATTAGAGGTCTAAGGTAGCGATGAGGAAATCATAGGTTTGGGGTGAAATCAGTGATCAATGATTGCCGATATCGTAAATCAGAAGATGGACGATTTCTCAACCATGTCACATGGCATATCGGAGGTTCGAACGACATGGCATATCGGTGATCGGTGATCACGACAACGCAATATAGGTCAGCAATCGACAATCGATGATCTTAAAGTGATCACTATGAAGAAATTGCTTGAAAACAACATCGATGGTGTTAAAATGCAAGGATAGGCCAAAAAGAATTTAACAAAGAAAAACAAAACCAAGTTCAGGGAAGCCTTTTCTCTCTCCTCCAGGGGGCCACGTGGTAGAGTATTATTGGATCTGGTAAAGACATGGTGGCGCTGACGTCAGCATGATGTGGCAGTATGGCGAACACGTGGCATGCAAATTCAACGTGTTGAGGGGTCATAAGGATCCAAAATAGGGTGACACATGTCACCACTCACAAGGTGACACGTGGCAGAGGATGACATCACTTCAGAGATCGAAAATCAATGCTTGCAAGTTGAGGCATGTTGTTACCTCAAAGTTAAAACCTCGATTGCAATTCGTTGATAAAGGGGTTTCGATAAGGGGGTTGGCCTGCGGTCACATAAAGAGCTGAGGAACCAAGGGTCAAGCACTAAAGGGCTATCACAAATCAGAGATCGCAAACATGTTGCAGTTCAATATAAACACCCTAACTCGAAACCGCCGATAAAGGGTCTCTAATATAGGGGCTAGCCCACAGTCACATAAAGAGCTAAAATAACCAGGGGCTAAGCACGGAGGGTGATCGATGATCGGCGGTTATGTTGTCCATCAAAAAGGAATCACCGATAATGAACTTCGATAAAGGGGCTCTGATAATGGGGCTGACCCGCAATCAAATAAAGGGTCGAGGAACCAAGTGTTATTGCAATCGAAGATCACAAACAAGTTGCGGCTCCAATATAAAAACCCCAATTACGATCCGCCGATCGAGGAGCTCCGATATTTGACCAAGCACCCAGTCATAGCCTCTGGTCATATGAGAAGAAAGGAAGAAAGGGGCTAAACCAAAGGGGGCAAAGGAGATCAGGATGCTGTTTTGTAACGCCACTTAGCATAAAATTCCCGATACATTGATGCCTCGATAGCATGGTATAGAGATTTAAAGTCGGATGAGTCGGTAGTTGAGACTTTGAATAGAGGTATGGACCAGTTGCAAATCGATATGGTCTAATCCTGTAGAATCCCCTGCAACAAGAAACCAAGGACTACATGGGCTACAGAAATGAATTTGACTGCTTCGTTGCATGTCTTCGGATAGTAAATGGAGGCATGGGACTCAAGAAGACTTAATAGCTTAGCATGGGGCTCCACTTAGATACACACCGAAGGAATACCAAGACATTTTCCACTTCTACTATATAATAGGCAACCACAATCGATCGCTACCAACTCCAGAGAGTGAAGAAGTCAGATAGTTAACGAGAAAGTGATAGGAACCGACCGAGCAGCTAGAGAAGCACACCAAGGCAAAGATGTGGCTTGACCAGAGGCCATAAGAGGAATGACTGGGAGATGTTTTCCTCTCCATCAGTAAATTTTCCTTATTTTTTGTTTATTCTATATTTATTGCATTTTAAGGAAAGGAATCAAATCCTGATTGTAATCATTGTGGGCAGCAGAGTTATCGCACGCCGAGACAACTAGTTGATCAGACAGCTGGATGCTCAGGCTGAGATATTTTTGTAATTAATTTCCAAGCTCTCCCTCTCCTTATAAAAGGGAGGAAGAAACACTTAATAGAGGTTCTAGAATTCTGCACCCACCATGGTCCAAATTCTGTGATTCCACTTTGGTTCTATGAAGCTTGTTCATGGGGGACTTGAGCTATAGATTGCTGAATGAAAATGGACAAGTGAATGTGACTCATTTTGAAGATTAATGAAACTCTTTGGTGATTCCAATCATGGAAATTCACAGTATGTTTTCAACTATGTAAATCTCATTTCATATATGTTTTTTTTTTTTTTTTCTTTCGTTGAAATAGTGTGATGAAGCCACAGTTTTTTCCCTAGTTCATGATTGTATATTTGTTACTAAGTAGTGACAGTACTTGTGTTAGCTACATATTTACTTATGCACCTATAATGTGCACATATTTACTTATGCTTTTGGTGACAAATGTTCCCATTAGGTATATGGAATTAAACCTTAACTAGCGCTCCACTCTTTCTATTCCTTTATCTCCTCCCTCTTCCATATTTCTGTTGGAACATCTTGGCATAGGATTCTACATTGCAATCAACCCTACACACCGATTTCCCTCCTTCCTTTCCTCCCCTTCATGTTACTACAACACCAATATTAATATGGCTTGTTGTTGTGTGTCGGCCACCAGAACCAGATATTTTTCTTTGAGGTTGGCCTAATTTACCCCCTGAACTTTCGGATCCATGTATTGGCTTGAGTTTACCTTCATGAAGGCCGATTGAACCAAGCCCCTTTTATTATCTTTTCAACTATGTGACAATTGCAGTGCTGCCAAAACCCCTCACTGATAAACTTCCAAAAGCACTCCTCTATCTAAGGTGTCCTAGGCATTGGTCTACAATCATCCCAGAGGCTGTCTCTAGGAAGCTTTCTATGTTTCCCGAACCACTTGTACTACGAGTGCCATTAAAAGTGACAACACTCTCTGTAATGGACAAAATTGGATAATCCATGCTACAAGCCTTGTCTATGCACTCCCGAAGGGGGTTGCTTCTTGGAAATACTGCAGTTCCACTGGTTGCAACTGTACCTCATCAATGGGAAGGCCCAAATATAGATGCACCACCATCTTGAAAAGATCCTCCCTCGTTTTACCGTAAATCCCACGCTCCTCTAGTCTACCAATCTCCTGCAAAACTATCTCGCAATCCCCAACACATCTTGATGACAAGTGTATGCAAATAGTACCACCCTTTTGTTTGTCTGTACATCTCCCTTCTCCTAATCAAAGGATGGCTACTCATCCTCCTCCGTCATGGCCTCAACATGAGCCACTAGTTGACTCTCCAAAAATGACCTATCACGCATATCATCCTCCTCGTGCCCTTGCACCTTTGAATGTTCTTCATGTTGGATCACTACCAATGGCTTATCTCTCAAATATTCTTGAGTGTCTTCTTTTGGGTTTCCCTCATGCATGGAATCAAATTGTTTTTCACCATTTTCAACCATCGAGCCTATATGCATCAGTTGGATGACATCAACAACTTCATACAAATTCTCACACTCCTCAAGGGTGTTCTCATGCCCATTAATGGATCCATCATCAATAGAAGAATTCCTCTCATCCCTCACTATCAAAATATTAGAGTCACGTGATCTTCTTGATGCAATTCAAGAATTTCTGAGTCATGCCCCTCTTTGTGATCATGCGGGTTAGAGCATTTTGCATGCAATTCTTGTCCAACCATGGATCCTTTAATCCTTTCCTCAATCAACTAATTAGATTTCTTTTCCATTTCTTGCTCTTCTTCAAATTTTTTCAATGTCATATGTTTCTCTATCCATTTTTCATGTGTGATTAGGTGTGTATGCTCCTTGACATGTGAAGCATATATGCTCTCTTCTCATTTTATTTCTACTCTTTCTTGGGAGCTCTTGAGGTTTCTTCTGTTTTGGCTCCTCATCCTTCCCATATCTGAACCCTTTAAAAAGTCTCCTGATCAAATTTCCCCTGACGAGGGGTTCAACACAAAGGGCTGCAAACTACCTCAATGACTCATCCATGGCCTAATAAATTTGCAACCTGCAATTTCCTCTATTTCGGAAACAAACTTACTGAATAACTCATACTCAACATGGCTTAGCAATTATACAGAGCATCAATATGAGAATTCAACCACGCTTTACAAGTATCATCTAAACTTGCTCAATATCAACAATGACATATTCACTATACCTAATACAAAGAATTCTTTTGCATACACATGTTCTGATACCAACATTCAACTCTTAGCAATATATTAGCAGTAAGAAATTATAAAATTCATAACAATCAACCCTGATTGTAGGACACTTAGCTAAGACAATATTCTAGCAGCAATGATAAAATATAGTGCTATACCCTATAGACATTTGACATAAATAAGTCAACAATAGGTCTCTCCTATGAAGACATACATCAACAATACACTTTCCAAAACTATGCTAGCAATTCAAATCCTTACAGGCCTCAAACTTCAACACTTACTCTTATAGGGCTATTATATTAATACATTATGCAGACTCCAACGAAGCACAACGCTACATCCTCTAACAAAATGCAAATAGTACCAACTAAATATCTGGCAACAAACCTATTAGTTTTTCAAAATGCAGTCAGCTACAACAATAACAACCAAGGACCTGAGATCACGATCTGGTAGTAAGCTTATACTCAAGGAACTCAAACTCTGTAATAGATCAATTTGCAACAACCAATAAAATTATAGTTCTCCATTGTTCATGGCTCATCAAATACCCAACAATATATTATTGTGGAACTAATTCGACCCACAAGAATATTACCAAGTGTAGACACAATTCTTATATGATATAATCAACCACTAAAGAGTGTTTGCATAGGTATAGGGTTACACGGTGTATTACACGCATGATCACAATATTGCATTGAGCTGATGCACACACACTGTCACACTTTTAGATTGGAATGATGCGCACCAAGAACCATTATGCTTACACTTGGATAGACGTGGCAAAGAGAATAGCATGGCCCAGGGACTCATTCTCTGATCTATTTCATGCTCCGAACGCAAACTTTTTACTAATCTTATCACCGTCAGACCATAATGTACTACACATCCCGACTTTAACATATCTTTGCGCATATATCAATTTCAACGAATTTTATTACATCACATTTCAAGACAAAAATGGATCAATAGTCCAAAAGGGAACACAAATTTTGACCAAGCTATAGGTATATATGGACAGCGCAAATCCTGATCCCACTTCTACTCTTTTAAACTCACTTGCAGGCACAAGGAATATGTGTTCTCCGAGCCATATTTTGTATGCACATTCTATCTGATCTCAGCAAATCGACTGGGACATTCAGGCTCTGTCTCGATCTCACTCTTCCAATCAACTGTAGATCGTACCAACTTTCTCCGTCCTGGAAAAATTCAATTACTGTGACCCCTTAATGCCAACCGATCTCCTACTCAACACTGACCAAGACAAATGGCAATGGTTATGACGCCTATACTAGTGGCTTCATGGAATTTCTCTTAGTCCACAACCATATCGAATAAGCAAATGACCAGATCATTGTCCCACATATAAGATACATACGATATTACACAACGACTCCACGTTACAACTATACATACAGGTACATTCGTCATAGGTTGGAAATATGACACTTTCACCAACCAACCTTAGATCTATGTGTCTGGCATCTATTATTGATAACTTAATGCTGGATTTGTGGCCAATAATGTTGGACTCTTTGAATTCTGACTTCGTCCAGGTATACATTCACAGCTTCATCAACATCTAAGCTCTGCACGGCTCGAAATTCATGCTCGGTCTTGCTTGCGGTCGACTACAGGAGTATATACACCTATGTTTCACAACCTGTCTTGCACAACAACATAGTCATCCATATTGTTGCGTATTCCACACTCAGACAAGCTACGCTACAAGCATCTGCTAAAATAATTCGACCTTTTGAATGGCTAGCTACTACTGAAGCAAGTCATCCTTAAGGAAAGATCTTTAGGCTGGCATGAGAACCAACTCTAATACCACTTTAATATCCTTAATTGGAAATACTAAGTGAATAATAGAACTTGCACTATAACAACAATTAGGAAATTCAATATATACATAGAAAATCAAAACACAAGAGAATATATGCTAAATTTTTTAGCCATTTTATTAATTTTGAATGGAATGGAGTACATATAAGTAGGAAAAAAGGAGCATGGGTTCGCTACAACAACAAAGCATAACCCAAGTTGAAAGTAAGATGCCCAAGTGTTGAAATGCCTCCACCAAAAATCCCTACTCAGGCCCAAAAAATTACCACTACTCACTGCTGAATGGAACTTGATAATATTCCCTGAAGAGTGTCGATAATGAGTGGAAACTTGGAGGGTGGCCTCCTCACTAATAACTCAAAAAAACCCAGAAATGTGTCATGGACCCAAATGGTAGAATGGCTCACCCTTAATCATTGCTGCTCTAGAAATCCTTTTTCTACTATTAAAAGGGAACTGAGATTTCGACCCTCAGACTTGCTAAGAAAATTTTTGTAAAATTAGAAGTGACTACCTCCCTCCAAACCCAC
Organism: Pinus tabuliformis; assembly: GCA_031772625.1. Lineage (NCBI taxonomy): Eukaryota > Viridiplantae > Streptophyta > Pinopsida > Pinales > Pinaceae > Pinus > Pinus tabuliformis. Next base: position 299,740,757 of record CM062807.1, on the reverse strand, counting down.
AAAAATCCAATAAGGGTTTGGGTTGAAACCAAGTACTAAATTTGACCCCCAAATAGTGTGAGTCACCCAATTGGCCTGTTGAAATGGGAAACTGACTGAAATGAACGGTTGGAATACCCTTCTCTCAGCACTACTGGAATCCACCCAAACTCCTACAAGAATCACTTGGAAGGCCCAAACCCTCACTCCTCTTCAACTCCTAGCTTTGCCCACCAAATGCCTTCACAAGCTTGTGCAATCTATCTCCATGCATTGCCAAAAGATAAGGAAATCGACCCACAAGATTGGCCCTATTCCAGCCTGGTAGTTTGCCTCCAAAATTTTTGGCAAAACAATGAGAAGATATCCTTGCAATTTGTCTCTCAAATCCCCTCGTTAGCCTGCGCAATAGTCAAATCAATTTTCCCTTATGTGCCCAGGAAATGTTCTCTATTGAAGCATCCCTATAATACGTCTCCTAGAGAAGCCTTGAATGGGCTCCTCAATTCCCCACTAGGGAGACACTTGAGGTTCTCTGAAGGAAGGTTTGGAATTCCGCTCAGAATTCCTAGTGCTAAACAACACTTGTTTTCTTGTGCTAAACAACTCCAAGAGAACTATAATGGGAAATTAAAATGGTCAAAGATGCCCAAAATGAAGGCCTCCATGCTCTATTTATAATTTGTTGGCCCTTTCCTCCCTTGGTGGTCCCCACTCTTCACTTCGCACTTCTCCTCTTGGTGGGCCCTTTCTTCCACTAATTTTTCAATTATCCTTTTCTCCTAAGTCCTATATGCCAAACAAGTCCCCAATGCCCAAAATTGAAGGATTGCAATATGCCATAGAAATTTGTGAAATTTGAGATATCACATCATCTCCCATTCAAGTCTCAAGAGGATGTGACTAAAATTGCAAAGGAGGTCTAGGCTATTGATTCTACTCCAATCATTTTTAAATTATGGACTCCATTTTTTGACACCAGGAAGGTACATCTACATGAACCCCTATTTGGGTTCATTTTCCTGGTTTACCATCTAACATGTGGAAGCCCCAAAGTTTTGCAAATTCGAGGAATAGTCTAGGTAAATTTCTAAATGTGGATTACTCTTTCAAGAAACAAGAGACAAATTGGTGGCAAGGATATTGGTATGCCTTGAATTTTGAAAGAAGCTTCATGAAACTATGGACATTGGGAAGGGTTCCATGCAACTCCATGATTTGGACTATAAGGGCCTTCCTTTTAGATGTATAGGATGTAACTAACATGGTCACCTGGTTAACAATTGTAGCCTCCCCTTCAAAATTTCTTCATAGTTTGGCAAAGCATCCAGAAAATAGAATATTAGAGGGGAGATCTCGGGGGCATGTCCTGAGGGTCTATAGGAGGATAATGGGTGGGTAGTGGATTTAGTGACAATTATTTCAGATGTGCCTAACTCGATGCTAGTCTCCTAAATGATTTCTCTATCAGAGGTTTCTTCTTCTGCTCCCTCATCTCAGATCAATTGATCTATAGAGGACACATTGGCTCTTGGTAATTTTTTACCCCTCTCTTCTATTGATTTACATTCTAGTTAATGTTATGGTTCTATTGATGTTGGGCATACTACTTGTTTTAGAGTGTGTGTTGGGAATCCTTGTATGTCATCTATGTTTCCCTCCCTATTTAGAAATAACTCAAAATTTGCAAATACTAATGAATTTAGACTGAAAACAGTAGACACAAATTTCTTCTACTCAATCTATGGAAATGAAAACATACAATAGAAACACATGCAATCATTCAATCACGATGAACACAATGTTTTTACTAGGGAACCCAATTGGGAAAAGCCCCTTCTCTGTTTGTATTAAATCAAATGAGAATATGGATCTATTACAATGACAACTTCAGTCCTTGAAGCTCAACCTATACTACAATACTGGTCTCTTCTTACTCTGACCAACACTTAGCCAAAATAGGCCTCCAAATTCCTCCTATTTCCTTACACAATTATTGAGGAAATTAGCTCCTAAAATATAGGGAAATCTCTTATTTGCTTGCGAAAATAATGAGGAGATTGATCACTTGCTCCAATGCAAAGCGTGTACACTCAATAGTATACATTGATAATTACAAAGATGCCTTTTTCCTCCACTCAACTAGGCAATTCAAATTCCATGCATGACTAGGGTTATTTTTAGTAAATTGGCTATTTAACTAAGATATTAGTGAGTTAACAACAATTACAACTACTCAATTAAACTCCTACTGACTCTATTCATGACTAGAGCTCAGATAATTGAGTTTCACTAACTATAACTCCACTAGATTGCTAGATCTTAGCAATCAACTCATGCACAACTCTACTTCTTGCCCACAAACTCGAATTGACTGACTTAACTAAGTGACTTAGCCATGTCACTCCTACTAACTGCAACTCAAGTCATCCTGCTAATGTGGAAATTCAAATTTCTCCATTTGACTAAGGCACAAGTCAAATGAAGCCTTTTCTTGCTACAATTTAACACTCCCTCTTAGCAAGAAAAGGGTTCTGAACCACCCCTATCCTGCTCCTATGGAACTCAAACTTGCCTCTTGAAAAAAACTTTTTCAAAATGTCTGCATCCTGCTCCTTTGTGGGAATGTACTGCAACATGATAAACCTCCTCTGCACACAATCTCTCAGGTGATGGTACTTGATGTCTCTATGCTTGGACTTATCACAAAACACTAGATTTTAAGAGAGTTTGATACAACTCTAATTATCATAGTGAATCAATGTAGGCTCCATACCCAAACCAAAGAGACCAACCAAGTTCTTCCTCATCAAAATATCCTTGTATGATACTTGAATAACATGCATATACTTAGCCTTTGCTAATATGAGTGATACAAATCTTTGTCTCATGATATACCAAGAAACTATTATTGACCCAACACTGAAGATAGCTTATGATGTTACGGGGGCTTCACTCAAATTACCTCTGACATATCACGTGCGCTCGTGGCATAGTAAACAATAACCTTAATTTGACTACATATTGGAAAATTCCTCTAAAAATCACATTATTTAACCCCCTACCAATATGAACCCAATACACCTTCCCAATTTAAAAAACCCTTACTCTCACTAGATATTGTAGGTATCCAATTTTTCATTAACTTTGAGCTCCATTTTTATACCAACCAATATAAAAACCCTTTACCCCCATATATATCCCCCAATATATTATGTCATTCTCCCCTTAATATATATCCCCCATTATGAACCCACGTGGTATGGTATTTCTCCCCCATTGAAGCCCTCGTGCCTGATGTGCTCTTCCTGTATGATGGACTGCCTGCCTAATCTGCATCTATGAAGCCTTGGAGCTTCACTCCCTCAATCCTCCTATACTATAAAAAAAAATCTACTATGCCTCTAAGGTATTTGAGAACATGTTTTGCTTCTTTCCAACGAATCTTGGTAGGTTCCACTGTAAACTCACTAAGCTGAATAACTAAAAAACAAATATTGGGCCTTGTGTTCACTAAGTACATCAAGGACCCCACCAATTATTTGTAGATAGTGCCATCTACTTCCTATCCTATAGAAGCATCCTCTTTCCCCCAGTTAGTAGCTAGAGAAGTGTCCATGGGCTTGCAATCCTATATATGGAATCTCTGAAGGATTTTAGAGGTGTGCTTTCCCTGACCAACAAATAGATTTCCATCTCCCTGCCACACCTCCAAACCAAGGAACTAGTGCATCACACCCATATATTTCATCTCAAACTCTCTTGCAAGGTCCTCCTTGAAAGACTGAATCAACCTCTCATCTCCTGTCAGTATCAAATAATCTACATATAGGTCTAAGATGAAATATCTACCATCTACCAAAATGTAGTAGAGATTGGCATATGCTTCACTCTTAGTGAACCCAATCCACTGAGATGGGAATCTATGCGAGTGTACCAAGCACGAGGTTCATGCTCGAGACCATAAAGGGCACTCTTGAGTCTACACAATTGTACCTCCCTGCCAAATGTCTCAAATCCCTCAGGCTACTCAATTTAGATCTCTTCCTCAACCACTCCATTGAGGAAGGAAGTCTTAACATCCATTTGGTGGATCTTCTACCCAAACTTTGTTGCTAATTCTAGTATGGTCCTAATAGAAGAGTATCTTGCCACAAGGGAAAATGTCTCCATATAATCAAATCCCTCTACTTGTGAGAATCCTTTGGCCGCAAATTTGGCTTTTTACTTATCAAGATCGCCATCACCTACATGTTTCACCTTATACACCCACCTAGAGTCAATAAAATATTTTCACTCAGGGCTAGGCATAACTTCCCAAGCATCATTCTTCATGATGGAGTCATACTCCTCCACCATGGAATATACCCACACCTATTGGGAAACTACCTCATCAAATGAATAAGACTCAGAATCAATCAGTTCTGTCATGAGTGCCATATATCTGGTATATATGTTTGGTGATATCCTTTGTCTACACAAGGAGCTAGGAGGTCCAACATACTCCTGAGCATCCTGCACCAATCTGTCTACCTCACTAGTTCTCTTCCTCCCTTCTCTAGAAGGCTCTGTGTGAGTGGGTTCCTCCACCTGGCCTCCTCTATGTTCTTCCACATGTGGTTTCTCCACAACATCTTGTGGATCTAACTAGGGCTCCTCCTTTGGAGCTAGAAGCTCCTCCTTAGGTGGAATGCTCAACTCTCACTCTAGGGAACTTCTCATGGCCTTCTCCTCATCAAATCTGACATCTCTCCTCATCAAAATCATCTTGAGTGAAGGCATATACACTCAATAAATATGAGGTGTCTTTGTGTATCCTACAAAGATCCCCCTCTCTGCAGTAGGCTCCAACTTTTTCCTGTTATCTTTGGAGACATGACAATAGACCATGGATCCAAAAATGCGAAAGTGGGAGACATCTGGCTTCCTCCTAGAGAAAGCCTCTTCAGGTGTGATCATTCCAAGAATTTTGTGAGGGCTCTTATTCTGCAAATAAAAAATTGTATTGCATGCTTCTGCCCACAGGTATAGTGGTAGTCCCTAATCATGTAACATTGCTCTTGCAACCCCTACAATGCTTCTATTTTTCCTCTCTGCCACCCCATTTTGTTGTGGGTTGTGAGGTGCAATCAACTCCCTTCTAATACCCTCCTTGGCACATAATTATTTGAAGGCATTAGACACATATTCTCCTCCATTATCATTTCTTAGGGATTTAATTTTATGTCCAGTATCATTTTTCACTAAGGTTTTGAATTCAACAAACTTTCAATAAACCTCATATTTCTTTATCATAAAATAGATCCAACATTTGCAGGAAAAATAATCTACATAGATCAAATAATACTCGTGCTTTGAAACTGAGACTTTAGAAAAAATTCTACACACATCTAAGTGAAATCACTCCAAGATGGCTCCAGCTCTGCTATCTCAACCCTGGAAGGAGGATTTAATATATTTTTCAAGAGTGCATCCCTTGGAAACATCATGTTTATCAAGGGTGCATTTTGGAAGTCTAGTGGTGATCTGTTGCATTATTTTCAAAGCTCAATGGTGTAGGTGTCCCATGCACCTATGCCAAAGCTATCCAACATATCGGCCCTAAACATGTTCTACCCTGCTGCTCAATGCAATGCATGCATACACCTCTAGCTTGTAGATATTTTTAACCTGAATACTAGTTTGTTTTAGTTGTCCAGTAGAAACATGCTTTCAGTAAGCTTCTCCCTTACTGAACACCACATCATATCCACTGTATTCAAGTACAACTACAAAAACTAAATTTTTTTTAAGACCAGGCACAAACATTACATTATTTAGGTGAATATAGGAACTTGAATCCCTCTTAAAGGTGACAATTCCAATCCCTTTGGTGCTATACCTCCCATCATATCCAAGTTATATGTGCAATTGTAGGTACTTCTCCTCCAGGCTGCTGAAGAACTCCTTATTCTTGTCATATGCAATGAAGCACCAGAATCTAAGTACCATACATTACCTTGTGTAGTACTTTCCACGCATGCATTGCAGGTTAAATCCAACTCGAATTGTGATGTGAGATAATCTCCTTCTGCTACTCTTGCAAGATTCTTACTGGATTTCTTATGCAGACACTTGGTTGCATAGTGTCCATACTCATGGCAGTGAAAACATTTAATTTTACTAAGGTATTTCTTCTTACCATGGTTTTGGCTGAATTCTGCCTTACCTTTGTGATGGGCCTTCAAATTAGACATAAATTAAGACCCATATTACCATCCTTCAAAACATTAAACCTCTCATTTTGCATTAGATAATGTATTTTTAACTTTAATATGTTCATTAGGAAAGTTTATGGATAATTGCATATTTCTGCCTAATATTATTTATTTTTGTGGAATATTGTGAGAATATTGGGCAAATTATGAAGATTTGGAGGAGGAGATAATTTAGGGACTTGCTCCCTACTATAGGAGGATCAATATTAAATAATAAATCAAGACGATATTATGAAATTATTTCACATATTCTTGTGCTCCAATGATTGAGAAAATCTAGGAATGTGTTCCCTGTCATTTAATGTGGATTCCTGGTATTGGGAACCGGATCCAATATTTGAGGGATTTTGGTGGGGAAAAATTTCTCCTTCCATGGCGAATGCTTCCTAATAACTGTGTATAAGTACCAAGTTGAATTTTCCTCTAGGGGTTGATTTTTCTTAGTCTTTTGGAGAGAACTCATATTTTTGTAGCTCCACTTTCATTTCTTGCAGGGATGCTATTGATGGAAATAATGAAAATTGGTGCCATGTTCAGCTTCTAAATCTTGGTCTCCTCCATAAGACTCTGATTTTCCTTGGGCTTAGCAATCCCAGGATCCTCAAATCCCTTTTCTATCGTTTACTTTTCTTCTCTTCACTTCTTATTCACATGCATCTCTTTTTCTTGTCTTTTTCTATTTCTGCATTTAGCATTAACGATTTCTTGTTGTAGGATTGGGTTAAATGGTTGAAGTAAGTTATTTTGTCGGATCACAAGCATCATTTAATCATTGGAACTGTTTTGGAAGGACACAGTAATCATTGAGCTACTTGGATTAGTTTTCTTATTCCCAAATCTAGATTTCTAGAAGTCCCTTGTGGCAAATAACAATAAATTTCTGTTATTTTTTAGAGCATGCTAACGAGCTTCAATCGAATTGATTCCAATTGCATTAGATCAAGAAAACATTATAGTTAATAACAAAATTTACCCCATTGCATTTTCACTTGGTTAGGTTAGGCATTTGATAGATTTACTAGCTCACTGGTTCTCAAATTTCTAGATTTTAGACTAGTAATTTTGTGTTATTTATTAGCATGGGTTGACAGAGGTCTTTTTGAGTGATTCGATTTGGAATGGAGACCTAAGACATCCTAGTCAATAAAAAAATTGTCCCATCCAATTTGGATTTGATTTTCTTGGTCATTCGGTGAATTATAACTTCTTGTAGCAAATATGTAACATCTTGTAGTAGCTACAAGATCTCCTGTAGCAACCTTCCAACATGTATATACTTGCCCAGATTTACTCAAGAAGCTTAGTTTTGATCCTTTAGGGTTGAATCATGACCTCTAGGCTCTAAATAAATGGTTGAGGAACAATAAACACCAATTAGGACATGCCTTTTTGAAATGTAGATGAGGCCTATTTATTTGAATTCATGCTCTTAGGATTTCAATTACAATTTGTTGTTCTTGTTAGGGCCTAAACCTACCTTAGGTTGAGAAAGGCAGAATCTAGGGTAACATCAAACCACGCTTAACCTGGTAGCTAGCCCTACCAGGTCAGGAGAGGGCTCTTTCCTTGTCAATCTTAGGAAAAGATGGCCAATAAAGCTTTAGATGACTAATGTAATGACTGATTTTAGGCTAGGTATGAGTACAGAGGTGTTTGATTGAATTTGATGATGTTTTGTTGGCTCAAATGTGAAAGGCAGATTTGGGTCCAGGGAATGAGGCTCAGTTTTGCAGAGATCTCTATGGGGCAAGGTAGGCAACTGGTTTGGTACTTCAAATTGAGTGAGATGGAGAGCTTTTAGACAGGTGAGGAGTTGGAGAGGGCATGAAAAACTCAGGGATCCTCTTCAAACAGCTAATAACATATATAACTAAATAAACCTTAGGTAGAGCACTGCAAATCAATGAATTCTACCTTTATCCTTGTTTGATTTAGTTAAGATGAGGCAAAGAGAGATGATGGAATAAATAAAACACATGTAAACTTACACTTGTAGAAAGAAACACAATACCAAAGAAAGATGCCACAAGAATCCCATAAAGTGTTGCAAACCCTGGTCTATTCCTTTGCCACACTACTAAAATGAGTATACAATGAAGCTCCAAGCTTTCCCAAAAGTCCAACCATGCTAATGATTGAAAAATTACAAGATATAGGCAACCAACAACTCATCCTAGCCTCTAGGGGTCGAGCTCATAAGTTTAGGAGCTGTTCCAACAAAATCTAAACTAAGAACTAAAAATTAGGCAGTGGAACAGCTTGCCTCTAAAAACTAGGACACTGATTCATTCAGTTGCAAACTACCTTTTGATGGATGAATCTATCTCTATGAGTGAAAATTTAGCATAATTACATCAAAATCCATCATGCACATTAAATTACATCATGATTTTGAAAATTATAAGGAGAAAAGTCAAACTGTGAAGAAACTAGGCGAAAAACAGAGTTTTTTGGCCAAAATGAGCAAAATTCCTCCAATGGGCCGCGTTGATTTCCCTATGCATAACGTATTTTTGCAGTTGATTTTGGAGACCTTCCCGGTGTCCAAATTTGCTCCAAGTTGGCTTGTTGAAAATTTCTACCTGTCTACTTTCCAGAACAAGTGGAATTTTTAAATTTGGCCTTCATTTGCCCCTCCAGAACTGAGTTCTCCCAACACTACTTCCTGTGTTTCCAAAAAGGGGCAGAAAGGTCATTTTTGAGGTGTTTTTGACCTTTTTGGAAGCTCAAAACCTGTCAAAATTTATTGGCCATTTGTATACATGCATATTTTTCCATGAAAAATCCAAAAATGTTGAGTTTTCCTCAAAAGGAGGTCCCTATCAAAAGTGTGCGCCAGGTGGCGTGGCGCATCGGGCAGAAAAACCTGTTTTTTAAGCCAAAAATTTTCAAAATTGCAAAAAGTGTCCCAAATTTCTTGAAATTTGGGCTAAGTGTCCTTCATAAAGTGTTGTGTTGGGCCAAGGAAGCCTCAGCCAAGATCTGAAGTCTATCTTGCTATTTCGCTTCCTCGATGCCTTCTTCAACTTGGCCTTCAAAATCCTAATTCTTTCTTTGCACACCTTATTTCTCGCCAAGTAGTGGTATGCCATGTTCCTCAACATATTTTTCTCATTTTTGGTCTTCTCCAGCATCTTCTCCAAGTGCAAGTTTTTTCTCTCAAGCCAAGATTCCTGGTCATGTTCGATCTCTTGCTCATACCCATGATCACTGTCTCTTTCCATTGTTTTCTTTGGTTTTGAAAAATGTGGTTGTATATGGATGGTTTTGTGGATAACAATGTGAAAATATGGTGGAGGAATGAAATGGGTAGAGTGTATGGAAGAGACCGTAAAAATGTATATGTGAACAGAGTTTAGGGATGGGAGTAAGAGTTTAGGGATGTGAGTAGGGTTTAGGGATAGGGATAGGGTTTGGGGAGTGTAGAGTTTGGGAAATTATATGTGGAGAATGGGATTAAGGTGAAAATGTATGAGGGGAGTGGGATTAAGGGGATAGGTTATACAACCATTAGTGCAATGAAGAAAACTTGGGTTTCACCCTAGAAGCTAGGGTTTTAGGGTTTTGGGGATAGGGGAGTAGGATGAGTGGAAATGAGAGGGGGAATGGGAAATGAAATTAGTGAAATGTAGTGAAGGGGGTGTTAAAGTGGTAGAGGGGATTAAGACAACAAAAAATGGAAATTTTGCAAACCCTAGGCAGATTTTCAATGGAACTGTGCAAGGAGCTAGGATTTTATTTTTCACCTATTGAAACACCATAAACACTGATGGAAACTCATACATTGGCAATATGGAGGTGTTAACTTACTTGTGAAATGAAGAATTTTCAATTTTGGAGCTTTTGGAGGAAGATTTGAATAGATTTCAGGCTTTGCATACCAATGCGTCGCGCTGCCCCAATGCGTACCGCCAGTTATAAAATTACACTGTAAACCACTGCCCAATGCGTAGTGCTGGCTCAATGCGTAGTGCTGGCTCAATGCGTAGCACCTTTTTGAAGGCCTTCCCAGTGTCCAAATTGGGTGTAGGATAGCTCGTTAGAAATATTATTGAGTCTACTTTCCAACCCAACTTGAATTTTTCAATTTGAAGCTCATTTGTCCTATCAAAAGTCAAATCTCCCAAGACTAGTCAAAATGTGCAAAATGAAGTTGTCTCAAGGTAGAGTGTTATTGACTCAACTTTTGAAGGTCTTCCTCAACTCCAAATTGAGTTGATGATAGCTCGTTGGAAAGATATTTGTGTCTAGTTATCATTTGACTCATCACACAAGTCATTTGGCTAGCCAAGCTAGGAGAAATCTTGATTTTCCCAAGGTCACTTCAGAGGTGCATCAATTCTCCTGAGGCAACTGTATTTTTGACATTTCTCTAAAAACATGATACCTGTGTAAAAAGTGAAGGAATTTTTCTTCCTTGGCCTATTTTGGACAAAAACCTCTCTCAGTTTTCCCAAATTCATCTTTTCTTGCTCAGAAACATCATTAGAGTAAAACCTATCCCGATGTGTGGAACAGGGGATTTGTCAAAATGAAGCGAAATGAAGGGGATAAGGGGATTCTAAATTCTTGAGAAAATTTTTGAAAATAGGGAGGGATGTTAAGAAGCATGGGAAAGTGGAATTTCAAAGATTGAGTGAGGGGAAGGGGCCTAAAAGGGAAAACATAGGCCTAGCCTAGAAAACTGTCAAATTGTAGCAAGAAACTAGGGTTTGTGCGAAAATGAGGAATTTGAGGGATATCAGTGATGGGAAGTGTTTAATAAGGTACATTAAGGATAGGGGAAGGTGTATGAACATCAGGATACAAGTTTTGCTGATGATTTGACCATCAAAGAGAAATTTCCTTCAAAACCCTAGGAGAGGGAAATGAACCTTTCCTAGGCACAACTGAAGCATGAACAAGGTGTAAAATGACCTATTGGAACCTGAGATGATGATGAAAACCTATTAATGATGGTATACTCATCTGAATGATGAAATGGACCAATATTTGGACAACGTTGAAAGGAGTGAAAGCAAACCCTAGACCTAATACCTAGTGACCAAATTTGGCTTGAAGACTCACTGAAATGACAAAATTTGACCTTGACACCTTAAAATCACTTTGTAAGAGCATGTTTGATCACTGGAGGAAGATTGCAAAGACTGACACTAACAATTTTTACCTAGTATCAATTTCTTTTCCATGGAGCATTTCCATTTCTACAATTAGTTTAGGATTTGATTTTATTACATTCACTCCATTACAACATGACAACGAAGGAAGGACATATTGTATGCTGCACATATAGTGTCGATACCTCTTAAGTTTGTACGAACCCCGGGTTGATAGTTAAATTTGGTAGCCTTAGGAGTTACATCATTCTTGTTGCAATACTGAGGCTCATCACTTTTTGGCACTGTTTCTAGGGAGGTGTCAAAGTATGCATTGTTTTCTTCCCTAGTTGATTTATTTATATTTACTTTCTGAAAAGAAAATAAAATTCATTAGGCATCTTTCATTTCAAGAACAGAAAATAGCATTACATTAACATTCTTATTCAAAAAAAAAAATCTCCAACACCAACCCCCCCACTTGATCACGTGGTGCAGTAAGAGCCACACCACCATCCACTTGTGCAGGTGGAAGAAGAAGAGATGGCAGAGAAGATAGAAGAAATGGATGAAGATGGTGACAATGAAGAAGATCATGTTGGATTTCCCATTCAAGATACTCAGATCAATGTGCATATGAAGAACATCCCTCCATCTTTTCTTCCAAACTTCCATGGTATGAGGTTAGAGGATCTGAAAACCTTTCTCTTTGAATTTGAAATTATTTGTAGATCTTATGGTTACTTATTAAACACTAAAAATTTAAGATTGTTTTCGGTGACATTGAAGGATAGAGCTCTTAAATGGTTCATGAGTTTAGGGACTAATTCAATAAGATTATGGAATGACATGCAAAATATATTTATAGAAAAATCTAAAGATCATGATCTTAAAGAAGAAATATTTAGAATGAATCAAAGAGAATATGAGAGCCTTGAGGATCTAATAGATAGGTTCATATAATGTTAAGAGGGGAAATTACATCATTTATGATCTAACACACTAAAAACCCTCTTAGAACAATTAGGGAAACATGCAAACACATATCAAGAGGAAGGAAAAGGGTCAGACAACATCAAGATTAGTAAGTCAAGCTAATCTTAGAAATTTGCTTGATAACTTTAAAACATAAATTTTTGGCAATCTAAGTGAACAAGGGGAAATGTTAAGAATACAAAATGAGCAAAAAAGAAGTTGTTGATATTTGTGTTTTCCATGTAGAATCACATGATGTTAAATATTTCCCCTCATTACCAAGGTCGAAGGAAGTTTACCAAGAGGACAAAGGAGCAAGTTAATTGCCAATGCAACTATGTTATGTAGCTCCAAGAGGACCATGGCAGCCTATTCAACTTGTTATGATGCAAGATCCTAATTCACTGTTTCAAGCTTATGGACATTCATCTCAAAGTAATTGGAACACACCCTTTCCTTAGCAACCTTGGCCATCTCAACCCAGAAACCAATATTGACAACACCGTTGGCAAGGAACTTATGGGAGCCATCCACAATATCCTCAATATCTTCCATACCCAACTCCATGTTATCCCTACCATCTACCTTCACAACAACCACAACCCCAACCACATCCATCTCAAATATCCACTCCCACTCAACTATTTGTACCACCATTTCTGAACCCACACAATGAAGTAGCACATGGATGATAGTAATATTCCCAATCAATTTCAGCAAATTCCATTGCACACTTTTTGAGAAATTGTCCTCCATCACCTAGAGTAATTTTTGAATTTTCTCGATATTCATGCATCCATTTGCAAATATGTTTCACGAGGAGATGCATATGGATGATGGTAACATGCCCAAGAAATTTCAGCAAATTCTAGTGCATAGGTTTTTATGGGGAGGTGCATAAGGTGATGGAAACATGCTCAAAAAAATTCAGGTCAATCCATTCTACCATTTGGGAGGTATGGAAAAAACAAGTCTGCTACATGAGGTTGTCCTGAATTACTATAGGAAGATCCTGTAGTACTACAGGAGGATTCTGTAGAACTACAGGATGACCGAGAAGAAGCTACAAGAGGCAATTTGATTGGAGAAAAGGGTCAAAAGGTCATGTATTCTTTAGGGAAGGTTGATATAGGTCCCCCAATATCACTTTCATGACTCATCCACTCCATCTAACCAAAATACATCTTCAAATTCCACTCTACTTGACATGAAAAAATCAGAAAAAAACTATCATCAACTTTTCCACCACCTACACCACATCTTGATGATTTTAACCCTGTCCTTATACCTCCTAAGACTTTCCATTAATTCCACATGCATCAATGAGGTCTCAAAGAGGAATTAAATTACTGCTATAGGAAGATGATTCCTCCTGTAAGCAGCCTGCACTTCTACAACAAAACTTAGAATCAATTATTTTTTCACTCAAACAACAGAAGGTCTAACAACCTTGAGCAGCATGATGCCATTTCTGAAGATTAAAAATGGGGCACACCCTCCTTAGGAATCAATCCATCCACTCCATGAGTAAAATATTGAACACTGGAAAGAAAATTGCACACAACAACCTTATTAGTCAAAGAATCAACAAGCTATGAAGACCTATGCAGAAGCAAGCAAAGAAAATTAGTGCCTCCAGGGAAGCATGGATCGATCATCAAATCAATGACAGCATGCATGCCTATCCAACAACCATCAGGTATGTACAGGTATGCAATACTCTTGACCTATTCTCTTGAGCATGTTATAGTTAGAAATATTATTTAATGCATGAGAGGTGAGCCTTTATAAAGCTAAGGATGTGTCAGCAATCTCAGCCACCCTCAACTAGTTAATTGCAGCTAACTCCCTCACTCATGCAATGTGGAAAAGCCAAATGAGGAAGGGGGATGATTTTGAGGAGTGGGGAAAATAGTTAAAGAGGAAATTTGTGCAAAGGCCAAGTCACCAAAGCACTCCAAGACCTCCATCCACTTCATATCCACTCTCTGTCCATCATTCATCCATCCCATTTCATAAGAAAAAAATTAACATTTTTCAAGAACAAACCCTACACTCTGTCTCACCTTGAAAAATTTCTTGAGAAAAACACACAGAGCACATCCTCTCCATTTTTGCAAACTTACACTACTCCCTCTGAGCCCTAGCATCATCCTCCAAACCCTATACATCATTTCTCATCACTCTCATACAGTTAGATGACCCTGAAAAAGAAGGAATTACTGCGACAGGAAGGACAAATGCTGCTACAAAAAGGAAGAAATGAACAAATTGTGCTAAAAACCAAAATGGCAATGCCTAAGAGAGACCTAATCAAAGCAGAAAACTGAAAATCCCATTAGGAAATCATCTAGGACATAAAAGAGAAGAAGAAGGCAACAAAAGGCAAGAAGGCGTTTGCCATCAAAATAGAACTCAAACTACAGTGATTAAAAGAGGCCTTCCAAGGGGTCTTTAATCTATTTCTAGCTTTTGTCCGAGGCCTAAAATATGTTATAGAAAGGGGAGAACGACATGGAAAAGCAAATCCAAAATGGCATTGAGGGGCATGGAAGTCAAGTTGAGGGCCTACCCTAGGCTCAAACTATCATTTCTACTTAAAACAGGTTTAAACAGGCTGCTACAGGGTTTCCTGTAGTTACTACAGGATGTCCTAGTTTACTACAAGATCTAATATAAGGGAATTTTGAGGGTTCTAGAGGTGTCCAAATCGTGAAAAAAGGCAGCAGGAGATTGGAAAATATGTGGAAGACCTTGCCAAACCGAAAAATCTTAAAGAACCCATCTTGCATAAGGGAAAAAGGCAGGAATGTATAAATCGGGGAGGCCACGAGGGCTATGAATGAGGCACAATGAGATCACTAAGTTGCTCAGAGGATGAGCAACACTTTCAATAGGCGGTATGATGGCCCTCCAAATTAGACATAAATAAGGCCCATATGACCATCCTTTAACACATTAAACCTCTCTTTTTGCATTAGATAATGTATTTTTAACTTTAATGTGTTCATTAGGAAGGTTTATGGATAATTGCATATTTGTGCCTAATATTATTTATTTTTGTGGAATATTTTGAGAATATTGGGCAATTTATGAAGATTTGGAGGAGGGGATAATTTAGGGACTTGCTCCCTACTATAGGAGAATCAATATTAAATAATATATCAAGAAGATATTATGGAATTATTGCACAGATTTTGGAGCTCCAATGATTGACAAAATTTGGGAATGTTGTTCCCTGTCATTTAATGCAGATTCCTAGTATTAAGAACTAGATCCACTATTTGAGGGATTTTGGTGGGGAAAGCTTCCTCCTTTCATGGAGAATTCTTCCTAATTATTTTGTATAAGTACCACATTGTTGGGTCAATTTATTGAGTAAATTAACAGAAGTATTTAATTATCAATTTGGGTTTGTAGAACTTAGAAGCATGTCCAAAGTCTATGGATTCCAATGGTAATCAATGTTAGAAGATGAAATATAAAGATTGAAAGAAATGCATATTACAAATATAAAATCTAATTAAGTAATTTTTTATTCACTTATGTAATATGTAGGAGATGAGGCTTCTAACTTAGGAAAACCAGGTTGTTCTTCCCTACAATACTACTTTCATGAAGAGCAACCCAAAAGAACTAATTAACAATGGTTTATGATGCAGAAGATGTAAAAGAAGAGGCTCTTAACTAAAGAGGACCAGGTTGTCCTTCTTCACAATTCTACTCTATCATAATCACCATTGCTTCAAACCAGAAATGCGGAAATAACTTCAAATAAGAAAAGGAGAACGAAATTCAGTTTTAGTTCAAGATCAAATAAAAGGGGAATTTAACTTAAATTCTTGTGTGTCCCTTCATATGTAGATTAGAATTAAACCAATATTCATTCAGCAATCATCACACATCTAAATACATTCGAAACAAAAACTAATTTATGAAAACTATGAAAATTTAACCAAAAAGTGCACTTAGTTTGGTGTGGGGGGCCTCCACCCTTGCGTTGCACACTTGAAGAAATCTCAGCTACAACAACTTCAGTAAAACAACCAAGCATGGACAACAAAATGAAATGAAACAAGTTCTTCAATTATCTTTCATTTTTTAAAGAGTCTCAAAATCAGATTACATAAAGTCTACATTCTTAAGCCTTCAATAGTGTTGGCTTAAATTGAGAAATAATAAACAAACTTGACTAAAAAGTCTCTAACAACCTTATCTGTCATAATCCCATCTATCCTAGTTGAATCCACCCATTCAGTTACACAAAATTTGGAAAAATCCCAAAAATCATTAATTTTGGCCTATTTCCTAGGGATTCTCTCGACAACAGGTCATGTTTAAACAGAGTTGACTGGGCCTGTTTTAGCTCGGTTTGACCAAACCAAAGGTACACATTCATTATTAGTTCCCAAGCTTTCTAAATTCATGTTCAGCTCGTGCCCAGGTGTCTTGCAAGTATGACTTCAATGGAGCAATTAGGGGAATTTTCAATTTTGTCCAAAAATACTCTTAAAAACCCAATTTTTACTAAAATTTCTAAAAATTGAAAAACTTAATCTAATTACTTGAATATGAAAAATAAGGGTAAAATGAAGCATATATGAGTGGAATAAGGTGGAATATTATGGTAATTAAATGGGTTTATGATAAACAAAAATGACCAAAATTGAGGGCCAACATCTCTCCCTTGCAGATTCTCAAGCATGTCGTCATGCTTGTCTTTGTCTCATTGATCTTAAGCCTTTGTATGCTGACCTCCCTTGCTGTTCTTCCTATGGATATACCTCCAGATGTAGAATCCTTTGCTTGTGCTACTTGAAGAAATGTAATAAGCCTCTCCATTTCCTCCTCTGTCAATTCAATTGGAGCACATCCAAGGATTAACTGAATTCTTTGTCATGTGAATCATGTCCATTACCATACTTTTGGAGATGTGTCTAAAAGTTTTCTTTGATTTTGAAAGAGGGTAGTAATTTCTTTTATCTGAACCCTATGAGTATCCTTATGCAACCCATTCCTTTGTAATGGAAATGCCCAATAGCCAAAACCACTATTTTTGCCCAATTTATGATATGGATAGGGCATGAATTTCAAAGTAATGATCATTCAATTCTAGCAATGCCAGTGAAGTTGAAGAAATTTGCACACGGAGTTGAAACAAACATTGTACAAGTAGCAGAAAACTTTATTAACCATTTTCTCATAAACTACACACTGGGTTTCTCTAAAATTTTGCAAAAATATTTCTACCACTCCATTGCTTCTTTTCACCAAAAACTGGAAATATCCTCATCACGGATTTTGAGAAAAAGACAAATTGGCTATAGGTGGCATTGTTTGATTTCTTCAAAAATACAAATCGGTTTAACTTGAAATTTATCGTATTTATTGATCTCACAATGATGCATCCCCCTGCTAACTTTCATGATAATTCGATGCACGGAATTCAAGAAAAACGGGAAATGATTGTAGGTGATGATGGTTGATTTCTAGAAAAATGAAAGTTATTTTGGTATGAAATTTTCTGGGTTTATTCATCCTCTATCAATGCATCTTCCCTCAAATTTTTGCATCAAATGGATATACGGTTTAAAAGTAATCAACAATTTTTGAAAATGCAACTATTTGCTTACCAAGACTGTAATATTTCTCAAAAATTCTGAACTAGAATGTTGATTTGTTGAACTGATATGTAAATTTCGACCACTGTTGAATACCCATGAGGATGAGGAGAAATTCCTGAACTTGTAATGTCAAATTTTTGAGCTAAGACACTACCTCTGCTTTTGTTGCTTGTGGAGAGAAGGCTTTGTTTTAATGCTTTGAAAACACCTTTCTGCAAAATACCCTGTCAAAATACCAAAACAATCTTCTGATTGCTACCATCTTTATAAATTAAGTTCTAAACACCTACACATCTAGAAATTACAAAATTTTTAAATGAACCCTCTCTCCCTTCAATTTTTAAGAATCAACACCATGCTTTTTCAGAAATCGAATTCTGAAAATCAATAGAGTTGAGTGCAGAGGACATTTTTTTCTTATATGAAAAAAGTTATTTTAGAATATAAAACAAGGATATATTATTTCTCCTAAATGGAAACGAATAGATGTTAAACCATATGGGAGGAGGAAACACATGGCAAACAATGTTTCATTATTTTTAATTTAAAAAGGATGTGGTGTTGTGTATTACGAGTAAAACACAAATACCATTTTCAAAGACATATTAAGACTTTAAAATAATTTGAATCCTCTCTATTTTATGCAAAACAAATATTGAGAAAATCAAATATAAAATTAAAAATTAATAAAATAACTTATCAAAATATTGATATAAATAACTAAGATATAGATCTCTTCAAAAAAATCATATAAATATATTCAAAGAAATCATAACCATAATACTTAATAGATAAAATAAAATAACAAGAAAACTACTCAATAATATTATCATAAATAAATATATAATAATTAAAATAAAACATATTAGCTCAATTTATAATATTCAATAGAATATTTAAAAATAATCTTCTGGTGCTAATAGTGCTAATAATAAAGAGTTAATTAAAAAAAATATTATTTTATATAAATAAAAACAGTTATCTTATTTATTAAATAAAAAATATCATGTAAATTTCTACCCAATAAAAAATATCAAGTAAATTTCTACCCTATATTTAAAATAAAATGGGACGTTCAAAATATGTTTAAAATAAGATATGAGCCCATGAAGAGAGATTCACATTTGAGGAAATATTAGAACCCAAAGAGAATTTTCATAGTGAAAATTAGAAATAATAGGTATTTTTAAACGTTGTTTGAATGTTCTGAAGTTGATATAATGGAAGATAAAAGAACAACATCATTTAAAAACATTTTTTTCTGACAATTCACAAGAAGAACATGACTACAGTGCATATTGAAAACTTTACGAGGGAAATGTGATCAACGCTGTGACGATTATTTATTTTTTGCAATCACTAATTTCGGATATGGTTCCATAGACAATTTCTTCAAATTAACCTTCTTTGTCTTTTGCTTCAAATAATATCAAAACAAGGTCCTCTGTTTGTAAATATGAGTGAAGAAAAATTCTGACTGCGTGAAAGATTATAAAAATATCTCCACTTTCAAAATAAAATCTTTCATTGTTTTGCAAAATCATGCTTTACCCTCATGAAAACTCTCTCTGTTTCAACAAAATTGTGTATTGTGTATACAACTAAAGTTTATTGTGTTTCCATATGCAAACAGTTGACAAATATGCACAAGGAAATTGTTTAGGATACCTGGTCTTTAATTTACTGCGAGAAAACTTGTAAAAAATTCTAGAAAATGGTTGTTTTCCTCTGTTTTGAAAGAAAAATGAGTTCTCTGCCCCTTTAAAAACAATCACTGTGTAAAAGATAATAAAAAAATCATCTTAACAATGCTCATGAATTCATACTCTATCCTTCTTCTTCGAATATCCTTTCAAATGTATTCATTGTGTATAAGATTCTTCACAAAAATTTGCTCACTATGTATGAAAAATATGCTCATTGTTTCCATAAATCGAATTTACATGGAGAAATTTCGAAACTCAATGAATATACCTGATCTTGGAGTGGCCTTGTGATGACTCTCAGTTAATGATTTTTTGCTCCTGTGTTGACGCAATGGAAATTCAATTAGAACTCCTCTTTAATCTTGTCGAGGATTCACTTTTCTCACAGGTGGCAACCAGTCGGGTTAAATGATGGCACACTTGGGCTCAATGGTGGCAAAGACCTGATTTTATAACTGGAGTTTCATGACACTTCTCAAAACTATCCTGAGATTTACTAACCATAAACTCCATTCAACACTCGTAAAAATCTGGAATCAATCCTTACCTGCCTCTTCTGCGCAATTCTTGGAGTTTGTTGGAGTGCTTTAATCCACTCGGCGAACAAAAATCTCGGTCTTCAACTCAAGTTAAAACTGATGGTCTTCAACTCATGTTAAAACCGATGCCTATCCTTCCTATTTCTCCACAACGTCCTCTCCTATTTCTTACACTGCTCTTTCTTATTCAATTATAGCTCTATTCTCTCTCAATTTGAAGTTCCAGGCCTCTCTTTTTTACGGCTTCAATAGCTGAGAGAGTGTGTTATGGTTCTATGTAGCTATAGCTCGGAGTAGGAGTAGCTCTATGTTATTCTCTACGGCCTCACAGTAGCTCTGCGTTAAGCTATCGTTTTGCTTCAAGTTAGAGCAATTTTTCGCAGCCGGGAATGTTTCACTATAGCTCCAGATTTTTTCTACAACTCTTAGGGTTCCAAACTATGTAATTCTCTGAGTTGCAGACTTCTTCTTTGAAAATTTTGACCATTTTGATTTGACCCTTTGATGTCGATTTCAATGCTGCCATGATTTAACATTTGTTTCATAAAACTTTTAATTCATATGTACTATGGCTCAACGTATTTGACATTTCTTTTATGTCCTCTAAAGTTGCATCATGGTTTGTATATTAGAGTTTTGAATAACCACTAATATTTACATTTTGAATAGTCACGACTGTAAGGATCTTTGCTTATCCATCATATGTGCATGTTGCATATTCATGTTTTTATCATTGTAGTCTTGTGTCCATTTTTTTTTCATATCCTCTTGTATTTGATTTTAAAATGACCATAGTTTTTTTAGGTCATTTTTAAATCAAAATTTTTACAATGATACTAACCCTTTCTTGTCTTTTGATTTTGTAGATGCATAACCCAATCTTGCCTGATGGTCAACAAATCAATAAAGGAAGGAGATATGGCCAACAAATTTGATCAAAATTTGTAAAAAAATAGGGTTGTAAATGATAATGAATATGGTTAATAGGTGAATATATGGTGGATGAATGAATAAATGTATAGGGATTTTCATATTCAAGTATTTAAACTAAATTATCAATCCTAGAAAAAATTTCAAAATCAAAGGCTTTAAAAATAATTTTAACTTACAGTACTTCCCTTTGATCTCATAGCTCATTACTCTTTTTGTCATCACTTTGTTCTTATCAATGTTGGACTGTAGATAGATGTTTATAGTAGCTTTTCAGGTCCCTTTTATATTGTCCTTGTTCAAGTTCCTTACTGATAAATGTGGATGCAGATGCTTTATTCAGGTCCCTTCTGATACTTATTGACTATGATGTTTCAGGTCCCTTGTTTGATATCAAATCATTGCATGGTTTGATTTATTATGAATCTTCCCCCATTGTTGATCTTGATACTTGTCCTCAAGTCTTGTGGAGAATGATCCTGCAAAATGACTGAAGAAAATCAAAAGAGATTGGGGAATTCATATTGGCCAAACTAGTTGGTTTTCCATTATGAATTCGAGTTTGTATTGTGCCAGTCTCCTGGATTTTCACAACCAAACTCCTTTATTATTTTTTTAACCTTTTTTTTTTTTAGATGGAAGTGGCATATAATGGTGTAGGGAAGTGTGGAAATCTTATGAAAGTATCATAGGTTGAAATCATGATTTGGACTTCAACATGGTAGATCTGAATGATTGTGAAGCTTAGCATACAATATGGTAAATGAATGAAATCATGAACAATGTGGCTTATAAAAGGCTTCTTAGGCAATGGATGTGAGTTGTCATGGTACAAAAACTTGACTTCTTCTTCTTATGATTAGCTTCATGCATTTTTCCTCGATCTCGATTCATGTTGTAGAGTTGTTGGTGTTGTTGGTCAGCAATTGAAAACAAGTTTCAAGAGTTTTGAGTTTCTTTCAATGAACTCAACATCAGGTGAATTCTCACTTTGTTTTCACTTGACTACTTTCATTTCATATTCGTAGATATGAATTTTTAAAGATTGATTTTGAAAATCCTTCATCTATGAAATTGACCTCTCAAATCTTCTGGGGACCTGCAAAAACATAGCACTTGCCTGCAATACAATATTAGATGATGGAGGAAGAGAGGTGTAAAGTCTCTATTATTCCAAGAAATATTTATAATAATTACAACCAATGCTTAAAACCAAGTCCAAAGATGATATTCAAAGAAATTGCATTTGTTTACCCCTTGAGGAATGGTGGCCAGCCTAGACCTCCTAGCGGTATTTCATTCACAAAATATTTGTTTTATGTCAAATTAGAGTGATTCCAAAGCAAAATTAAATTGAATTCATATAGATACTTCCAGTGTAAATATGTTTTCAAAATGGTTTGAAATGATATGCTAAAAATGATCAAAAGTACCATGTTTGATAGAGCTACTTGTGATTTTTTTACCAGACCAACAGTGACTATTTGGAGTGTAATTTCTTCATTAAAGATCAGATCGATGTGATTCCACTTGGAGATTAAATTATATTAATTTTTGTATTTCCAGTAGAAACAGGTTTTAAAAATCCATTGGCTTGATATCACAAAATTGGTGATGAACATCCCTAGGAGGCAGAGTTTTACTCCGCTGATTTGAAGACATGCAGTCATTAAATGTGGCATATCATTTTCATTTGACCTCCAAATGGGGTGATTCAAATTGTGCATTGGTCTATAATTAAATATATATCTCTCATATAAACAGGTTTTGAAAAGATAATGATTTGTTATGTTAAATATTCCAATGAACAGTCAAGGCCTAGAATTGTCACCATGTAGATTTTTCGACAAACAGTTAGTATTTTAAGAATAATTTTTTCATATGATACCTGATTGAGGTGATTCAAATTGATTTAGAAGCTAGATTCCAAAGGATATCTTCCCTATGAATTTCAGGTAAAAATGTTTCCATTAGACACCTCAAATCAGGGTTGTACTAACTTTGTCCTCAAACATTTCACTTGAGACCTAGTTTTGATTTTGATCACATTTTTGTTTGTGATATAAATTGAAAATTTAAAAATAGATTCAAACACTAGATTTCAAGAGATATATTAAAAAAAACATGATTTCAAAATGATCCTATATGGTTACCCATTAGTGCTTACTGCATTTTTCCATGTAATCCTTTCAAATGAGTATTGAACAATGATGTGAAATTTTATTCATGAGAATTTAAACCAAAAGTCTTATTGTGAAATCATTCTACCTATTTATTTATTTATGTTATTCTATCCTACTCTATTGTAGAAAAATAAATCATTCTCTCAAGTATAAGAGAATTTCCAATGCATCCATTTTCGTAACAAGATCATGAGTAAACTCACATCCAAATTTGAAAAATATACTTTAATGAATGTTTGGACATGAAAATTATTTGATCATAAAGATTTGATGCTAAAGAATGTTGAAAAATAGAGTAGTTTTGTGACCTAATGACTTGTTGAAACCAAGTTTCAAGATGATCTTTGTTTGCTTGGCTCTTGTTAATTGTCGTAGCACAAAACCTTTCTTGTGGTACTTGTTCAAAATATTGTATGTACAAGGGATATTGTGATATACATGCTAGAAATTAGTCAATTTCTGGCTCTAATGTTTGATCTTCTTTGCATGTGATCCATGACTCATTCACCTCCTCACAAAGATAGCTAGAATAAAGTTCTAGATTCTCTTCTTGAGGATCATCTTCATGGATGCTTTGTTCCTCTTTTATATGTTGAAATGAAGATGCTTCCCTAGTGACCATTCTAAATTGTGGACAAGGGTTTAAGAAGATCTTTGTGGTGGCATACCTTCCTTCTCTAAATGACTTTTTTAACATAATTTTTTAGATCTTGTCTTGCAAATGGATTTTGTAGTTTTTTGTTGGGGATTTCCTTTTGGGAATCTACTCTTCTAATTTCTATGTCTAAACATAAATAACCATAATGAAAAATGTTTTTGCTTTTTTTTTTAATGTGTTTTCTAAACAATCTTCCTAATTGACTATATTGAAGTATACTTCCCCAGAAACGACACCAAAATGTTGGGTCAATTTATTGAGTAAATTAACACAAGTATTTAATTATCAATCTGAGTTTCTAGAACTTAGAATCATGTCCAAAGTCTATGGATTCCAATGGTAGTAAATGTTAGAAGATGAAATATAAAGATTGAAAGAAATGCATATTGCAAATATAAAATCTAATTAAATAATTTTTGATTCACTTATGTAATATGTAAGGGATGAGGCTCCTAACTTAGGAAAACCAGGTTGTCTTTTCCTACAATGCTACTTTCATGAAGAGAAATCCAAAAGCACTATGTTGGGTCCCTATAATACTAGTGATTACCCCATTACTATTGTAGTTATACCCCTTATTTATATTGTTGTGCCCCTATTACCCCCATGTTGTTATTTCTGTGCCCCATAGAATCCCTCTATTGTTATTTTTGTGGCTTTATATTATTATTGTTAGGTCGGCTGGATTATATTGTGACTCCTTAGACTCTTATATATAGAAAGGAGGTTTTGTCATTTGTATCATCAGAGAATTGTTCATTTATGTAATGTAAAGGAGGTTGCCCCCTCGAAGAGGCTGAATTCTAAGGCGTTGATCTATCTTTTCTATCTTTTCTTGAGCTGGTTTCATAACCTTTGGTATCAGAGCATTGGATTCTAGCGTTTCGCTGCTCCAAACAGGTCATCGTGGCATTTTCACTATAACTTTTTTCTGTGACGTTTCAGAAGTCGCAAAAAAACCCATTTGAGAAGAAATCGCACTGAACCTTGGGTCCGAATTTCAGAGCTTTTCGCGCGATATTTGAGGGGATATGATCTGAGGAAGTTGGTATTTTCGCAGACTCCTGAATTACATTCAAAACAGATGACCTAGGGAAAATCGTCATAACTTTCTCTCTGGGGATCAGATTGAAATTTCGTAAGAAGGTACAGAAAGAGGACGGACTGTAGTTTCTTGTATGTGTGTTTCAGATTCAAAGGTTGAAACAGTGACTCGTGGCACGTCGTACAAGTTCGCTCTACTGAACTAGTCTAAAAGCAAGTCACTGTGGGAGATTTCACATAACTCTTCCTTGGAGAATCCAATTCGGGTCAGACTTGTGGCATTGGAAAGAGGACACAGAAGGCTACTACAGGTCGCAATTTCAGAACTGGATGATCTGAAATTACAGAGATACATCAAATTCAATATCAGGCTTCTATAAAGTGAAAAAAGGTGTGTAGTTTTTTTTTTTTTAATTTTTGTGTAAGCTTGGTTTAATGGAATTCAAAGGGCATAGTAAAGCATTATTATCGGTAACTGATGCCCCGAGGAAAGAAAATGCAAACACCTAGTAAGGAACCTGAAAGCTCGAGCATGACTCATGAAGAAGAGGAAGAAATGCTACATGATATATCAAAATTACAAGAACAAGTGCAACAAATGTCACGCTCACAAAAGCTAACAGAAGCTAAGATAAGTGGCATGGAATCTAAGATAAATGGTGTGGAATCTAAGATGAATGGCATGGAAGCTAAGATGGATGATTTGAAGACAGATTTGAGGACAGATTTGAAGACAGACATGGCAGATTTGAAGACAGATTTGACAAATTTTCTACAAGAAATACTTACTAATGGTGAAAAGGTTGTAAAGGAAACTCATGATGTGAACAAAAGTAATGTTAATCATGATTCCATAGACGCTAATGTTGGATCGAAGACCCACCATATTCCAAAAATCGATATGAGGAAGTTTGATGGCAAGGATCCCGCCACATGGATATTACAGATGGAGCAGTTCTTCGATCTCAATAATGTGCAAAACACACAAAAGGTACGTATGGCAACTGTATATTTGGAACCAAATCAGTTTGTATGGTATCAATGGCTTTGCTCTCATAAAAAATTTATCACTTGGGCAATTTTTACGGAAGAATTGATAGCACATTATGAAGATACAAAAAGCAACACTTTTTTTAGCCAATTGATAAGTCTCAAACAAAAGGGTTCAGTAATGGAGCACATTGAGGAGTTCCAAAAATTGAACATAAGGGTAAAATATATTCCAGAGGAGCATAGGATTGATGTGTTCATAGGGTCTTTAAAGGATAATATCCAACATGATGTTCGCCTTTGGGAACCTGATTCATTAGAGAAGGCATTCAGGTTAGCAAGAAAAATGGAAAGCAAAATTATGGCAACTAGGAAGCATACCACTCACAACTATAAAGACGGAAGTGTTTTTGCCCCTAGTCTTCCACAACCTATAGGTTGACACCACAACAATTGGAAGAAAAAAGAGCAAAAGGGCTTTGTTACAGTTGTGATAGCAAATACACTAAAGGTCATAAGTGTGCTGAGAAGAAATTATTCTACATAGATTGTGAAGAGGAAGAAGAAAAGGAGCAAGAAAGGTCAAAAGAAGAAGATATACTCCAGGAACAAAGCCTAGATGAAGAACAAATAAATCCGACCATATCTTGTAATGCATTGGCGGGAATTACCACTCCTCAAACCATCAAGATAGAAGGACAAATCAAGAAGAAAAAGGTAATAGTGTTGATTGATTCAGGAAGCACCCACAATTTTATTCATTGTAGGGTAGCAAAAGAATTGAATTGCTTCCTATATCCAGCACCAGAGTGTCAAGTGATGATTGCAAATGGAGGAACAATAAATTGCTCTGGAAAGTGCCATAATATCAAGCTATCCATGGGAGAATATGTATTGACTAGCCCAATGCTTTCCATTCCAATGGGAGGTGTTGATGTTGTACTAGGAGTCCAATGGCTACAATCCTTGGGTACAATAGCTTTTAATTTTCAAGAACTTTTCATCAAATTTTCTATGGAAGGAAAGGAAGTTGAATTAAGGGGTATTGCAGGGAAACCAGAAAGATAATCAGCTCTAATGGTATGACAAAGCTTCTAAAAAAGGAGCAAAGAGGTGTAATTGCACAATTATGTTCGCTAGATGTTTCCACATTGGAATCATCTATTTCTCCAGATCTCCAAAAAGTCCTGGACAATCATTCCAAGGTATTTGAGACTCCCAAAGGTCTCCCACCTATGCGTGATCATGATCATGCTATTCATCTGATTCCAGGAAGTGTTCCTCCAAACATCAGGCCGTACAGATATCCCTATGTCCAAAAAAGTGAAATTGAACGTATGGTTGCAGAAATGCTAGAGGCTGGTATAATTCAACCAAGTCAAAGTTCTTTCTCTGCTCCAGTAGTATTGGTGCACAAGAAGGATGGATCATGGCGCATGTGTCCGGATTATAGGGAGCTCAACAAGCTCACTATTAAAGATAAGTTCCCCATTCCTGTCATTGATGAATTACTAGATGAATTGCATGGATCAATTTACTTCACCAAGTGGATCTTCGTTCGGGATATCATCAAATCAGAATGAAGATTGAAGACATTCCGAAAACAACATTTAGAACTCATGAGGGTCATTATGAATTTTTGGTCATGCCTTTTGGCCTTACCAATGCACCTTCAACATTTCAAGGTTTGATGAATTCAATTTTCAAACCATTCCTTAGAAAATTTGTGTTAGTATTTTTTGATGATATACTAATCTACAGCAAGTCTTGGAAGGATCATGTTGAACATGTTGACAGGGTGCTACAACTATTGGAGGAGAAACAATTATATGCAAAAAATCCAAATGTTTCTTTGGAGTCCAGGAGGTGGAATATTTGGGTCATATTGTATCTCATGAAGGAGTTAAGGTAGACCCTAGCAAAATTAAAGCCATTAAGGAATGGAAAATCCCCACATCCATAAAGCATTTGCGAGGATTTCTTGGGTTGACAGGGTATTATCGCAAGTTTGTTAAGAATTATGGGAGAATAGCAGCACCTCTAACAACATTATTGAAGAAAGATGCATTTTCATGGACTCCGGAAGCAACAAAGGCCTTTGAACATCTTAAAGAGGCAATGTGCCAAGCACCGGTCTTAGCTACACCGGACTTCACAAAAACCTTTATTGTGGAATGTGATGCTTCAGGAAATGGAATTGGTGTTGTTCTAATGCAAGATGAAAGACCCATTGCTTTTGAAAGTCGTCCAATCAAGGGAAAGTTTTTAAGCAAAGCTATTTATGAGAAGGAAATGTTGGCAATACTCCATGCACTTAAGAAATGGCGACCCTACCTAATGGGAAGACACTTCAAGGTAAAAACGGATCATGATAGCCTTAAATACTTTTTAGAACAAAGATTATCCTCTGAAGAGCAACAAAAGTGGGTCACAAAGATGTTGGGTTATGACTTTGAAATCATCTACAAAAAAGGGAAGCAAAATGTGGTGGCAGATGCACTCTCAAGAAAGGATGAGGATGTGGAAGCATTGTTGTGCGCCATTTCTATTATCCAACCAGATTGGATAAACGAAGCAAGGGAGGAATGGAAGAATGATGAAGAAGTGTGGGCACTTATTCGAAAGCTACAACAAGATTCCAGTACGTCTGATACATTTAGCTGGCAAAATGATTCATTATGGTACAAAGATCGCTTATACCTCTGTAAGAATTCCCAAAATCAAAAGATTCTTATGGAATTGCACACTTCTCCCTTAGGAGGGCACTCAGGATTTTTAAAAACTTACCACAGGGTTAAGAAGGAATTTTTTTGGGATGGCCTTAAATCAGATATTCAAAAGTTTGTGGCGGAATGTTTGGTTTGCCAACAAAATAAAGTTGAAACAATTAAGACACCGGGTCTATTACAACCTTTATCCATTCCAAGCCAACATTGGGAGGAGGTTTCAATGGATTTTATCACAGGTTTACCCAAGTCTGAGGGAAAGAGTGTCATCATGGTGGTAGTTGACAGACTTACCAAGTATGCACACTTTTGTGCATTATCACATCCATTTAAAGCCAGTACAGTTTCTACTGCATTTATGGAAACAATTCAAAAGCTACATGGAAACCCAAAGATTATTGTAAGTGACAGAGATCCCATTTTCACTGGAAATTTTTGGACAAAATTATTTTCTTGTCTTGGTACTCAGTTAGCTCATAGCTCATCTTATCATCCTCAATCTGATGGGAAAACTGAGATAGTAAACAAATGTTTGGAAGGATATCTTCGTTGCTTTGTATTTGATAAACAAACACAATGGGTCAAATGGTTGCCTCTGGCTGAATGGTGGTATAACACTTCCTTCCATACAGCAACAAAAATGACCCCATTTATGGCACTTTATGGGTATCAACCACCATCCATCACATCATATTTAAGAGAAAATTCTAAGGTTCAGGCAGTGGAACATCACATCGAACATCAACAACAAGTCCTCCAACTCTTAAAGGATAACCTCGTGTTGGCACAAAATAGAATGAAACAACAGGCAGATCAACATCGCAGTGAAAGAAGTTTTGATGTAGGTGATTGGGTATTCCTACGGCTACAACCATATAAGCAAATGTCCCTAAAGCAAGCTAAGAAGGATAATAAATTATCACCAAAGTATTATGGTCCGTACAAGGTGTTGCAAAAGATTGGTACTATGGCATACAAATTGGAGCTTCCTGCAGCTTCTCGATTGCACCCAGTTTTCCATGTTTCATGTTTAAAGAAGGTTATAGGCGACAAGCTCCAAGTGCAAACAATATTGCCAGAACTTGATGAGGAAGGAAAAATTATATTGGAACCGGAAGCAGTCACAGAAACAAGAACTCGACAGTTACGAAATCGATCAATTTCAGAGTATCTTATCAAGTGGAAGAACTTATCCGCTGAAGATTCCACATGGGAGGATGAGAATTTTATGCAGAAGTATCCAGAACTACTCAAGCGTTGAGGACAACACTTTTTTGAAGGAGAGGGGCATGTTGGGTCCCTATAATACTAGTGATTACCCCATTACTATTGTAGTTATACCCCTTATTTATATTGTTGTGCCCCTATTACCCCCATGTTGTTATTTTTGTGCCCCATAGAATCTCTCTATTGCTATTTTTGTGGCTTTATATTATTATTGTTAGGTCGGCTGGATTATATTGTGACTCCTTAGACTTCTATATATAGAAAGGAAGTTTTGTCATTTGTATCATCAGAGAATTGTTCATTTATGTAATGTAAAGGAGGTTGCCCCCTCGAAGAGGCTGAATTCTAAGGCGTTGATCTATCTTTTCTTGAGCTGGTTTCATAACACACTAATTAACAATGGTTTATGATGCAGAATATGTAAAAGAAGAGGCTCCTAATTAAGGAGGACCAGGTTGTCCTTCTTCACAATTCTACTCTATCATAATCACCATTGTTTCAAACCAGAAATGCAGAAATAACTTCAAATAAGAAAAAGAGAATGAAATTCAGTTTTAGTTCAAGATCAAATAGAAGGGGAATTTAACTTAAATTCATGTGTGTCCCTTCATATGTAGATTAGAATTAAACCAATATTCATTCAGCAATCATCACACATCTAAATACATTTGAAACAAGAACTAATTTATGAAAACTATGAAAATTTAACCAATAAGTGCACTTAGCTTGGTGTGGGGGCCCTCCACCCTTGCCTTGCACACTTGAAGAAATCTCAGCTACAACAACTTCAGTAAATCAACCAAGCATGGATAGCAAATTGAAATGAAATAGGTTCTTCAATTATCTTTCAGTTTTCAAAGAGTCTCAAAATCAGATTACATAAAGTTTACATTCTTAAGCCTTCAATAATCTTGGCTTAAATAGAGAAATAATAAACAAACTTTACTAAAAAGTCTCTAACAACCTTATCTATCATAATCCAATCTATCCTGGTCGAATCCACCCATTCAGTTACACAAAATTTGGAAAAATCCCAAAAATCATTAATTTTGGCCTATTTCCTAGGGATTTTATGGACAACAGGTCATGTTTCACCAAAGTTGATCGGGCTTGTTTTAGCTTGGTTTGACCAAGCCAATAGGTACACATTCATTCTTAGTTCCCAAGCTTTCTAAATCCATGCTTAGCTCACGCCCAGGTGTCCTGCAAGTATGAATTCAATGGAGCAATTAGGGGAATTTTCAGTTTTGTCCAAAAATACTCTTAAAAACCCAATTTTTACTAAAATTTCTAAAAATTGAAAAACTTAATCTAATTTCCTGAATATGCAAAATAAGGGTAAATTGAAGCATATATGAGTGGAATAAGGTGGAATATTATGGTATTTAAGTGGGTT
The DNA here is from genome assembly GCA_031772625.1 of Pinus tabuliformis. NCBI lineage: Eukaryota > Viridiplantae > Streptophyta > Pinopsida > Pinales > Pinaceae > Pinus > Pinus tabuliformis. The sequence goes on along the minus strand of CM062807.1, from coordinate 299,709,427 downwards.
TATGATAAACAAAAATGATCAAAATTGAGGGCCAACACAATTCGAATTTGCCTCTAGGGGTTGTTTTTTCTTAGTCTTCTTGTAGAGACCACGTATTTTTGTAGCTCCATTTTCATTTCTTGCAGGTATATAATTGTATTGATGGAAATAATGAAAATTTGTGCCATGTTTAACTTCTAAATATTGGTATCCTCCATAGGAATCTGAGTTTGCTTGGGCTTGGCCATCCTAAGAGCCTCAAAGCCCTTTTGTATCATTTACTTTTCTTTTTTCACTTCTTATTCACATGCATCTTTTGTTCTTGTATTTTTTCTATTTCTACATTTAGTATTAATGATTTCTTGTTGTAGGATTAGGTTAAAGGGTTGAAGTAAGTTATTTTGCAGGATCATAGTAATCATTGAGCTACTTGGATTAGTTTGCTTATTCCCAAGTAACCTATATTTTTGGAAGTCCCTTGTCGAAAATAACAATAAATTTATGTTATTTTTTAGAGCATGCTAACGAGCTTCAATCAATTTTATTCCACTTGCATTATATCACAAAAACGTTCTAGTTAATAACAAAATTTACCCCATTGAATTTTCACTTGATTAGGTTAGACATTTGATAGATTTACTAGCTCACTAATTCTCGAATTTCTAGATTTTAGACTAATAATTTTCTGTCATTTTTTAGCATGGGTTAACAAAGGTATTTTTGAGTAATTCCACTTGGAATGGAGACCTACGACATTCTAATCAATAAAAAAAATTGTCCTATCCAATTTCGATTTGATTTTCTTTGTCATTCGGTGAATTATAAATTCCTGTAGCAAATATGTAACATCCTATGGTAGCTACATGATCTCCTATAACAGTCTTCCAACATGTATATACTTGCCCAAATTTGCTATAAAAGATTGGTTTTGGTCCCTTAGGGTTGAATCATGACCCCTAGGCTCTAAATCAATGGTTGAGGAAGAATAAATACCAATTAAGACATGCCTTTTTACAATGGAGTGACAATATTACAAGTTCAGATGATGGAACATTTTCTCCAACTCCTCCAAGTTCATCTCTCACCTAAGTGAATCTGGATAGGTATTGAAAAACAATTTCATTTTTACCCATTCGAATGTTCCTGAGCTTGTCTCTCAATGCAAATTTCCTAGCATCACTGCTACTTTAGAATATATCTGCGAGGGTTTTCAAAATTTCAAATGGAGTCTCCTTGCCATGCAAATTCGAAACCACATGATCTTTGACTCCCTCCAGAACAATCTTCTTGGGTTTTGGTGTGTCTTTCTTCCACCGTGCCAACAACTGAGCATCTGATGTTGCTAGTAACAATGTAAACTATGAAACGGGAACTATAAACTCAAAACGGGAACTCTGGCAAAAAAACCTCGAAAAAACATCAAAAACAGTGCTAAAAATGAAAAGTGTTGATGCTGGAATAACACTTTTTTTTTTTTTTTTTTTTTTTTTTTTTTTTTTTTTTTGAGTAAATTTTCAACATGTTTTAAAAACGACGGTTAAAACAAATTTTTTGAGCAAAAAATATCCAAAAAACACTCTCAAAACGAAAAGTGTTGATGCTGGGAGAACATTTTTTTTTTTTCAAATGTAAAATTTCAACATTTAGAAATAATGGTGTAAAATATTTTATCATAAACCCGAAAAACATTAAAAAAAAAAAAAGTTTAAAAAAAATAACAAAACATAGATTAAAATATATACTAAAAGGAAAATATAAAATAAAAATAAAAACCGAAAAAAAAAAAAAAAAAAAAAATAAAAAAAAAGGTCAATCATAAAAATGTAAAAAAACAAAATTAATGTAAGAATTAAGAAACTAAAAAAAAAAAAAAAAAACTATAAACAATTAAATAGTAAAAAAAATATTTAAAAAAATGGAGAGAAAAAAGAAAAAGATTTATCTTGTAAAACATAAAAAAAATTGCCAAAAAAAAAATGCAAAAGAAAAAAAACATTTAAAAAACCAAAAAAATTAAGTAGGTGAAAATAGAAAAATTAAAAAAAAAAAATTAAGGAAAAACTAAAAAACTAAAAATTAAAATTAAAAACCAACTAGATCTACAAAAATAGAAAATTAACAAAAAAAAAAAAAAAAAACTACTAAGATTAAGATTAAAATGTTGATTACTTAAAAAACAAATATAAAAATATATATAAAAAATAAAAATAAAAAAATAAAAAATGTTAAAAAATATTATCTCACAAACCATAAAAAAATTTGGAAAACAAAAAAACAAAATTAAAAAATATATATATACATATATATAAACTAAGTAAAAAAAAAAAAAAAAAATTTAAAAAAAAACTAGTTTAAAAAAAAAAAAAAATTAGCGAAAAAAATTGAAAAAGTAGTAAAATTAATATTAAAAAAAACAAAAGTAAATTCAAATTATAAAAAACAAAAAAAATACGTCATTTTTATTAAAAAAAAAATGTAATTATTTTTTATTAAGCATACATATTTTATTTAAAATATATATATATATTAAATTTTTTTTTTTTTTAAACAATCCTTTTTATTATTTAAAAAAAAAAATTAAATTTTTTTAAAACAATTTTTATTTTTATTTTTATTTTTTCTTTAAAAATACAAATTACTAAATCTACGTTTTATATTTTTAAAAATAAATAAATAAATAAAACCTACATTTACAAAAAAAAAAAATTACATTTCTTTTTTTATTTAAAAAAAAATTAATAAAATTAATATTCTTTTTTAAACAATTTTCTTTTATTAAAAAAAAATTATAACTTTTTTTTAAACATTTTTTTTGTTTTTTATTTAAAAATATAAATAATAAAAAAAAATAATGATTTTTTAAAAAAATATATATATATTTTTTTATTTAAATATTAAAAAATTATTAAAAAAAAAAAAAAAAAATTTAAAAAATTCAAAAAATTAACATTTTTTTTAATTATTAAAAAAAAAAATATTTATGAGCCCCGGCCGCCCGTGGTGGCGCGGCCGTGGGCGGAGGGCCTGCACGCAGGCCCCTCCGCCCACCGCTGCGCCACAACAGGCAGCCGGTGGGCAGCGCGTCGATTCCCGGAATAGACGGGGGGCCTGCACGCAGGCCCCTCCGTCCACCGCCGCGCCACCATGGGTGGGCGGCCCGTCGATTCCTGCCCACGGCCGCGCCACCACGGGCAGCCAGTGGGCGGCCCGCCAATTCCGCCCCTCTGCCCACCGCTGCGCCAGCACGGGCGGCCCGTCGATTCCTGGAATCGACGGGCTGCCCACCGGCCGCCCGTGGTGGCGCGGCAGTGGGCGGAGGGCCTGCACGCAGGCCCCTCCGCCCATGGCCGCGCCACCACCGGCAGCCGGGGCTCATAAATTTTTTTTTTTAATAATTAAAAAAAAAATGTTAATTTTTTGAATTTTTTAAATTTTAAATTTTTTTTAAATAATTTTTTAATATTTAAATAAAAAAAATATAATTTTTTTAAAAAATCATTATTTTTTTTTATTATTTATATTTTTAAATAAAAACAAAAAAAATTGTTTAAAAAAAAAGTTATAATTTTTTTTAATAAAAAAAGAATTGTTTAAAAAAGAATATTAATTTTATTAATTTTTTTTAAAATAAAAAAAGAAATGTAATTTTTTTTTAAAATGTAGGTTTTATTTATTTATTTATTTTTTAGAATATAAAACGTAAATTTAATAATTTGTATTTTTAAAGAAAAAATAAAAATTGTTTTAAAAAAAATATAATTTTTTTTTTTTTTAAATAATAAAAAAGATTGTTTAAAAAAAATTAAATTTTAATATTTTTTTTTTAAATAAAATATGTATGTTTAATAAAAAATAATTACATTTTTTTTTAAATAAAAATGACGTATTTTTTTTGTTTTTTTTTTTATAATTTGAATTTATTTTTGTTTTTTATGTTTTTATATTAATTTTACTAGTTTTTCAATTTTTTCGTTAATTTTCTATTTTTTTTTTAACTAGTTTTTTTTTTTTTTTTTTTTTTTTTTTTTTTTTTTTTTTTTTTCCAGTTTTGCTAACGTTTTTTTTTTAATTTCTCTATTTTTACTTACTTGGTTTATATATATAAAAAACATTTCTCTATTTTTACTTACTTAGTTTATATATATATATATATATATATATATATAGATATATATATATATATTTTAATTTTGTTTTTTTGTTTTCCAAATTCTTTTATAGTTTGTGAGATAATTTTTTTAACCCTTTTCTTTTAATATTTATTTTATTAGTTTTTTTTTTTTTTGTTAATTTTCTATTTTTTTTTAAACTAGTTTGTTTTTAATTTTTTTTTCCTAGTTTTTGCTAATGTTTTTTTTTTTTTTTTTTTTAATTTCTCAATTTTTATCGACTTATATATATATATGTAATTTTTTTTTTTTTTTCCAAAGTGTTTTATGGTTTATAAGATAATTTTCTTTTAACACTTTTTATTTTTTATTTTTGTCTTTTTTTATATATAATTTTATATTTGTTTTTTAGAGACAATTATTTCATTTGGATTGAAAATTTAATTAACGATGTATAAATATGTAAAATATGGAAAATGAAAAATATTGACTTTCTTTTTTAAATATGCAAATCAATAAAAACCTCACTACCAAAAAAAATAAAAATAAAAATAAAAACAAGAAAATATGAAGAAGAAGACCACTTCCAAAATTATTAAATTTACAAAATAATTATTTACATTACATACATTAGAAAAGTTAAAGTAAAAAAATAGGTCTTTTAAAAAAAGGGTCTGATGCAGAATAACCACTTTTTAAAATCAGCATGAAAATCACTACCATTCTAAAACACAATGTACATAAAAAAAATTAAAAAAAATTAAAGTGCCAAAAACTATGCTCTAAAAAAAACGTGTGTTCTGCATCACCCCTTTTCAAAATCGGGTCACTTTTTTGCTATTTCTACAAAACATGTGTGTTCTGCATCACCCCTTTTCAAAATCGGGTCACTTTTTTGCTATCTCTACAAAACGGGTAACAGTATCAGTTCCCGTTTCAAAGTTTACATTGTTTAGTTTTGGAATATCAATTTGTGTGTACTCTAGTACTCCATTATCATCCAACACAGTTTCCATCTGGTATTTCCAAGCACAGAAATTTGAGGTTCCCACCAATGCATACTCAAGCCTGAATCCATTGAAATACATTGTTCTTGCACTGAATAAAATCTACACCAAAAACTCTGCAAATCAAAATTTCTTTAAGAGAAAATCTGGAACCTGGTTTCTATGTATTCTTCAATAGCTATGCTACTATGTAGAAATAACCTGAAATTTATAGATGCTAATGAATTATAACTGGAAACAATAGACACAAATTTCTTCAACTCAATCTGCGGAAAGGAAAACATACAATAAAAACACATGCAATAATGCAAGAACAATGAACATAGTATTTTTATTGGGGAGCCCAACTGGGACAGACCCCTCCTATGTTTGTATTAAATTGGATGAGAATATGGATCTATTACAATGACAACTTCAATCCTTGAAGCTCAACCTGCACTGTAATAATGATCTTTACCTGCTCTGACCAACACTTAGCCAAAATAGGCCTCTGGCTTCCTCCTATTTCCTTGCACAATTCTTGAGGAAATTAGCTCCTAAAAGGTAGAGAAATCTCTTATTTCCTTGAGCAAATCTTGAGGAAATTTCTCACCTACTCCAATGCAAATCTTGTACACTCAATAATATACATTGATAATTACAAAGATGCCTTTTTCCTCCACTCAACTAGGTAATTCAAATTCCATGCATGATTGGGGATATTTTTAGTAAATTGACTAGTTAATTGAGATATCAATGAGTCAACAATAGTTACAGCTACTCAACTAAACTCCTACTGACTCTATTTATGAATAGAGCCCAAATAATTGTGTTTCACTAACTATAACTCCAATGGATTGCTAGATCTTAGCAATCAACTCATGCACAACTCTACTTCTTGCCCACAAACTTGAATTGACTGACTTAACTTAGTGATTTGGCCATGTCATTCCTGATAACTACAAATCAAACCTGTTGATGTGGAAATTCAAATTTCTCCATTTGACAAAGGCACAAGTCAAATGAAGTCTTTTCTTGCTATAATTTAACACCCCACTGAACACTACTTGTTCAATGCCGTCAAGATTCTTGAGATACTCTTCCTCAAGGGCATCTGTCTATTCAAGAAGTTCTAGCGATCTGGGTGAGGGTGATATCCTCTACAATATGGGGTCTCATCTTGTGATTTCAGTTTCTAAGGGCCCTCTTGGTGGCCTTGGTCACATCCCTGTTGTTGGTCTTTCTATAAAGAGTAGGGGGAGAAAATCCAATATTTCCTTGGTTAAAGCCAAGGCTCATGAGGAGTTGGTTGCGGGTCAACAAAATTCTATTGGTGGGGAACTTAGAAAATTGAAATCCCTTTAGGCGGTACTACAATGAAAGTCTTGAATTTAAATTGCAAAGTGTTAGCAAGTAATCCTAAAAAATTGGCCTTAAAGATATCATTTCTAGTGGAACTTCCTAATGTTTTACTTTTGCAAGAAACTCTGGGGGAGAGAGACAATATTTCTAAATTTTTAGAATCTACATTTTCATCTTGGAAATTTATTGTTCTTTATGTTCGTAGTAGATCTTGAGGCTTGGATTTGGGCTGGGATGCTTGTAAGATTTAGGCTCATAACACCCATAGGATTTCCTCAGGTTTGGGTCTAGTTGGATTTTCTATTGATTTGGATCAAACTTTTATGTTTATCAACATATATGGGCCTGATTAAGACATGGCCTCTTTCTAGAATGGTTTCTTTGGAAAATTTCTTTTGATTTCTGAAAACTTGAAAATTAGTAGTGATTTAACTTTTTTTGTGAAAGCAACAGAATCTTGGGGCCCTCATGCTAGGGTTGATCCTCTTTCAGAAGTTTTCTTGCACAATATAACTTCTAGTCATCTAATTGATATTTCCCCACTGTGTTTAAAACCAACTTGGAGAAATCAGAGAGTGGGGTAGGATCATGTGGAAAAAAGATTTGACAGGTTCCTAGTGGTTGAACCTATGATGTTTCGATGTCCTATTCTTCGTCACTAGGTAGGATCTAGAGGGATTTCAGATCATTCTCTTATCCTTCTAGAGTTAAAAGGACAAAAGCCTGCAGGTGCCTTCAAAATGAATGCAAATTGGATAAAATAAGAGGCCTTTAATTTTCTGGTCAGGGATAATTGATGACCTTTTGATAGAAGTAATGGGATTTCCACAACTCTTCAATTTGAGTCAAACCTAAAACATATAAAGCTCTTGGTTAAAGAATGGGTGATCGATAATCGTAGAAATGAGGAGGGGGATATGGTGGATGTTGAAAAAAATATTGAGGCATTTTCTGAATCTAGTGCTGAAGGATATAAGTCACATGAATAGAGAGGAAATATTGAGGCTTGAACCAAGAAGAAAGGAGATCCTTGCAAATAAGGAGGCTACTTGGTGTCTTAAAAGTAGGACTTTATGGTTGGATAGTGGAGATGAGAATACCAAACAATTTAATGCCTATGCGAAAGGCATAAAACTGGTTAACACTATCTAGAGTATGGCTAACATAAAGGGCCATGAGGTTTCAAATTTTGAAAGCCTTGCATCCTTTAGAAAGGCTTATTTCAAAACATTTTTAGGGTACTAGAGGGGGTCAATATTACTGAGATTATTATAGAGTGGCAGACTTTTCCCTATATTTGTGGAGGAGGAAGAGAACATATTGTTGATGGAGGAAGTGTCTGAAGAATATTAAAGGTGGCTCTTTAAATCTTTAAAAAAGATAATAGTCTAGGGCCTAATGGATGGGATGTGGAATTATTCTCTGCTTTATTTGATCATATTGATAAAGATTTGTTACGAGTTTTTAATGAGTCTCACATAGAAGGTAGGGCTCTCCCATCTTTCAATTCGATTTTCATTGCCCTTATTCCTAAGGTTGATAACCCGGTTTCATTTGAGGACTTTCATACAATCTCTCTATGCAATTGTGTGTACAAGGTCATCTCTCAAGACAATCCTATCAAAGGTAATTTCTTAAGAATAATTTGGGTTTCTTGATGGGAGACAAATCCAAGAGGCCATTGGATTTGCTCAGGAAGGTTTACATGCATAAATACTATAAATCTCAAGGGTGCAATTTTTAAAAATTGACCTTTTTAAGGCTTATGATCAAGTCAATTGGTCTTTCACCAAACTTCTTCCCACTCATGTGGGTTTTGATATTCAATTTATCAATTGGATAAAGATTTGTTTGTCATTTATTTCTTTTGTTGTTCTAATTAATGGATATACTTTGCCATTTTTTCATGCTTAGAGAGGATTGAGACAAGGATGTCCTTTGTCTCCCCTCCTCTTTTTGCTTGTTCTAGAAGGCCTTAGAACCATGATAAAGGAGGAAAACATAAGAAGGGAATTTAAAGGTGTGGTGATTGCACATGCATTGGAAATTACCCACTTGTTATTTGTCGATGATATCTTATTTTCTGTAATGGATCAACAAGGGACACACAAAAATTGTTTGAGAGTCTGGATTTGTTTGGGAAAGAAACACATATGGTGATAAATGAAATAAAATCTACTATTGTTTTCCATAACTTGGAAGAGAAAAATATCATGTATATTCACTTTATTTTTCCTTTCGTGATTTTTGATATGGAACTACACCTTAGATATATGGGTTTCCATATGAAACCAAACTGCTACCAAAAAAAATATTGGATGTGGCTACTGGCTAAATTGGAAAAAAATACTATCTTGCTGGTGTTTTAGGTCGTTATCCAAAGTTGGGAGATTGGTCTTAGTCAAATCAAGCCTTGAAGCCATACCAGTCTAATGGATGTCTCTCGCTTGGATTCCAAATGGTGTTTTGTAGAAATCCAAAAGGATTCGTTTTAAGTTTTTATGGGAAGGTTCTCGGGACCATTTTGTCCTTCCGTGGGTAAGGTGGAAACGTTTGGCAATTATAAAGTTGCTGGGAGGTTGGGCGCTCAAAATATTTTTATGTTCTCTAAAGCACTCATTGCCAAGTATGGATGGAGACTCCTTTCCACACACAACCTCTCAACAAAGGTGGTCATTCAGAAGTATATATCCCCATATTCCTTAGAAGAATGGATGAGGCTTCCAGATTGGCCAAGATAAAACATCTTAGTGGTTTGGAGGGCTTTTTTTAATTCTTTTGGGCTAGTGGCTTCGAGTCTGACAAGGAATCTTGGTTGTGGGGATAGGGCTCGGTTGGGGTTTGATCCTTGGCCTAGGAGTGGGGATAGTCATAGAATTCCCCAAGCCCTTATCGATTATTTGAGAGACCAAGGATTGTCCCATCTTACCCATATAAATAATCTGGCTTGTACTACAATCTAGCAACAAGGCTAGATGATTGTTAATGATTTAAAACTTCCATATATTTACAAGGAGGAGTGGTCAAAGTTTTTATGTGCTTTGTGATATGCTCATATCAAAATAAATGAAAATGATGATGAGATGGTATGGGCTCTCGCCCCTCATGGTTTTTATACTCCTAAGTTGGGTTAATTCCACCTTAATGCTCTCACCTAAAATCTGGAGGTGGCATGGTAGTGGAGGGTCCTCTCGAAGTCCAATTTCCCCTCCAAATCGTGTTTTATGGTTTGGTGCATCATGGAGAGAAAAATTCCCACTTGGGATGTTATGCATCGTAGACATAAAATATGGCCTAATTGGTGCACATTGTGCAAGGAAAACAAGGAAACAATTGACCATATTTGTGTTCACTACTCCTCCACAAAGCATGTTTGGCTGGATTATTGATCTATGTTTGGTCAGGATTGTAGATGGGAAGGTATTCTTTTGATGAAATTTGGAAAGAATGGAATGAGAATAGGGACACAAAATCCTTTAGGGCTCTCCCACTCATTCTTTGCTGGGGTATTTGGTTGGCAAGGAATAAGGAAAATTTTCAAAACTCTTCATCCTATCTGGAAAAGGTTGCAGCCAAAGGTTTAGACATTCTCTCCCACCACCCACAGTCCAAGATTTCCTCGGATGGCAAATCAATGCTCATGGAAATCTCGGATGTCAACATTCCTTGGGGTTATTTTGATGGGGTTTCACAGTGAGAGACATCCATTTGTGGGGATGGTTTTGTTCTTCACTTATTAGTTAATCATTCTTTTCATGTTAAAATGAGTCTAGGAATAGACACAAATAATTGGGCTGAAATTATAACATGTTGATCTCTTATTGATTTTGCACAAGAAAAGGGTTGTGAACATCTTTAGTGTTTTGGTCACTCTTTGTTAGTGGTAAACTGGGTTAATGAGATTCAATGGTGCAAGGATGTAACACTTGATAATATTGTGGAGTATATTCAAAGACTAAAAAATTCATTTACTTCTTTTTCATGCTATCATGTATACAGGGAGAGGAACGAGGATGCTGACAGGCTTTCTAAGGAAGGTGTGTTATTGGATCAGGGGTTTTGGCATGTGACTGAGATGTTGGGCTATGATCATTTCCAATTCTACCATTGGCTTTTATGGATGGGCCTCCACATATTGTTCTTGTATAGTATATTTTTCTATTTATCTCATATGATGATGCTTCTCAAAAGATTTTGTATGTATATATCAGTTTTTTGTGGGACTCTTTTCAGTTTTTGCTTATGGAAAAAAATACAATGATTATATATCTTGAGTACAAAAATGTAAGCACATAAACAACTAATATCTTTTTCTTAGGTTTTTTCCACACAAAAATTTGGGTAGATACTTGATAAATACACACATTTAATATGTATATGCAAAATGTATTTTCTTTTCAAATATAAATAAAAACATAAAAAAAAAAATTAAAGAAAAAAACGAATATTCTTTATCAATAATATTTATATTTTTACATTTTAATAAACTATTATCTTATTTCCATAATGAAATATAATTACATTAATAAATGTAGCTTTTGATTAAATGTAATTCTCAATAAAATTAGCAATTTTATATAAGAATAATTATCTTATATTTTTTAATATTTTGTAATGTTATATTCTATTATTATTTGAATAACATAATTTCATATCGAGATATTTTAATAGGAATTTAAAATGAGAATATAATTTGACACAAAAATAGGTAACATCATCCTTGACATGTGAATGAACCCTACGTTCTTTTTCAACTTAACAATATCACTACCTCTTTCGGGACTTTTCCTATATCCATTTCTTTAATAACATTATTCAGGGATGGATGTAGGTTGCTCATGGTGAGTCTAGCACGAAAACAAATTGAGATTATCCAGTTCAATATTAAAATCAACCATTTGTTGCCATAAAATCAATGGATTCTGGTGCGAGTTTTATTGCAAAGTGAAACTAAGATTGGATCCCTTCAACTAGAGGAAGCCCAAGTGAAATAAATTTTATATTCATTATTCCATGCAACCCAACCCAACACTTGAGTATCACGAATTCTTAAATATTTCCAAATGATTTGTTATCTGCAAAATCATAAATTTTATATAAAAATTATCTTTAATATTTAAATATTCTCCATTGTTATAATGACCTTATTATTTAACAAGTTATCATGAGAGTTAAATTGTATATATAAGTAATTTAACAAGTCAATATCTCTCTAAAAAACAAATAAATGTTATAAGAATCATTATAACAAAAAAAATGAAATAATTTGATATTTTCAACCTAAATTTAAGTTATAACTTCGAGAAATGAAATTTAATTTTAAATAGATAAAATTAATATAAATGCATTTTTAACTAAATATAATATTTAATGTATAATTTTAATATAATAAATTGATATAAAAACATGAAGAAGAAAAACATAATATCCAAATAAATTTAATAGAAAAATATCAAAATTATATGTAAAAAATAAAATATTAATATTAAAAACATTTTCAAAATAAACGTAACATCTCATGAATTATGAATTATTCTAAACCTTTTGTGAAGGGTATGAATTTAAGACATTGGATATTTAGGATGTGTTTTATTTATTTATTTTAATTTTGTTGAAAAAAAAAAAAACCTTAATTTTTATTAAATATAATTAAAATTATATTTTATAAATACACAATGTATATCTAAAGTAATTTTTAAAATGTTTGATGAAAATATATATAATCAAAGTTTCCAAATATATTATACTATACTGAGGATTCAATGATCGCAAAAAGATGTGATTGCAATTACATTTTTCATGTATTTTTCATTTTTCATTTAGTAGGGTTCATTAAAAGCATGCAACATGGGTACTTTTTGGATGGGGAATTAAATTTTGCATCCAAGGAGTGTTTCTGCTTGAAACTTGAGTAAAATCATAGGGAGATAATTAAAAATACATGTTGATTTTTTATTTTTATTTTTATTTTTTATTTATTTATTTATTTATTATTATTATTATTTATTTATTTTCGCGATTCGATGTAATCTAATATTATTTTATTGTTTCCACTATTATTTTATAATATTCCCTATGAGGCCCATAGACCTCAAAATTTATTAAATGCCTCCATCCTATGTAGACATGATTGTTGTTTCCACTGGTTCCTTTGAATATGATTCACAAAGGATATTATCTCTTTCCTTTCCTCATTTTTATCCTTTGAAACCCATCCTAGCAGAGTATTCAGCGACTAATGTACTATGATAGAGTGCATATACTATTTCCTTCTTCCCCTCTTGTGACCAAGGTCAAGAACCCAATGAAAATCCTCTACCAATAATTTTGAATCTAAGTAAGCGTGGCGATATTGAGTAACGTAATTATCGAGCCATTGTATTTCCTCTAGAGTATTGGAGAGGTAAGTGATAAGTGGAAGTTCCCTCCTAGGCCTACGATTATACATGTGATCAGCCTTGCTGGCCTTGGCCACTAGCCCCTCGGTGGCTTCACATTCATTGATGTGACAGAAGGACCATAGAAAACAGTAACACAGTGTAATGCTAGGACTAAGGAACCCACCTAGTCCAATACTTCGTTCTGGGAAGTATCCTCTTAGAATCAAGCAAAACAAAAAGAAATTTAAGAACGTCTGCTACCACCAAGACAACCACAAACCATAGATAAGTCAACACACAAAAGTTACACCCAACCTATTCATATAGAGTCCAGAAATGCCCCAAAAAATGAGTGTTGGGTAGCACTATCCCAACAAGTAGACCACTTGGAGAATTCCACAAAACAATATTTCACAAAAGAATAATAAGGCTAAAAGGAAAGAACAACACCAAATGTAGCAGGGCCCCCAATCCCACAAGACTCAGAACACCATAAGTCAATAGTAAAAACCCATGAAAGAACTCCACACAGATCCAACACTAGGCATAAGCCAAGAGAAATAATGCATCGAGCCAGGAAAAATATATTACTAGGTAAAAGTAGTTCAGGAATGCCAAGGCCAAACCACGACCAAACAATGCCGAGGACCAAAACCTGAAATTGTCTTTATCCTGTGTATTCAGTCATCTGATGAGCCAACCTGATTAGCATAATATGCTTTATTCAATGGAGTTATGTCATCGTCCCCACCCCCAACCTGATAGCCAGCACCCTCCATTATCGAGTGCGATAGGAAAGGGATTGATTTGAAAATGGAAAAAAATCATCCTATGACACTTTTCAATTCTAATAAACTTGGGTCTTTTAAAGGTAAAATTAGTTTTACAACCTCTTCAAAGATGAGTAATCAAGTTTTCACATGAACTTAAAAATGAAACAAATTCATATGCACCTCAATATGATAAACATACATAGAAGAAACAAGCAAGTGATAATGGAGTTCACCCTTCCTGGGCTATGTCTCTGGGCCCTGCTCCAATGTTAGGCCGCTTTATTGATCTCAGTAGCAAAAGAATACAATACACATCTTTGACTCTAGAGTGGCACTATTTCTCCTACAAAGAACTCTCACTAAAAAAGATGACTCCCTATAGAAAGTCATGATGGTGTCAAAGAAAAGGACGCTCTCACAATAGGTCCTTGTATTCAAGCTTAGATAAAAAATAATAAAAATACAACTACTTCACAATGAAGTGTTGAAAAGGTCATTTCCCATAAGCACAATGAGAAAGGACTGAAAAAAGTTGCTCTACTAAAGTAACAATTGGTGTAGATACATCTAGAAAGTTTAAAAACCCTTGGCTAGGCTCTTTCCATGCTCATCAAGGTCTCTATATGGACTCAAAACAATCTCTGTCTACAAAACTAAAGGAATTGGATATGAAAAAGTCTAACATACAATGCTCAAATCAGAAATTTGATGTTTCCATTATGTTCAAAACACCCAAAAACCCTTGTCTAGGCTGTTCTTGGTCTCAAAAAGATTGAAAATCGACCAAGTTATGCCTCCTAGAAGTTTTCTCTACTAACTGTACTACAAAATGGAAAAAACTCCCACCTAGGCAATGAAATCAACCCTTTTGGCAAACCTCCAGGCTACATTTTCGCTCAAGACCTATGATGATTTTGCCGCAAACAATGTAATTTTTCGCCTCCTTAACCACGCCCATAAGGCCTTAAGAACTGAGTTTTTAGCCCCGTGTTTGGGCTCGTGGGAGCAATGTGGCTAGGGGCCGGGATAATCGCCCATCCCCACCAGCCTTAGATCCCTCCACTTCAGATGATGGTTATATCATGTCAACAGGACCGGAGGTTAGGGATTAACTGCTTACTCCCATCGACTTAGTGCTCGCTCTAGTCGTGTGGTATCGAATAGGAGTGGGGTTCAGGGCTAACAACCTGGCCCCGCCGCTTCCTCCATTTCCTATGGTCATATGGTGGGATATAATATCATCATCCAGGGCTAACTTCTACCCCTGCCAGCTGGGATCCCGTCATTTTGGTCATGTGGTATGTAATGTAACCAGGGGCTAGGGAAAATCACTTGATCCCTTCCCCCAAACGCACCCGAACTCAATGTTTAGTTAATGTTTCTGAACCATATGGTTATATTCTAATTGACTGGTGTAACAGTAAGTTGCAGTATTTATAGCGGTGAGGTGGTGGGGTCAAACCCCACCAGGTCAGTCGGCTGACTCACTAAAATTTTGGTGTGAAAGTCAATGGCCACGTGACGCCTCATCATTGGCCCACTTCACAACCCTTCAACCAATAAAAATGTGACATCTCAACCATTACAGTACTACCATGTGGCTTTATTGGATTGGTCCGTACTTCCCACTCTATATTTCCATTCAACTGCTAACATCAGTGTACAACCAGCCTAGTCAACAACACAATCAACCCTGCAAGTTGATTTTTTCGTTGTTGCACAAAGACTTTAGAACATCATAAGTTCCTCATACAATGTCAGATTGAGGCGATTCAAGCGCCATTAGAATCAGAATGAAGAGAAATACGATTTGGTGTTGGTTTCATGATATTATGAGAAATTTTATTTTTAATCCTATTTTTTTATCTTCGGATCATACCTGCCCACCAGGAATTGGACTTCCAAAAGTCCATTTTTACTCAACAAATAAGTGACAATACAACTCCTTTAATTTTCTGATATCAATCCTTCTTGCTTTGCTTGAATTGGTGCCTTTGAGCCTCATTTAAGGTCTCCACCTTGCATATGCATGAAGTCCTTATCCTCTTGTAAAAAATTGTAGCTTGTTGCAATTCTTCTAAATATTCAGGAGAAAAATCTTTAGTGGATGGAATCTAAACATTCTCTTCATGACCATATTCCCTTGGTGACTAATACAATCTCCACCTTTAAGTATTTCCTTGTCGAAACCTTCCATCTGGAAATCATAAGCAACTCAATGCTTGTCATGCATTGCTTTGTACATTTCTTTGCGGTCCTCAAGCTGCAACTGTACTCTTTGATGCATTGGCTACATTTGTTCAATGGCATGCTTTGCTTTGTCCACATTTCTATGGCCATCTTTAAAATATTTACCAAGAATCAAATCCAAAAAGACTTTGGCAAATAACCCAAACAAGCTTCACATGGAAATACTTGTGTAAATGAGTGCTTGACACAATTGTAGCATACTGAATGTGATGCAACTGCTCATCCCAAATTTTAGGATGATGACAACAATATCCATGAAGGAAATGCTTTTTACAATATTGAATGAATTTAACTCCAAAATTACCATACAAATTGACTCATCAACAAGCCAAAATAACATAACAATGCCAAAGAAAACATTGTTGCATATAAGTGATTTATTCACAAACATCACTTTTACAAAATGCCCAACTGTGGGGACATGAAACATGTGAAATATAAAAGAAATGTAGTCCTTAATTAGACATATAATCCAACCATGCTAGGGAATTTTATTTCTACACTTCACTTCCTTCTAGAACTAGTTCAAGAATGTTATGCCATGCCTTGCACATTCCTCTACCTTATCCTTCTCAGGTGATTCCATTACTTGTTTTTCCTTCTTTGGATGAAGATGTGGATTAAACTTCCAACACTTTTCAATATAATGCCCACTTATGTTGCAATAAGTGCAAAAGTTTTTATGAGCTTTTCTTGGGACCAATGTCTTTAAACTTGGATGATAATTTTCCTTCTTGGTCTCACTTCCAATTGACATATTCATATTGTTGAATAATGTTTTCCTTTCATGGCACTTTGCTACACAATAGTTAGGTGCATGACAAAAAGTGCAAGGGAAAACATTCCACAACATGTTATTCAAATCATCATGTTGTTTGTAATCATAGAAAACCTTTGAATAAATAGGATTCTTATACCTCTTATGGTTGTCCTTTTTCTTATGAGTATGGAGAGGATAAATTGACTTAGTTCTTCCTTTAAAGTGCTCATCTCTCTTTAGATATGTTTTTCCGTCAACATCATTATCATGAAATGATTCTCCTTCAGCTTGCAAGAGTTATTTCTTCACAAATTTCACACTTGAAGAATTATTTAACTTTGCATCTTTAGAGCATTCTCTAACTTCTTCTTGGATATATCCAAATCCTTCATGTCTAGGTTGTGCTCTTACCTCAATGGGATTAATAATTCCATGACTATGGATTCCAAGACCTTTACCATTATATCCCATGGGATTAATAATTCCATGACTATGGATTCCAAGAACTTTACCATTATATCCCATTTTGGTGAATAATTTCATACCAATAGTATGTTTCTCAAATGATGCAAAAGAAGCATGATAATTATCAAGAGAATAAATTGAACAAGAAGTACCTTTTACCTCCTTTTCTACTTGTGACTCTTAGTCCTCTTCTTGAAGCTTAACCATCTCCTCCTTCTTCTATTTTGTAGATGAAATAGTAGATGAAGACTCAAGAAAACCACTTTTTTGGTTTAACATATAAGCAGTGTTCTTTATTTGAGAAAGACTCAACATGTGAAAGACATAATTGTTGAGTCTTGGGAGAAGATTTGGTAGCTGAACATTCCCTAGTTTTCTCTTCAATGACATTATGCAACATAAGGTGCAATTTCTTCTTTTCATCCTCTGTTGCTTTGAGAAATATCGTCAATTCCATGTTCTCCACTTGGAGAGAATAATTCATCTCCTCCAATTCTAGGAGCCTTGCATGCTCCAAACTTTCACCCATACTTGTAATCTGGTCAGAACCTGCTCTGGTACCATGTGATCTAAAAATGGAAAATGATCGTCCTTTGACACTTTGCAAGTTTGATAAACTTGGGTCTTTAAAGGTAAAATTAGTTTTGCAACCTCTTCAAAGATGAGTGGTTAAGTTTTCACATGAACTTAAAAGTGAAACAAATTCATATACAACTCAATATGATAATCATGTAGAGAATAAACAAGTAAGTGGTAACGGAGTTCACCCATCCTGGGCTACATATCCAAGCCTTGCTCCAATGCTAGGCCATTGTATTGATCCCAGTAGCAAAAGAATACAATACACATCTTTGACTCTAAAGTGGCACTATTTCTCCTTCAAAGAAATGTTCTCCTACAAATAAATCTCACTCAAAAAGATGACTCCCTACAACAAGTCATGATGGTGTCAAAGAAAATGACTCTCTCACAATAGGTCCTTGTATTCAAGTTGAGATAAAAAAGCATAAAAATACAACTACTTCACAATGAAGTGTTGAAAAGGTCATTTCCCATAAGCACACTGAGAAAAGACTAAAAATAACTTCTCTACCAAAGTAACAAATGTTGTAGCTACATATGGAAAGTTTCAAAACCCCTGGATAGGCTCTTTCCATGCTCATAAAGGTCTTTATATGGACTCAAAACAATCTCTGTCTATAACACCAATGGACTTGAATCTATAAAATTCCAATATAAAGTGCTCAAATCAGAAATTGGATGTTGTCATTGTGTTCATAACACCAAAAAATCCCTATCTAGGCTCTTCTTGGGCTCAAAAAGACTAAAAATCAACCAAGTTATGCCTCCTGGAAGTTTTTTATGCTAATTGTGCTACAAAATGGCAAAAAGTCCTAACCAAGAAATGAAATCGTCCCTTTTGGCAAACTACCAGGCAACATTTTCACTCGGGACTGGCATTGATTCCACTGCAAACAGTGTAATTTTTCGCCTCCTTAACCACGCACATAAGGCCTTAAGCACCGAGTTTTTAGCCCCACGCTCAGGCATGTGGGCGCCATGTGGCCAGGGTCTAGGCTAACCGCCCACCCTCATTAGCATTAGCTCCCTCTGCTTCAGGTGTTCGTCATATCATGTTAATGAGACTGACAACCAAGGCTTAATCACCCACTCCTGCCAGCTTAGTGCTCACTCTGATCATGTGGTATGGTATAGGACCGGGGTCCGGGGATAATTGCCTGGCCCCACTACTTTCACCTCCACTTGTGGTTGTATGGTGGCATATAAGACTGGGGTCCAGGGCTAACTGCCTGCCCTTGTCAGTTGGGGTCCCATCACTTTGGTCATGTGGTATGCAATATAACAATGGGTCAGGGCTAACCGCCTGGCCCCTTCTCCCAAACACGCCAGAAATCAACATTAAGTTAATGCTTCCAAACCATATGGTTAAGTTCCAACTGATTAGTGTAACAGTAAGTCATGGTAGTTAGAGCGTTGAGGTCATGGGTTTGAGCCCCACCATGTCAGCTAAACAACTCACTAAAATTTTGGCGTGAAAATCGATAGGCACGTGGCAGCCTCCCATTGGGTCACATGGTGCCTCATCAAAGGCCCACTTCATAGCACTTCAGCCAATAAAAATGTGACACCTCAACCAGTGTGGTACTGCCACATGGCTTCATGAGATTGACCTGTATCGCCCACTGTGGTTTCCTAGTCATCTACTGATGTTAGTGTACAACCTACCCAATGAGCAACCCAGTCAACCTTACAAGTTGACTTTTCAGTTGTTGAGAAAAAACATCAGAACATCATAACTTCCTCATATGACGTCAAATTGGGGTGATCCAAGCATCGTTGGAATCATGATGACAAGCACTATGATTTGGCACTGCTTTGGGGATATTCTAAGCACTTTTATTTTTTAGCCTATTTTTTATCTCTAGATTAGGGATACTACTATGGAACACATCAGCTACGACCTCCCTAACATTCTACTCCAATTCTATAAACACCCAATTCTCACCCCATTTCCCTCGTTAACCAACATATCATATCAACATAAAAATCCATCACACAGGGAAAGAAAATCCCATTAGTAGTGGGGTGGAACATGCTTAGGGCACAAAATCTCATCTCCCTGCAGAGTAGCACTAGAATACTGAGCCTAAACAAGTATAACCATAATGCCAAGGGTGGTAAGACTTCATACACTTTGTACATGGGGGGAGCAAGCCAAACCACACCCCTCTTAATTACGTAGGGAGTCAGTGGGATGGCAGATGCCCCCCCGCCCCCCGCCTCCCCTCCTTTGCCAAATGGCCATGCACCCTAGCCAAGAGGAAAACAAGGTTATTTTTATTTTTATATTTCATTAGTATTTATTATTTGGAGTTACCATGGATCTTACGCTCGAATATGATCCCTCAATCATATTATTATTGATCAAATAACATTATCATTATAATTTAAAATAATTAATGTTAAATAATTATTAATGTTATTAATAATTATTATTAAATATTAATTAATTTATAATAATTAAATATTAATTAATTTATTATAATGGGTTAATATAATTATTATTTTAATAATGTTATTATAAACAATTTAATTTATTAATTATAATAACTTATTAATTAATTAATAATATTATATACTCCAAAAAGAAGGGTCTGCATATGGAGGGATTTGATCCGTCTCGGCACATGATAGATTCAAAGTTAGATGGATCTAGGCTAGTAATAATCTTGTATATGATGTGCATATGACCTTTGTATATAATCATCTTGTATATGATGTGCATATGATCTTTGTATATAATCATCTTGTATAGATACAACTATTTGATTGTGTGGTTTTGATAAAATTTAGTGGCGTAACATTTAAGTAATATGTGTATTCTATGGATTGCATTAACTAACTTGTTTTGTTCAGTTGCATTGCTTGTAGAAAAGAGATGGGTTTCTAAAATTATGAGATTTTGATCCATTGTTTATATATGTGGTCATGATTGACTAAATCCCATATCAAAGGAGGAGAACCAATCAAATGGAAGAGGGATCATTGGTGTTACAAGTGTATGAACCAATTTTGAAACAATCAATGGATCATGACTAGTATAGACTAGCAAGTCGACTAGGTGAATCATACATTGAAAGAGGTCATTAGAAAAGTGGTTGAGTATTAGCTTCCTTCTAAAGCATAGTAGTAGGACACTTGGCGCATTTATGTCTTGTTGATTATTGGGGTTTGCTATTGTAGTGGAAAGACCAAGGTTCGTCTCAAAATTGTTGATAGAAAATATGGATTTTTTTGCATAACAGTGAAGAAAATATATTTGTATTTCATGTAAGGGAGAAAAATACTAATTCTAACACTATTAATATATTGAAGTAGATATAAACTAAACCACTAAAAAGAATATTTCAAGATAAATGTTGAAATTGGATATTTATTAAAACATTATAAAAACATTTGTCCATGATCATGTTTGACTCGTGATCATTTTAAAAATATTCACTCATGATCATGGTCATGTCAATCAACTTATCAAAGTTCAAATTACACAGTATTAAAACCATGATTATGTACAATTGGTCAATTTCAAGTTTTAGCACAAAAACAAAGAATACATCAATCATTTATAAGGAAGAAATAATAATGTAGATATGAAATAAGAATAGTGATGAAGCTTCATTCCATATAGCTATTAATAAATTCACAAGGTAGGCATATATTAATAAATTCCAAGTGGGATCCATGGTACTATCAAAATCTATTTCCTACTTAGTCAAAACTGAATCCTAGAAAATCCAATACATATTCCATTTATTTTATTAAATCAAACTTCATACAATTAAATTCAACATCATACTTACAAAAAAAAAAACATGAAGCAATTACTGAGTATATAATTTAAAAATAACAACCAAAAACATATCGTTACAAGATACAACTTCAAGATGACCTCTCAAGACTACTATATTTGATATACTAAAAAATCTTTTCCATAGACACAAAAGTATATGTAAATTAAGGAAGCTACAATACGTGGAAATGGTTTTTAGAAGAAGTAAATTGAATAAAAATTTCAAGTTGTATCATTGCATTGAATTTTAATAAGACAAAATTAACTCGCATAGCTATATCCATCTCCACAAATTTCCCATGATATATTGGATCTAAAGTCAATTTCCACTTATCAACGTGTTTCCAAGAGTGAGAGAGTGCTTATGGGAGGAAAACACATGCTTCTCTAATCAATATGCTACCAAAAGAGAGAATCACCATGACAAAAAGGCATACCAAGAGAATCATCATACCAAGGCAATAAGCCAACAAGAAAATCATTACACCAAAAGGGCATTGTGCCACCAAGAGAATCATTATGCCAAAAGGGTGAGCCAAGAGATTCACCATGCACATGGGTGCTCTGGAAATACGAGAATTCTTGAGAAAGGGTTGATTGATCCTTCACCATGCCCCCCACCCACCCAAATAAATACTATGTTTGAGAAAGGATCAACTAACCCTTCCCTTTGATCCTCTACAAAATATCACCATGCTCGAGAAAGAATTAACCAACCCTTCCTCATGCACCTCCTCCATAGAAATACTTTATTGGAAGAAGGGTTAGTCAATCCTTATTTAGGATTCAATAAAAGAGATTTCTATGTTCAATGAAGGGTTGGATAATCCTTCCTCAAGATCCCCCTTACATGAAAATTACACTTGGAGAAGCCTCAGTTAACTCTTTCACCAAATACCATATGATGAGAATACCATCCTTGAGAAAGGGTTGAAAGATGCTTTTCCATGCCCCCCTATTACACATCAATTTTCCACACTTATGCAAATGATGCAAAATCTAGATATTTTGCTATCCAATGAACTATTGTCATAAATCCCCTTGAAAGAAGGAAGAAACACCTCTCCATGAAGTAATGGTCAAACCTTACATAACTAATGACTTGTGATTCCACCACAATTTTTCCTGCGTTGAAGGAGCAATGATCTTCTTATAGAGGTAAAAATAAAAAAAGGGTAAATAAGCTTCCATTTTTAGAAGCCTCAAGAAGGTATCTATCCAAAGCAATAGAGATTAGGCTCATATTCCTCCTATATTGTGTTGAATTTCCATGACCTTGGGTCTAGGTTAGAGTCTTGGAATTACTGACGCTACCAAACCAAGAATCTCAACAAGAATTACTTTGCACAATGGAAAATATAAACGAGTAAATTGCACATGCAAAAGATAGACAATTTTTAACAATATTGTACAATAATGTACGACCCAATCCTCGTTATATTAAACCAAATCTGAATAATACAACAATATATGGTATACAAGATACAATGAAAAAATTCGCTGCATCTTCTGTGTCGTATCTTGCCTAGTTGGTCCTTCACACCCATAATGCTCACTAGCTACCCTTTAGTCCTTCAAAGGACAACACATCGAAACTCCAGGAGGGATTCCACCTAACACTGCTACAAGTCACTTCTATATCATGTATACGGGCTGATTCAATCTTCTCTCTAGGTAGGCCTAATTCCCGAGCTCCAAACTATCAGGTTAGCAGTCACCTTTGTCCATGAAGGTGCTGCACTTCGGCACCAATCTTCACCCATCCTTCAACTCTTGTTCGCCACTTCAGATAGCTCGTCTAGGGCTACTTTAAGAAGCCAACACACTTCCCTCCACCATATCAATGACACCCAATAGTTCATTGTTAATTTTTCTCTTAGGATGGACACTTCGCCTCCTCAGAAAGTCCTCCACACAACACCAACAGGTTGCACAATCAAACTAATCCAAACTGGTCAATGCATGACCGAACACTCCTCCAAAACATTGTTGTAAATATGTTTTCACTTCGTTTTTTGTGATAGTCCTGGTTAGGGCACTTGCTGCAAACCTAAATCCACCCAATAGTCTGCAAACTATCCCTTTAAGGGCTACGACACACCTTAGTAGAGCTCCTCCCTTGCTACAATGTTGCCTTAGGGCATATGTCAACCCTTGACTACCCTTACACAAGCCCAACTGTAGTGTTATGACCTGCGGCCTAGCACAACATCCCTCCTGTAGAAACTAGCCTCAAAACAGTGCCCAAACAATCCTCCAAACAACAATATTTTTCCCTTCAAGGTCTCGACCTAGTATCCAACCACCTCAACACTTGAGACAACAACCTTGGACCCTATTTCGACCCTAAAACATACCTCCTATACTCGTTGTCCTATCTCCTCCTTTGCTGCGACTAGGGCTAGAGTTCTTCCTCTCCAAAAAACCATTGTCTAGAGGCAACATTACATAAGATGGATGCCTTAATGAGTCCAATTCACCCTTTATTTATACACCAATAAATGGGCTCCACGAATTCATGAAGAGACACATCTATTGGACAATTTTACTTCAAGCCTACATGACATGAATACCAATAATTATTTGTCAACTTCAAAAATTCATTTCTCCACTTCTACAACTCAGAATTAGATGATTCTTGAAGTATTGGATTCTCCTTTCCACCCTCTAACACATTTTTGTGCAAAACCCCATACTTGGGTTCCAAGACCACAAGTGACCCTTGTGGCACTTTTCCCTCCAAACCTAAACCCTAGGGCTTGGATTACCTCCCAAGCTACACAAATCAACACTCCCTCTTAGCGAGGGAGGTACTTCCAAGACTATGAGGTATTCCGTCATCATCAACACTGCTTGCAACACTTGCCCAACTCTTGGCGCTCACAATCACAACAATCCATGTATTGTGAACTACGCCATTCTCGAAAGTGTCATTGTCACTGCTGGAAGCACCCTACTTCTTCTTATCCTGTAACTTCTTCCTCTCTCTCCATTATTCCTTCTTGGAATTTGTAGGAGTACCCTTGTTCCCCACTGACCACGTGCTCTTCTTGGACTACAGACTCTCCTTTTGAATCTACAAGCTCCCTCTCGAACTAGACTCCCTCTGAATCTCTGCAACCTGGACCTTCTCAGGAAGGTGTACCTTCTTCTTGAGAACTTGTACCTTCTCCTCTGAAGCCTGCACCTGCACCTACTTCTCTAGAACCTACACCCACTCCACCCCCTTCTTTCCATGATTCATAGGCTTTCCCGTCAACCTATACAGACCATGCTCTCTAAGTCCGATTATAATCCCATTGGACTTAGAGCCTCTAGGACTGAGTCTTGCCTTCCCATCCTGGAACAAGACCTCAAACCCCTTCCTCTTAATCATCAAGACGGAAATCACATAATATCTTAGTCCTAGTACAAACAATACATCCTAGACCCGCATCACATGTCCTGTCTCCATCCCGAATGGCACAACACCCAATCTTGGATCTCCAACTAACTCTTGTCGCCCAACACCATGTGTAATTTTGATCCCCATTCAGCTAGAGTCTTAAGAACCTCTTGTGACCCTGTCATATGCTTCGTCGCACAACTATCCATGTACCATCCATCCTCATTAACAGTACGCGATGAGAAATGAGAAATCATAGAAAATTCCTCCTCTTCCAATATCCTGGTGAGATCATCTATCTTAGCTGAAGTGGCAACGCTGATGACTTGCTTTCCTTTCCACTTCTCATCATCTCCCTTCTTCTTCATTGGACATATCGACGAATAATGACCCATCTCGCCATAGCTGAAAAACTTGACTTTACTCAAGTCCTTATTTTTCTTACCCTTCATTCGTGTTGCAAGTTCCATGTCATCATCAAAAGAATTCTTCTTTGGATGAATATCCTCGTCTCACAACTCTTCCTGAATGAAGTCATCCCATAGCATATCCCAGTCTTGCAACTTCTCTATGGAAACGATTCCTTTTATGAAGGGCCTCAATTCCTCGATGAACCCTTTCAAGCCAATACTCACCATATCTCCATCTGAAGTAGTCACACCGATGGCAGCAAGGTCATCTTTGACTTGAGACAATATCGTCAGATACAAGGTCACACCTTCACCCTTTATCATCTTGGAGGACTTCAACTTATCCTCTAATACTAGTACCCTGTTCTCGTTCTTATTTTGGACAAATTTTGAAGACCCATCCACATCTAATGTGCAAATTTATTCCTAGAGAAATGAGGTATTAGGTCATCCTTCACACCATCTAGGATGATCAATCTTTCCCTCACATGCAAATCTTCAAATATTTCCATCTCCTTAGGGTTGGTTGGCTTCTCGATATCCTTCTCAATGAACTCCCATATCTTGTTGAGTTGCAATACCAACTTGATCCTTTCCTTCCAAGGACTGTAGTTGGACAACCCCTCCAACCTGTCCTCATACTGAAGACCTGCCTACAACTTCGACATTGTAGTGATCCTTTCACTTTCAATGTGACCAACTCCCTCTCACATTGTACTTCGTTGTAAACAACTCTGATTTACTTACTTCCAAAGTAGCTCAGACACGCTTCGATACCATGTTTAATTTACATGACCTTGGGTCTAGGTTAGAGTCTTAGAATCACTGACGCTACCAAGCCAAGAATCTCAACAAGAACTACTTTGCACAACAAAAAATATAAAGAAATAAATCACACATACACAAGATAGACATTTTTTAACAATATTGTGCAATAATTTACAACCCAATATTCATTATAGTAAACCAAATCTGAATAATACAATAGTCTATGGTATACAAGATACAATGACAAAATATATTGTAGCTTCTATGTCGTATCTTTTCCTACCGATCCTTTGCACCTGTACTGCTCACTAGCTACCCTTCAGTCCTTCAAAAGGACAACACTTTGAGACTCTAGGAGGAATGCCACCTAACACTACTGCAAGTCACTTATGTAGTATGTATATGGGCTGCTCTAATCTGTTCTCTGGGTAGGCCTAATTCCCGAGCTCCAAACTGCCAGACTAGCAACTACCTATTTCCATTAAGGTGTTGCACTTTGGCACCAATCTTCACCCAACCTTCAGCTCATCTTCATCACTTCAATATAGCTCATATAGGGCTACTTTGGGTAGTCAACACACTTCCCTCCACCAGATCAATGGCACCCAATACTTCACTGTCGGTTATGCTCCGGGGATGGAATCTTTGCCTTCTCAGAAAGTACTCCACACGACACCAACAGACCACACAATCAAACTGATCCAAACTAGTCAATGCATGACCCAACACTCCTCCAAAACATTGTTTTAGATATGTTTTCACTTCGATGTTTGTGATATTCCTGGTTAGGGCACTTGCTGCAGCCCTAAATCCACCCAACAGTGAGCAATCAGTCCCTTTAAGGGTTGCGACACACCTTAGTAGAGCTCCTCCCTTGCTATGTTGTTTCCTTAGGTCATATCTCAACCCTTGAATACCATTATGCAAGCCCAACAGTAGTGCTATGGCCTGTGACCTAGCACAACAACCCTCGTGTAGCAAATGAGCCTCAAAACAATGCCCAAAAAAACCTCCAAACAACAATGTTTTACCCTTCAAGGGCCCGGCCTAGCGGCCAACCACCTCAGCACTTTAGACAACAACCTCAGACCCTCTTTCGACCCTAAAACATATCTCCTATACTCAGTGTCTTGTCTCCTCCTTTGTTGTGGCTAGGGCTAGAGTTCTTCCTCTCCTACAAATCCTTGTCTAGAGGCAACATTGCACAAGATGGATGCCTTAATGACTCCAATTCACCCTTTATTTATACACCAATAAAGGGGCTCCACAAATTCATGAAGAGACACATCTATTGGACAAT
This sequence comes from Pinus tabuliformis, assembly GCA_031772625.1. Taxonomy (NCBI): domain Eukaryota; kingdom Viridiplantae; phylum Streptophyta; class Pinopsida; order Pinales; family Pinaceae; genus Pinus; species Pinus tabuliformis. The sequence continues at coordinate 299,682,128 of CM062807.1, read as the reverse complement.
TTTACTTCAAGCCTACATGACTTGACTGTAACCAATAATTATTTGTCAACTTCAAAATTCATTTCTCCACTTATACAACTCAAAATTCAATGATTCTCGAAGCATTGGATTCTCCCTTCCGCCCTCTATTGTCTCATGCCATAACATGTAGAAATGTGCTCCCATAAATGCCTAAAACAATTTTTGGTGCAAAACCCCATACTTGTGTTCCAAGCCCACAAGTGACCCTTGTGGCGCTTTGCCCTCCAAACCCTAAACCCCAGGGCTTGGAGTACCTCCCAAGATACACAAATCAACATATTGGATCTCATCCGCCCCGTTATGGATATCATTCCCTCCATTATGGATCTCACCCCTTCCTAAGTGGATCTCAACTTCCACTCTTTCCCTATAATACATTCAAAGAGAAATGGGTTGCCTCTTAAACTTTTCAAGGGTGCCATTTTAGACTTCTGAACTATACTTACATGTTTTCCAAATATCCATTCAAGTTATTTTGATTAAAAGGGTTTGGATTGAGGATCATTTCAAGGAGGCTTCCAACATCAAGGCCTAGTTGTAATTCTCCTTTTCTTCATTATTAATACAAATACATGTTTCTTTCCCTTATACATTTGTTATGATGTTTATTGTAAGATTCCTTTATCACTTACATAGTTTATGGTTGAACCATTGATGTGTTATATGATTTGATTACTTGTTTGTCTCTATCTTTGTAGGTCTCTTCTTTGTGCATCAAGAGAGAAAGGTTGAAAGCCACAAAGGACAACAACGAGGATCATCAATATGCATTTCAGAAAAAGGTGTGAGATTTGCATCCTACTTAAATCTGTGATTTAATGATAAATTAGGGAATGTTTTCATGTTTTTGTCTATTTGTTTCTAGACTTGGTTTATGAGTCTAGTGAGATATGTCATGTCCCAGGATAAGATTTGTCTACCAAACATCCCATAAATGGGAATTCGATGGAAGAGCAAGGGTCAATTAACCCTTCCATAATGTCCTCATTATGATTTTTTTTTAATGAATGGTTAATATTCAACCCTTCTATTGGATACCCATCAATAAGAATCCCATCATCAAATAATGGTTAGTTGACCCTTTGTCATGCTCTATGTCCCTAAGAATACTATGTTAGAGGAATTATTTATCAACCATTCCCTAGGATCACCCTTATGTGAAAACTTTTATTGAAGAAGGGTACACTAACCTTTCCAATGGTCGGATACATCTCAACTCCTTCAAGAAGGGTTAGTTAACCCTTCTCCATCTCCCCCTTAACTTAAATACCATGATGGAGGAAGGGTGGACCAAACCTTCCTTGAGACCCTCTAATTTGAAATTTTTTCTTAAGGAAGGGTCAAATGACCCTTCTCAATGATCTCCCTCCATGAGAATACTTTAAAAATGTCAACTGACCCTTCCCTAGGATCCTCCTTACACCAAAACTTGAATTAAGGAATGGTCGCCCAACCCTTCTACTAGACACCCAACGACTTGAATAACATCGTTGAGGAAGGGTCAAGTGACCTTTGTCTATGCTCCCCCTCCATAAAAATGCCATAGTTTATAAAGGATTGTTCATTTCTTATTTACTCTCTCTCTCAATGAGAATACTATAAAGGAGGAAGGGTCATTCAACCCTTCCTTAAGATCCACATTACATGAAAAATATGCTTTAAAAATGGTTGATTGAACATTCTCCATGCTTTCCCTCCATGAGAATACCATCCTTATGAAAGAGTTAGTCAACCTTTCTGAACGCTCTCCCTGCATGAGAATACTATCTTGGATGAAGGGTTGACTAACCTTTCCCCATGATACCACCTTACCTGAAACTATTCTTGAAGAAGGATCAAACAACCCTTCCATTGGATACATAGCCATGACACAAATACCATTGTTGAGGAAAGATTGGCCCTTACAATTCCCCCAAATTAAACTATGTGATATTTTCAACCTTGCACAAAAATGAAATTTGTTGAAAAATGAAAACCAACCTAGATTGAAAAGATGTGAATATAATTGGTCCTTACTATTTTTTTTAACTCCCCTAATGTTTGAATGGAAATAAAATAAGTTAATTGAAAATTCCTTAAGTTTATTTGTTAAAATTGAAGGATTTACACATTTGGGGCGCTTATGCTTGAAACAAGGAGAGATTTCCAAGCCTTTTATGATCCACTAAGATCAACTTATGGATGAAAAGTTAAGAGAATACTAGAGCTATAAATTTATCTCTTCTAATCCCATCTTTGTTTTGCCAAAAGAAATTGATCTATTGGATGGTGCACTCATTGCTTAAGCAAGAATGAGGATGTAGGTTGAAAATCATTTACAAAGTGCATTACGATTACAATGCCCTTAACTAAAGCTAATCAAGAGAAAAAAAAACTAAAAAGGTTGAGATGGATGAATTTGTGCAGGGGTAAAACACTGAGCCTACGTTGCTTGTGCATCTATTCTCTCAATAGGCACACAAATCAACCTGCAGACAAAACTAAGAATTCAGTGAGAAAATAGAGTTAGAAGGCACAATTGGACTGATTTGAGCACCTACACGATGAAAATGATTAGAAGAGAGGAACCTACAACCAATCAAAGGGAGAATTTGTTGAATTTGAATTTAATGGAGCCTCCAATATGTTGGGAGAATTGTTAAGCTAAGATGAACAAAATTCCCTTAAGTAATGGAAAGGTTGAACACTACTAACAACAAAACAATGAGAATAAATATGATTAGAGAGTTAGTATCTTGCGCGATAAATATAAAATAGAAAATTAATGAACAAACATGAAATAAATAAATAAAATAAGCAAGTATACCTTTCTTAAACAAATAAATGTATGGCAAGAGGCCTCGTGAGACACCACGAAGAATAAATATTTCTCCTTAACTTCAAGAGGGTCATTGATGATCTTTTATAAGCTCTCTCTCTCTCTCTGGCACTGATGAATAAAAAAAATGAAATAAATAACATAACAATGCCTACTAAACTCCATTGAACTCTCCTAAAATGCATTCCCATGGCTCCCTTTTATATCCAAATTGAGGAGGTTCATGCACCTTGGACCTACTAATTTTTGGTCACTGAAGGTGGAATGAAATCAAGCCCTCTTGAAATATGAGTTGAAGTGCTCTAAATGAATGGAATATGTTGTTTTTGTTTGATTTTCCTAAATTGCACGACAATCAAAGGACAATTCGTGCAAATTGCATGAGCTATATGAAAGATATCTGCACAAGTGGACCAAAAACTAATAATCCATAATTTTTGGCATGCCTTTGAGGGGCATATTAATGGCATGGTATACCTTTCTATTGATAATGGCTAAATTATTCAATTGCATTATGTTATGAGAAATTTTTAGGTTATTAACACTCCTATTTGGTATGGAAATAAAGATGTTCATGATAGTAACCAATAATAATTCATATTTTTAAAAGTTATTGTAGGAGGTTGTAAAAACTATAGTGCAACCCTTAAAAAGAGGAGAAATAAGGGTTTGTTTCATTTCAACATTTCATGTGAGAGAAGAGGAAGAGGAGGTGGCTTTACAAGAGATGAAATTCAAATAACTATTAACAAAATGAAAGACAAAGAATATTACAACAACCTAACTAGTTTTCTCCCCCCTTCATTATCTATTTTGTCTCCATCTTAATTTATTTACATTATTTTATTATTCTCACTATTGTTCCCAATTCATTTATTAGTTTTACTTTTTATTAGGAAGTTTGAGGGCTGTTCCTCTATTTTATAGGCTCGTGATGGATTTATTTTACGGTTTTACATCAAAATGTATGGCTAGAAAATGAGGGACAATTTCAACCAAGAAAGTGGTACATTTTTGTGATGTATGGGTGCATAGCCACTAGGGCTTTCATCCCCATTTATTTGCAATTTCAAAAGATATATCTATGTGGCACAATTTTTTTCCTCATGGTCTTAGAGATTGATGCCCCTCTTAGGTATGCAAGCAATGATGCTTCTCTTTGGCATGGAAGCATTGATGCTTTTCTTTGGTATGAAAGCACCAATGCTCCTCTTTGGTACACTAGAAGAACTAGTGACCTTTGGTATGGAAGCACCAATGCTCCCACCTCTTTTAATAAGTTGAATAAATACATCATTTTGTTTGATTTTTCAGTGTATTAAGAACCAATTTTCTTAATACATTGAAACATCAAACAAAATGATGTATTTTTTTAACTACTAAAATAGGTGGGAAAAACTATAGTGAGAAGCAAGGGCTTGTTTCATTTCTATTTCATATGAGAGAAAAGGAAGAGGAGGTACACAAAGATGAAATAGAAATACCCTCAAATGTAGAAAAAGGCAAAGAGTAATGTTCTCTCTCTTAATTATTTGTTTGTGCTTGTTACTGATTTTTTTTATATTACTTTCCACTTTTCTCTATTGATTTAGTAATTAGTTTGGTTAAATTTTAAAACTAGTTTGAAGGTTTTTCCTTTACTTTTCAAGATAATTGTGGATTTTTTTTTTTTTTTTTGGGTTTTATGTCAATGAATATGGATAGCAAGTGAAAGGAAAATTCAACCAAGAAAAGTAAACATTCTTTTTTTTTTTTTTGAGCATTTGTGCTCCAATTTTATATCGGAGCATTAGAGCTACTAGTGCTCTTCTTTGGGCCAAGAGAATAAACTCTCCACTTCGAGTTGGGCCAAGAGAATAAACTCTCCACTTCGAGCCTGTTACTTCCAGTGGATGAGTGGTTTTCGATAGTTTTCATTGGGCATTTTTCAGGTAATAATTAAGTTGTTTTGTACTTACACAATAATCGCTAATTAAGTGGATTTTGATTAAAAAGGATGAAAACTAATATTTGAATATTCAAATAAAATTTATGTCAGCACCACATTTTTTTTCCAACCAGAACGGTTGGATTTTATTTATAAAAAAAAGTTGTCCAGAGCCTAACATCACTATTACATAATGCATCAACCATTAATTTCAGGCGACTCAATCTCGACAGAGCCCGAATGGATCCATTGGCCATTCAATGAAGAACCAACTTAAATACTCTGGCATGGTTACAAAGATCCTTGGTCAATGCGCAGAAGCCCACAAAAGAAAAGGGAGACTGCATATCCAGATCCGATTCTCTCTGGTGGGATAAGGCGAGTCCTCTGTTCTTGAGAAATTTCTGAGCATCTTCATTATCTCGTTGATTAGATGAATGTGAGCATTGGGATAATATGCTTTAAGATCTGGTTTAGTTGCTAGAGCAGAGAAGTCTGAGTGCTACTTAAGATCTGGTTTAGTTGCTAGAGCAGAGAAGTCTGAGTGCTGCTTTTGTTGTTGGAGCAGAGAAGTCTGAGCGCTGCCATCATGAGAAACTGCAAGTTTTCTGAGCATCTTCAATTCTCATTGTTTAGATGAATGCGTGATGGAGTAGCACGAATTAAGGTTCTGTTTTTGAAGCTGGAGCAGAGTCATCACGCACAAATTAAGGTTTTGGTTTTGGAGCTGGAGTAGAGAAGTCTAAGCGCTGCCCTCATGAGTATATGCAAGAAACCACTTTACTGCATGCGATCTACAGGAAATGAGCTCTGTGTCTTAAGAGTTATGCCGCTGTGGTATGATCAAGCCAAACAGGCGATGCCATCTTGTACATTGAAATAAGCCTCTGATTATTAATTCAGTCCATAGCAGCGGTGCTCCGAGCCTCTACAAAAGAGTCAATGGGATAATGCGTTCTCTGCATTATATGTTCTGAGACACCAAAAACGAGATATATATTAAGAAGATGCCAATGTTATAGCATAGATGCCACAGAGTGTAAGCTACAGGAGTATAGAGTGAAGCTTGTGCCAGATTTTGGGCACTCGTGGTAACAGCAGAACCAGGAGTCATTGCCACCAGTGACTGTTCTTGCTCAGGGCGGAATTATATGTTAAGGTATTGGGTGCCATTTTGATGCTTCATTGTTCTTTGACAGGGTACCTTGGGCTAAGAGGCAACCCATGTTTGCCCTTATGTTAGCTTCCTTGTTTAGGCTTCAGAGGATGTGGTAGAATGAAGTGGTAGTGAAGCTCTGCAACACTTTCCTTAGTCTTTCAAGAGTTTTGTTGAGCACTGGGTTATTAAGATGGTCACCTGAGTTGAGGATTTTTATTAGGATTTCTGAATCCCCAAAGACTTGTAGGTTTATTCCTCTGCTCCCCTGGGCTAGCTGGCAAGCTTTGAGCAGTCCCAAAATCTCTGCTTGGTTATTAGTGCTCAGGCCTAAGCCCCAGCTGAAGTTGTCTTTTTTGTGCTTTAATTGATTTTATAAAATTAGAACTGAAACCAAAAGAAGAAAGAACTTGGAGGAGGAAAGAATGCCTTACTCAGTCAAAGGCATTCGCCATGTCCAGCTTAATGAGCATACCTTGCTCTTGACGTTGTTAGCTGGAATGAATGATTTCCTGCACCAGAATCACATTGTCTAGGATATGCGTGCCTTTAACAAACCCACCTTGATTGGGAGAGATGAGTTTTTCCAGTAGCGGCTTTATTCTATTTGCAAGTAACTTGGTGAGGATTTTGTAGGACACATTGCATAGTGATATTGGCTTGAAGTGGTCAAACGCCACCGGGTTCGCTTCTTTAGGGATTAGTGCTAGGAAAGTGGAGTTTGTGCTTCCTCCCACGTTGGCTTTTTGAAGGAAACCTTTAATTATTCGAAATAGATCGGCCTTGATGATGTCCCAACATATTCTATAAAAATGAATGGAGAACCCATCGGGTCCTGGAGTTTTGTCTAGTTCCATCTTCCAGATGACATTGTTGATTTCGTCTTGAGTGAAGAGCTTTAGGAGTCTTGAGTTATCCTCCTCGTTAACCAGTCTTGGGACATGAGAGAGGAAGTCTTGAGATTCCTCATCAATGTCCGCACCTTCTTCCTTGTACAACTGTTGGAAATGAGAGGTTGCAGCCTTTTTTAACAGAGTTGTGCCTTCAAGGACAACCCCATCCGATGAGGTGATTTCAGCAATGTGGTCGGATTTGCTTGTGGAAGAAGGCTGAGTTTTTGTCTCCAAACGTAGAGTGCTGATTTGGAGTTCTTTCTCATTCTAAATTTCTGAGCTGGTGATGTCCTACTGCTCCATGTCCATTTGCAAGTCATGCAGCGACTTGATGTTCTACTTTCTATGTGTAGTGGGGGATTTAGAGGGCTTTTTTATCCATTCTTTCAAGGATATTTTGGTGGCCTTTAACTTTTGTTCCCACACATAGCTAGGCGAACCAAGAATAGGTGTGGACCATTCCTTCTTGACTATGTCCATAAACCCTTCCCTGTCTGACCAGAGAGGGCTGAACCGGAAGGGGATGGGCCCCAATTTTTATTCTTCTTCAAACAACAAAAGAATAGGCTTATGATCTGAAGTCAACTTTGTCAGAATTTTGGTGGAGATGATCATCTCTTCGGAGAGGAAGGAGCTCTGGAGTAGAAATCTGTCCAACCGGGCTGATATGTGCTCCGCCCCAGTTCTGTTATTTGACCAAGTATATAGCCCTGTTTTTGGCTTAAAGTCCAATAAATCCCATTGTTGAATCATATCTTCCACTAAGGGAAGGAAATGGTCCCTGCTATTGGTACCTCCTCTTTTTTCCTTTGGATTGAGGATGAGATTGAAGTCTCCATCTAGGATTATATTCTTGGGGGAATAAGCGTCAAGGAAATCAAACAGGGTTTGCCAGCAGTGTTTCTTTTCTGCGTAGAGGACAGGGACATAAAGGTTGAAGAGGGCAAAGGTAATCTTGCTGGCAAGGTGCTGGAGTTCAGTGTAGATCCAGTGCTACATTTGGAAGGAGCTCTCAAGTTGGAATTTGTCTTCCTCCCAGAGGGTGGCAAGCCCACCGCATGTACCCCTTGCACTTACTGCTTTGCCGAATTTTGTTTTCCATTTTACTTTGTTGAGATCAAGAAGGGCATCCCCTTCTATTTTAGTCTCTTGGAGCATGAGGATCTCTAGAAATTCTGATTTCAGAAGGTTCTTCACTGCTTCAGCTTTTAAGGGATTCCCCAGACCTCTGTAGTTCCAAGAGACTAATCACATTATTTACTAGCAGAGGGGGGGGGGGGCGTCCCTCCCTTGGGAGGCCTGGTTCTAGTATTTCTGCCGATGGACATCTCAATCGTGGGCTGGCTGCCTTGCATTTTTTGTCTTTCCGCCTCTTCTTCTCTTGCCTCTATGTGGGATTTCCTCCCAACTCTTTTCGAAGGCCTCTTGGTTGTCTCATCTTCCAAAGATTCATAGATCTATCTTGTCTTCTTCCTTGTCATATCTGCATAGGATGGGGGCCTAGGGCCACCTATTGGGATTATGGTTTGGAGAGGGTCTGTTTCCTCCTGTCTTTTATCTTCTTCCATAGTGGTGGCCTATTGTTCGTCCTCTTCATCTGCTGGATCTGGGATTTTTTCTGGTGTACTGAGTATTTCAAAGGGATTGGTGGAAATGTCTGCTCTTGGAGGGACTAAGCTCCCCTCCCCTTGTGTTGAGGGTGGGGCACCACTCCCTATGGACACTCCTTTCCCTTTGGTTCTATTGTTTTGTTTAGCTGATGCTGGTTTCTGAACCTGTGTCCATTGTTCTCCTTTCAAGTTCTCTGCCTCCTCCTCTGATTTCTTTTTACAATGCCTGGCAAAGTGCCCATATCCATGGCAATGCTGACATTTAAATGGGAGTTGCTCGTAATCTAATACTTGAATATGAGACCAATCAGCCACCATGAGCTTTATAGCTTCAGGGAGGCCTTCCTCCAAGTCAACTTCTACATAGATTCTCGCACAGGAGTATTGATCCCTCCTTTCTGCTCGATCGATGTATTTGCCGAGTTTATTGCCTATGGTTTCTAGAGATTTGGGATTCCAACAGTGCAATGGTAAATGAGGCAAGCGCACCCAGACGGGAACAACCGAGGGCACATCCTGAGTCAGATCGAAGTCCGGTGTCCATTTATTCAGGTACAAACCCTGAGGGCCCATGAAATATGGGCCATTTTTGAATATGAGATTCCTGTCCTCTATCAATTCAAATACGAAGACAAATAAGCCTTTGCCAACGAAATTTCTTTTGATTCCTTCCTTGACAAGAGGTCGCCAATTCCTTTGCACCCAGACATATACACCTTTAGGTGAGGGCCATAGTCTGGTGAACTGCCCAATAAGCTCTTGTTCTGCTAAGTTCAAGGTCATTCTACAGGGTTCTTCAGTCGAAAGAGCTACTGTGGGGATGTTTCCATTCTTTTGACGAACTTCTGTTGGCTTTCATTTGTTGGCCATTTATTGCTTGCTGCTACTAGTTTCCGGAACATGGATAGATTAAGAGGAGGGGGAGGGACATGATCGGGGCCCCCTCCTAGGGCCATGGCGTTGTTGCTACACACTATGGATCCCTGAGTTGGAAGTTCCTCGCGCGCGCCCTAAAGTCATCCTCCTTCATGCATCTTTTTCTGCAAGAACCACTTGTGCAGTCATCGCCTGCAATAGATCTTTGCCCACATCTCTTGTTGCAACCATAACCCACTTGTCACTAGGGTTTCTTCGCACTTAGGCCATGTCAGCACCACATTATTTTTTTTTAACAGAAACGATTGAATTTTATTTATAAAAAAGAGGTTAGGCATGTCAAACACCTCAAATATAGACAAATGCGAGACTTCTGGCTCAATAGAGTCCTCCTAATATGACTTTTGTATCTGAGATTAGCTGTTGAATTTGACGCACTTGGTAGGCAGAGTGATGCTTGCTTTGTTGTTGTCGACTTAGTGTCCTGTCTTTCTTTCCTCTTTTCCTTGCTACTTTGGTACTTTCCTAGATTAGTTAAAACCCACAAAAACTATGTTCCATGGCCAAATTACAAACCTGCAAATATTAAAATGAATTTATTTAAAGCTTGACTTTTCCACCATACCCAACCCCACTTTAGGGTTAACCTCCATCGTGTTCAAAATGCGATAGCCGTCAGATATTCCCCCACCTAGATCCGACGCATATTGAGTCCAACGCTTTCCGATCCTTATCTCCTCAGGAGAGTGCAATATGGGTGGTTTTATATTGCCATACATCAGCCCTTAAGTGGCATCACGTTTGTTTCATAAAAAACTGCTAAGCAGCTGAGAGCGGTGCGATGAAACCCACTTACCACTCCTAGCGAAATAACTCCCCTCCATTTGCAATGCGCGGTGACCATCAAATCGACCCTGCCCAGATCCGACACTTATCGTGTCCCTCGCTGTCCGAACTTTAACCTGAACCATCTCTGTACCCGGCCCCACGACTGGGATAAGACCCCACCATGAAAAGCACGCGATGATCGTCAGATCTTCCCCCGCTCAAATCCAACGCTGATCGCATCCAATTGTTGTACGGCCTTTATTTCCACTGCCCAACAGCAGAAAGCGGTGCATAAAAACTGCTTACCACTCTCTGCATCTTTAACCCCCCACCTTTTAAGCCTATGCATCTCGTCCATCAAGGCCTTCTTCTATATGAAATCCAATCTGCACCTTGTTATTTCTCTTTCTCGACAGTGAAAGTCTGTTTGTGCCAGCCTTTGTACTGCGGTAATCTGTCCTTGAACGACTCTACTTGCTTGTTTAAGGGATTGGGTGCCTTTCAGCTTCATCCTCATTGTTCACCAGAATACCTTGAGCTAGAAGGCATCCTTTGTTAGCCATTATATCAACTTCCTTGTTTTGAACTCGCGGGACATGGTAGAATGAGAAGGATGTGAATTTTTGAGTCATCTTTCTTATTCTTTCTAGGGTCTTGTTTAGAGTAGAGTTATTGAGTTGGTTGCCCTTATTAAGGGTTTTGATCATGATTTCTGATTCCCCAAAGATTTTAAGGTTTTCCCCTATGTTCCTTTGAGCCATCTAACATGCTTTGAGCAGACCTAGGATCTCGGCCTGGTTGTTGGTGCTCTGTCCTAGACCCCAACTGTAGCTATCCTATTTTTGTCCATTTGTGGAGTAAATTATTCCTCCTACCCCTGAAATCCCCAGGTTTCCTTTGGAGGCTCTGTCAAAGAAGATTGTGACTTTTCCCTGTTTTTTCCACCATTTTTTAAAGTCCGCCTCAAAGATCCGGAGACGCCACTCTGGATTATGATTAGGCAAGTAGATATTCTTCTTCATGCTTGCCCATCTCAGGGAATCACCTAGCCAACTGAGCTCTTCAGGAAGTAGGGGGTTTTATGACTTATGAGGTCTATTTTCAAAAGTTTCCAGCAGCAAGGCTTTGGCCTTGGCAGTTACTGTGTTGGTGGATTGAAGTCTGTTGTTGAAGATGGCTTCATTCCTAGCCAACCAGATTCCCCAACAGATATATTTTGGGATTGCATTCCAAATTTTAGTCCAAGTTGAGTTGCTTTTCAAAGAGTGTGGATATCAATCTTTCCAGGATGCGAAAAGACTAACCACTGAAGACTGATGAGGGATTTGGGCATTGAGCCCCATGATTGCTTGCGACCAGACCTTTTGAGAAAAGGGGCAGTCAATGAACAGGTGATCGATCATTTCCTGATCCTTGTGGCATAAAAGGCATCTGTGAGGACCTACTATACCTCTTTTCTCTAAGTTTTCCCCGGTGAGGGTTCTTCTGTGCATGAGATTCCAACCGAAGAAGTTGATTTTTGGGAGTCCAAATGGGTCCCAAATATGCTGCCAAAGCTTTGCAGTATGGATCTGATGTTGTTGTTCTTGGAGAGCTACAAAACCCAGTCGAGCTGAGTAAGATCCGGTCTTCCCCCAGCCCCACTTGTCCCTCGAATGCAGGTGCACAGGAGCTAGACCAGTGAGTTTTTTTAATAATTGGTGGAGCTGAGGGAGCATCCAATCAGGGGGGCGATGTAGGTCCCAGTTATTCCAGTTCCCTGCTGAATCCCATGTGCAAATGTCAGCAAGTTTGTGGATACCTTTTTGGATGAGCTAGTTACGCAAGTCTGCTATTTCTGGTGCAAGGCTTAGGGGTTGGAGACCCATGATCTTGTCCTCCCACAGTCTAATTCTTTTCCCATTTCCTGGAATTCTGTAGAGTTGTTCTTTGAAGAAATTCCAGCCTTGGCTGCACAACTTCCACAGCGTGGTTCCTTTGTGTGAAGCTCCTTCTTCCATATTCTTTATTGAGAGTCTGTGCAGATATTTTTTAATTAGAACTTGACTTACAGGGTGTCTTTGGTTTGAGAAGATTTTCCAAAGGATCTTCCCTCCCATTGCTAGATTGGCCAACACAAGATCTCTTACCTGAAGTCCACCTTCAGGTATTGGCCTTTTCACTATGTCCCAGCTTACTATATGGAATTTTTTTTGGTTCCCCTTTCCTCCTTGCCATAGAAAATTTCGAATCAGCTTTTCTAACTGATCGGTGATCATTTTTGGTGCTAAAAGGAAAGAGCCCTGGTAGATAGGAAGGGATGAGAGGACTGACTTGACCAGAGTCTGTGGTAAGCCATTGTCCACCCCAAGCAGTCATTTTTGCCTTGATTTTTCTAATAATTTCCATCCAATGAGGGGCCTTAGTAGATCCCAAGGTTAAAGGCAGGCTAAGATACTTGATTTTTTTCCAAGATACATATCCTATGAAGCCTAGGGCTTGGGCAATCCTGAGAATAGATTGCTAGTCTACAACCCAGCTGTACACTGCACTTTTCCTATTATTGACCATAGCTCCAGAGACTCTGCAGAAGCTTTGGATTACTCCATTGAAGGCTCTTGCTATTTTAATAGAGGCTCCACCCAAAAGGATAGAGTCATCTGCGAACAAGGCATGGTTGATAGGGGTTGTTCCGGGTATCACCCTGATGCCAGGAAGAGTCCCTTTGAGCTTCTCATCAGAGAGCTTTCAGCTTAGAGAGTCTGCCATCAAAATGTATAGGAAGGGGGACAGAGGGTAGCCTTGCCTGATTCCCCTAGTAGCTTTGAAGTAGTTTGCAGGTCTACCATTTACTAGAGGGGCTATCCAGGGTTCTCCAATGCATGCTTTAATCAAATTTACAAATTCAGAACTGAAACCAAATGCAGAAAGAACTTGGAGAAGGAAGGAATGTCTTACTCTATCAAAGGCATTCGCCATATCCAGTTTGATGAGCATACCTTGCTCTTTGCGTTGGTGGCTGGAATGGATGATTTCCTGCACCAGTATCACATTGTCCAGGATATGCCTTCCTTTGACAAACCCTCCTTGATTGGGAGAGATGAGTTTGTCCAACATAGGTTTTATTCTATTAGCAAAAAGCTTGTTGAGAATTTTGTAGTACACGTTGCAAAGCGAGATTGGTCTGAATCTGTCAAAACTCTCCGGGTTGGATTCTTTGGGAATTAGGTCTAGGAAGGTGGAGTTTGTGCTTTCTCCCACTTTGGCTTTTCGAAGGAATCCTTTGATCATTCGGTACAAGTCAGCGTTGATGATATCCCAACATAGTCTATAAAAGTGTATTGAGAATCCATCAGGTCCTAGGACTTTGTCTGGTTCCATCTTCCATATGACATTGCTGATTTCTTCTTCAGTGAATGGCTTTAGGAGAGCTACATTATCCTCCTCGTTAACCATCCTTGGAATGTGATTGAGGAAGTCTTGAGCTTCCTCATTATCCTCCACTCCTTCTCTTTGAACAACAGCTGGAAATGAGAGGTTTCCGCCTCTTTTATTAGAGTTGTAACTTTAAGAACAATCCCATTTGGTGAGGTGATTTCAGAAATGTGGTTTCTAGATAGACGGGTACAAATTTGCTTATGGAAGAAGGTTGTATTCTTATCTCCAAATTCAAGCCAGAGATTGTCTAACTTGAGCCTCAAATATTCTTCCTCTTCTCTAAATGTCCAGAGGGTGCCGATTTGGTGTTCTTGCTCCATATGAATTTCTGCTCTAGTTATGTCTTGAGTCTTGAGGCCCATTTGGAGATCCAGCGACTGCTTTGTGCTCTGTTTTCTTTGGGTACTGGGAGAGACTGTGGGATTTTTTATCCATTGCTTTAGGGTTGTTTTGGTGGCTTTTATATTTTTCTCCCAAACATAGCTGGGTGATCCTTGAACATGAATGGACCATGCCTTATTCACTGTATCCAAAAACCCTTCCCTGTTTGCCCATAGTGGGCTGAACCAGAGGGCATTGGTCCCAGGTTTTCTTCTTCCATCAGAAGGAGGATAGGTTTATGGTCTGAGTTCCACTTTGGTAGAATTTTTTTGGAAATGATCATCTTCTCAGAGAGGAAGGAACTCTGAAGAAGGAATATGTCCAGCCTAGCTGAGATATGCTCCTCCCCTATTCTGTTATTTGTCCAAGTGTATAGCCCTTTTTTTGGCTTGAAATCCATTAAATCCCAATGTTGAATCAGGTTTTCCACTAAGGGGAGGAAGCGATTCCCGCTACTAGTTCCTCTTATTTTTTCCTTTGGGTCAAGGATTAGATTATAGTCTCTGGCGATGATTATATTATTGAGGGAGTAAGCTTCCAAAAATTTAGTCAGTGTTTGTCGGCATTGTTCCTTTTCTACATAGAGTACAGGAACATAGAGATTAAAGAGAGCAATGTTTATCTTACTTGGTAGGTGTCGAAGTTCGGTGTAAATCCAATGGTGCTTCTGAAAGGAGCTCTCGAGCTGGAATTTGTCAGCCTCCCAGAGGGTGGCTAACCCGCCGCATGTACCTCTAGCACTTACCACTTTTCCAATTTTTTTTTCCATTTTGCTTTGTTGAGTTCCAGAAGGGCTTCTCCTTCTATTTTAGTCTCTTGGAGCATGAGGATCTTAGGAAGTTCTGACTTTAATAGGTTCTTGACTACTTCAGCTTTTGATGGGTTCCCTAGTCCTCTTCAATTCCAAGAGACTAATCACATTATTTACTGGTAAGGGTTGGGGAAGTACCTCCCTTGGGAGGCCTGGTTCTAGTATTTTTTCCGATAAACATCTCTATAGTGGCTTGACTGCCTTGCATTTTTTGTCTCTCTGCTTCTTCTTCTCTAGCCTCTCTGTGAGATTTCCTCCCCACTATTTTCAAGGGCCTCTCAGATGTTTCATCTTCCGAGGATCCTGATATCTTAGGGGACTTCTTTCTTGTCATATCTTCATAGGTACGGGAGCTAGAGGCATCTTTTGGGGTTTGGACCGGTTCCTCTTGCCTATTGCTTTCTTCCATGTTGTTTGCATGTTGTTCAATCTCTTTATCTGCTGGATCTTGGAGTTATTCTAGTGTGCTGAGTATATCAAAGGGGTTGGTTGATTTGTCTGCTATTGGAGGGATTGAAGTTCCTTTTACTTGGTGTTCGGGAGGAGAAACCCTCCCAGTGGAGACAACTTTCCCTTTGTTCCTGTTGCTCTACTTAGTTGGTCCTGATTTCTGAACCTGAGTCCTTTGTTCTCCCTTCTCTTACTCAACTACATCCTCTGATTTATTTTTACAATGCTTGGCAAAGTTCCCGTAGCCATGGCAGTGTCTGCATTTAAATGGAAGTTGCTTGTAATCTAGCACTTATATGTGTGACCAATGAGCCACCATGAGTTTAATGGCTTTAGGGAGACCTTCCTCTAGGTCTACTTCTACACAAATTCTAGCACAGGAATATTAGTCTCTTCTTTCTGCTCGGTCGATGTATTTTCCTAGCTTGTTGTATATGGTTTCCAAGAATTTAGGGTTCCAACAGTCAAGAGGAAGGTGGAGCAATCTCACCCAGACCAGAACGGCCGAGGGCACATCCTGGGTTGGGTCGAAGTCTGGAGTCCATTGATTCAGATATAGTCCCTGAGGCCCCATGAAATATGGGTCGTTTCTGAATATTAGGTTTCTGTCTTCTGTTGCTTCAAATACAAAAACAAAGAAGCCTTTACCGACGAAATGGCTTTTTATTCCTTCTTTGACTAGTGAACGCCAGTTCCTTTGAACCCATGCTTCTACCGCTTTTGGCGAGGGCCATAAGCTTGTGAATTTACCGATAAGTCCTCTTTTTGCTAGGTTTAAAGCCGCTTTGTAGGGCTCTTCAATGGGCAAAGCAACTGTGGGGATAGTTGCCATTTTTTTATGAACTTATATTGGTTTTTAGATGTTGGCCTTTTATTGCAAGCTACAACCATACCTCGGAATGCAGATATCTCTGGTGGCAAGGGAGTTTCTTTTCTTGGCCCACTCCTGGGGCCATGGCTCTGAAGCTTCGATCAATCTTGAGGTTGGTTGTGTCTTTGCTCATTCCCCTGGCTTCCTTCTGTCGGTCAGGGGCAACACCAGGTTCCTGCTCACTGGTTCCTCTCTTGAAGGTTGCACCAAGCTCCCACTCCGCTCCTCTTCTTGACACTTAGTTACTTCAGAAAAGGTGAGCGGGCTTGGCCCAAGAAATGAGTAACACCCGCAACTAGTCAACGTCGTCGCTCAGGTTTGAGCACAAGACGTGACTGTCTTTATGAGTCCGACTTTTACCAACCAGCCACCTCCGCCAACTTTGAAAGGTGAGCGGGCTTGGCCCAGGAAACAAGTAACACCCACGACTAGTCAATGCCCTCGCTCAGGTTTGAGCACAAGACCTGACCGTCTTTACGAGTCTGACTTTACCAACCAGCCGCCTCCACCAACCTTCAAAAAGGTGAGTGGGCTTGGCCCAAGAAATGAGTAACACCCGCGACTAGTCAACACCCTCGCTCAGGTTTGAGCACAAGACCTGACTGTCTTTACGAGTCCGAATTTACCAACCAGCTGCCTCCATCGACCTTTTTTAGCACCACGTTTTAATAACCATGTATTTATTAAATTAAATTAATCAATATTATGTAGTCACACAAATTATTAAATAAAGACAAATTTGTAAAAATGACAAAAAATATTAATGAAAATAGTAAGCATAAATAGTTTTTTAATGATAAATCATTAAAAAATTAGTGCGTGATTCAAACATTACCTGTGCTCCTCTTTGTTCCCATAGCATTGATATCAATCCTTCACATTGGTATGGAAGCATCAATGCTCCTCTTTGATACATAAACACTAGTGCTCCACTTTGATCTTGGAGCTTTGATGCTCAAATGGCTTTAGAGCAATGATGCTCTTATGTCCTTGGAACGTTAGTACTCTCAAAATATATAATGTGCATTGATGTGAATGAAAAGGTTTAGCACCAGTGTTCCTTGTTGTTTTCAGTGTATTTGAAGAAGAAGAAAAAACCTTCATGAAAAATTATAATTGCACATAATTTTTATTTATAATAAACATTTGTTGAAGCCTTCATTATTAATGGAAAAGGTTGATTTTTTTTTAATTTTTTAATTTTTATTTTATTTTTTTTCGCAATATTACAATACTAAAAGCCTCCACTAATTGGTGGTTTCATTGTACTATGGAAAGAGTGTAATATAAGGTTATTGATGTAAATTTGGCCACACAGGATCCCATTCCTATGGCAATGGGTGACATGGGTGCCAAAAGAAAGGATGTACTAGGGAAACCCTTATGAGAAAGAGTGTTACCATCTAGTGAGTGTATGCATGCATGATGTAGTACTATTTGAATAAGGAAATTAGTATTTACATGATGTGGGACCACCAAAAATGCATGAAAAATGGCACCTTTGATGATATCCTATGAACATACCATAGGACCCATGGCATATGATTGCTCAATAAATGAAATGAAAAAATCAATTAATATAAATGGGTCCTTCATTGAATATGATGAAGGATCATGATATGATTTGAAAGGTATCCAATGATGGTGAGGTATATGGAGTCTCACCCATAAAAGACATGACATAAGTTGAGTGAGTAAGGTCATCGATGGAGAGGGGAGCATTACTTGAGTAGTGTGTAATAGTGGAATTTAGCTTAGTAGAGGTCCAAGAAATATCATAAGTTGATGGGACAAGAAATAGGGTCATAATTCAATGGGTTTATTATAATATAGTAGCATGGAAGGAATGAAGGGCCAACAGGATTAAGCAATTGAGAGTATAATGATGGAATACTCCAAAAATAACACAAGGGTGATTAATCCAAAGTAAGGTGGCATGAGGGTATGAATAATTAGGTGTTCCTACATCGATTGTGGTGGGGTGTATAAAAGGGGAGAGATTAGACAAAATAAGGTAAAAATAACGCATCTAGTGAAGCTTTGAGAACATGGAACAATGATGGGTGTAGTGGCCTAGTAGGTTACAAAGGGCACAAGGATGGGGAGTGCAAGTGTGTATGTATTATTGTTTTAAGAGTGGGGATAACCTATAATCATGAAAGAAGGTGTCACCAACATTATTATAATCTATATTCTATCCACAATTGTTTTGTTTGTGAGTCTTAGTATTCCATTTTGGTGTCTTAGGTGGATCCTAGTTACCAAATGATCAACCACAAAGGGGAAAAGACAAGTGATAAATCCAAGCTAATGGATTGTGTAATAAAAAGAGTTAGGAAATAGGAGAAGATACCAAACAAATATTTTGATGGTTAACCCATGATTGGAGAGGGTATCCATAATGGGGGGGCCAACTACTCTATTTGGTGGAAAAATAAAATGGAACTTATTGTAAAGGATTATAATAATAAATGGTTTCTAAAAAAGCGAGTCCACTTGTGGATTGTACTTCATCACTCAATGATAGTGACAATGATGCAAAAGGAATGAGGGTTCCTCAAGGGGATGAAGGATGACTTCTAAGTTAGGTGAAGGTGTCTCAAACGGAAGGGGTAATTCCATAATCCAGTGGGATGAGGTAGATGGGAGATGATGGGTTTCAAATGATGCACAAAACGTTTTTGAGAATTGGTGGTGGGGTGAATTCATAAGATGTAAGCTTGTCGAGGGTGTTAAATTTCATGCAGTGCAAGAATTGCATGGTTTAAAATATTTATGAGTTGATAACCTTCATGGGATACATGTAAATGCACTTGAGTAAAATGTTTTAGTTGAGGGGATGACCTACAAATTCGATGTTGATCAAGAAAATATTTCTAGTGAGTTCGATGGTTATATTTTGAAAGAGTTGTAGTGGTTGTGAAGGTATTTTTCATAGATATGGACGTTAATGGTGGAGGGTCTTAAATTTTGGGTCCATATCTTCTTTCAAACCAAGGAAGACATAATAAAGGTGGAGACACATTCATCAATAATGAAACAACGAATAATGATTTTTCTAGCAATGATTAGTATTTGGAATGCAAAAGAAGAGGACGCCTAGGCAATGCATTATCCAAATCAAACATTATCAACAAATGTTCCCAAGGATTGATGGGTACAAGGGTAGAAAAAAAGTCCTTTTGTTTGGAAGGGTAGGATAGAATTACCACTAATGATAATATGGTAGATTGAGATTGATCCAAAGAATCTATAGTACTCATAGTTGTGGGAAACCCTTGCATGTGGGTTATGTGTGGTTTGATATACAAGAAATTGGGCCTAGGGAATGTGGAATTGGCATTGGGTTGAGGAATCTACAAGGGGGTTCTAGAAGATTAATGTATGTCATCATTAGTAGTAAATTTGGGGTTCAGAATTCTACTCACATGAGTGTATGCTTGAAGGAACATGTCACTATTCATGTATTGGGAAGTAATGTATCTAGCTTGTGTCAAACTCAATGGAGAAGAACATGTAGGAGAATCTCAAAGGTGACTAGTTGTGGCTGACATATAGATTTTTGAAAGACTACTAGTGGTGGAGAGTTGGAATCACCTTATGGGCATTGAAAATTATAGGGTTGGGAAGTTTTAATTTTTTTACCCTATAAGGCTCACATAAGTTGAAGCTCAAGAAATTTAGGAAAGTGATGTGTGTAATGAGCATACATATCACACATATAATAGGTATGTTTTGTTCATATTTTATTGGTATGACCCTAACATTGTTGGTACTGATGGGATTAATTTGAATTTTGATTAATAGTTCCACTAGCATTATTGATGTTATATTGTTGGTTTCTCCCTTTCCCTTGGTGTTGATATTTTCCCTTCTTACCTCTCCCCTTATTTCATGGGCTTTGGTTGGTTTGTCCTAGTGTATTTTTTTCTCAAAATATGACCAGGGTGGGAAGGATGGTAAATTGAAATGATGTGGGAGATTGAAAAGGGTAGAGATGGGTAAAATTACTCTTGTGGAGTATCTAGCTGGAAAGGGAAACACATATCTAAGTTTGAGAGTCATTGTAAGAAGTCCTAGGCCCATGGGAAGTGGTGAAGCCAATACAAAAGTTATAGGCGCCACACACTAGACCACATCTACCATAAGAGATACTAACCCCACCATAACATGAGTGTATATGACCATAATGCCAAACTATAAAGGCTCACACCTAGGGACATGGACACTAACAAATTCTTATGATGGGCCTGAAGTAATGGACCCAGTGATACCATTAGTAGCATGGGATCCCATTGACATCAAAGGTAGTTCATGTAAAAGGCCTTGAGGGGTATCAAGAATGATGGTGTACAAGAACTGTGATTGCACATAAATAAGGATCAAATTTTGGGGGTTTTAAGATCACTATTTTTTTTAATTTTTGGGGCATGATGGTGGAAAATATTTGGAAATAGGTATTTTCAAAAACCAATTCATGAGGAGGGGTTTTAAAGTTCAATCTTACAATTGTTGCATTGTTGATGCCACTCATTGATATGGTCTATGATGTAGGTGGTGATGGTTTTCCAACACGTTGTAAGGATCATCTAAAATTCACTATTGTGCTTTATTGATAATTAAAAAAGGTCAAGTGATTGGTATGGATGCAAGTGTATCATGGGTAGTTGAATGAAATTCAATATACCATCTAATGTCAATCCTAATAAGGGTTAGATGAAAAAAACTAATTTGAAAGGAATATTCATAACCCTAATAGAGAAATATCATAAATGAAAGGTCTTCACATGGCTAGATGGATCCTATCTAGCTCAACCTTCAAACTTGGGGATACTTGAAGGAAACTTGGTGGGAATGATTGGCTATGTGTCATCATGGTGGATATGGTCATTAGTGAGATGTGACAATTTTGACAGTTAAAAATGGCCAGGAATGACATGGTTTTGGTTCCTACCATGGTTGCAGATATGAAACCAACATAACATGTTTATATAAATGGGTTTCCAAAGTGATGCCTACCAAGAGAAAAAGTGTGTAAGGTGGTGTTAAGTGTGGTTTATGTGTGTTTCCAATGAAGAAAAAATATGGTTTTGGTGGCAGGTTTTCTTGATGAAAGAAAGAAACAAATTCCTAAGATACTCTAAATAAACAGAAGCAATCCACAATTGTTGAAAGGGCCTTCTAAATGTCTCAACTGATAAAGTTGGAATCTACTAAGTATTAAGGCATGAAAATATGAATGAGTAAATATAAAAACACACTCCGGGTAGTGAAATTTAAGGGGATAATTATTGATGGTGTTAGGTGCCCATACAATCCCATGAGAACCACTTGGTTGTAAACCTATGCTTGTTCACTAGGACGCCTCTTCATAAGCTATGGGAAAGGGTTTTCCAACCTAAGTGGTCAAGCAACACATAGATTTGAACAATTTGGGAGATTCATGCAAATATGTTGGCTTGACCTCAACATTGACATTAAAAAGATGGTGCGTTCTTATACTATTAAAGCATAATAGCAAGGGAACACTTCAACATCCCTTGCACAATGTCTATGTTTCAGCGAGAAACAAACATGGAATGTTGCTTGGATGCCTAACTCCACAACCCTAACCTAGACTATATATCATTTTGGTTCCTCAAGTGAAATTTTATTCAATTATATTAGCTTGTTGTTTTTAAAAGTTCCGGCTTGGTTTCATGACCCAAGCTCATTTTCCTTTTCAGTGTTGGAGGTAAATTATATTAGCTGATTGATTTTAAAATCCCAAGCTTGGTGGCATGAACCATGCTCAATTTATTTTCAGTATTAAAGGAGGTAGGACACTCTCCAAACCATTTTTGAATCATGCTCTTCATCTTACGACCATAGTGATTGGTGAATATATGCATAATTAATGTGAACAACTTTATGTTTTGTGTCCCTCATATTGTGCATAATTAATGTGATAAACCGAGTTTAATGTGCAAATGTCATGAAATAATAATATCTTGAAATAGTTGAAAAAGAAATAACTAAAAGAAGAAAAAATAATTGAAATGAATTATTTTTTTCTTTGTTAATATGAATTCCTTAAGTTTGAGAAAATTAATGAAAACAACAATGATAAAGCAAGCAATAAATCATGGGAAAAAATAGCAAGCTAAGAATCCATTGTCATGTGATCAAGAGGCAAGAGGCATGAACATTATTCTCCTCAATGCTTTCTTTAGGCAAGCATCATGCAACTATGAAAAAATCAAGAAAATAACATTGAAATTTCTTAGGAATGAAGAAAATATTTTTTTTTTTTTAAAACAAGGTTGACCTCATAATTGTGTGTTGTTGTAAAGGTGGCATCCTCCCATAACCTATAACATAACGTAAAGTTAAAAACATCTCTATGAACAATTGAGAATTATATTTTCGGTTCATATTATCCAACATGATCACCATTTTGTTGGGTTGTTGTTGTTCTTGTTTTTTTTTACCAAACACTTTTCGATGGTTTTTTGAGGTAGATAAATCTAATTGAAAAATACAATCATGTTATCAATGCTAAAACCTTGTGCATGTCATAAAGAATCCATTCACGACGTGAATTTAAAAAATATTCACACAACATATTGAGTGGGACATAAAAAAATTCTTTATCAATGGATGTAAAGTTAATAAAATTAATTAATTCCACTTGGAGAGAAGTTTGAAGATGTGGTATCCATATTTTATATGGGGTTCTCCTTTGTATCCCTCAACAACAATTTTCCTTATACAATCAATGCTTTTGATAGGAATTTGACTAGCACGAGGCCAGGGCACAAGAAGGATGTGAGGGAAGTCTTATGAGATTCTCATTCAATGATAACATGACCTTATCTGAAAGAGCTCTCTCTAAATGCATGGAGGAGATAAAAAAAAATGGGCTTGAGGTTGAACCAATTAATGTGAATGCATGATCCAGATTTAAGTAGGAACACAAAAAATTATAGATATAACCATAAATACAAAGATGCAGTATAAATAACACTTCATTTCATTGATATCAAATACTGAAATATGCTTACAAATAGAATGGAAATAAGACTACCTCGGGTGATGGTAGCTTATCTCTGAGAAGAGATGTGGTAGCTACATGCCTCTGAATTGTGTTACAGTGAGGCTCAAAGGCCTATTTATTATTAAGAAACAATGGAAAACACTAAACATACAAAAACCAAACCCTACGAGATGAAGCGCCAAACTATGGGCCCTGTTTGGGTAAATTGGTACATCAAATTCCCGGGGTTGTAACTTTGGCATATTATCTTTGTTTGACGCACACAATACCTTGTTAGAAATATCTATCCAAGAAATACAATTTTTGAATAAACAACATTGAAAAATTTCCCATGTCGATCCTAGTTTTCCCAAAAAAACGTCGTTGAGGGCCTCAAAACGGCTCCGGAAGTTCAGGACGTGAAAAACTGCCAAAAATAGTAAATTGTGCTACAAATAAGGAAACTAAAAAACTGAAAGAAACAATGGTGGGGGTACACATGGAATAGGTGAGTGGCCACCTTGGATCATTTCTCTCCCCTTAGAAGCAATGGTCCCCATTGCGTTGAGTTCCTCCATGCGATGAGGAAACCTTTGCTGAACTTGGTCCCTGATGATCCACTTGCCCTGGTAGTTGGATTGCTTTGACAACTCGATATAGTTGGATCCTTTGTTGTCGGGTGTTCTTGATCTGCATGTCCATGATCCAATCAATTGTGGATTGTTCCATGCAATCCGAATTTAACTCTGCAGGTGTGAGTTGTTCTGCAATGTATGATGTGTCTAACAATTGTGGGAAGTATGGTCGAAGGCGGTCCACATTGAACACTGGGTGTAGGCTGAGGAATGGGGGAATGTTGAGTTCAAATGCATTGTCTCCCACAACCTTGGTAATGGTGTAAGGACCATATCGGAGTGGTATGAGTTTCCAATAGGCTTCAATAAGGCGTTCCTTCTGCAAATGCAACCAGACTTTGTCTCCCACATGAAACTTGTGTGGCACTCGATGTTGATCATGTTGCTGCTTGTACTTGGCATTTGATTTCTCCAGAATGTTGTGGACCTACTGGTAGATATGTTGGATGTGCTTAATGAATTTGTTTTCCTTATCCGCTTCGAACTAGACATGAGTCGAATCTGCCTGAGTAGCTGCAAATAGTATGGCCACATCAATGGGACATAGTGTTTAGAATCCAAAACCCACCTGAAAATGGCTATGGCAAGTTGAGCTGTGGGGAGCCCAAATATAGCTTAGCTAGAAATAGGGGAGGCTCTCATTCCATGTGCATGGATGCTTCGAGTTGTACATGAGAGAAATGTGTACGATCATCCTGTTGGTGACCTCTGTCTGGCCATCAGTTTGGGGATGGAAAGTTGTGGACTTAGTGAGTTTGGTGTCCAGCATCGACCAGAGACTGGACCAAAATGTATTGAGGAACCTGTTGTCCCAATCTGAGATGATATACTGTGAGATCCCAAAGTGTACCCACACTCGCTCAAAGAAGATTTTAGTTGTGGATTTTGCTGTGATATTCTTCTTGCAGGCCGCCATAATGGCCATCTTCGAGAATTTGTCGACGACCAAAAAAACACAGTTGTTTCCATTCTTAGTAGAAGGAAGGCCCGACATGTAATCCATGGAGATGGATTCCCAAGGTTGATTAGGGTTAAGCATCAAAGTATAGAGGTCTTGTTTCTTGATGGTCGGTTTGGCAATGGCACAGGCAGTGTAGGATCTGATGTACTTCCCGACATCTTGTCGAAGATTCGGCCAATAAAAATACTTCTACAATACTGCCACTGTTTTCTGGACCCCGAAATGCCCAGCGGCCTGACTGTAGTGCGCTTCCAAAATCATCTCAGCACACTTGCTTGAAGGAACACAAAGGTGTCCTAAGTGGCATAATAGGGCATCCTAGAGGTGAAAATATGGAACTTGATGACCCTCCAAGAGTTTTTGGTATGTCTTGCCAAATTCTGGGCCGCTTTTGTAGAGAAGTGGCCAATCAGAAGTCTCGTGCCCACAAGAGTTGAGCACGGTGGTTAACACCATGATAGGTGTTCGGCTCAGGGAGTCTGCAACATTGTTGGTGTTTCCCTTCTTATACTTGATATTCAAATGGAACAGTTGCAGGTATGTGGACCATTTCTAATGGAGATCATTCTGCAACTTCCCTTGCGTCTGTATAAACTGTAGGGGTTGATGGTCTGTGTGGATGACTGTTTCCTTCCCCAAAATGTAATGCTTCCATTCACTACAGGCCTGCACAATGGAATACATATATTTTTCATAAGTGGGATACTTTCGGAATATGTCTAAAAGTGTCTCACTATGATATGCCACTTGATGCCCTTATTGAGTAAGGACTGCCCCAATAGCATAGTCAAAGGCATTTGTCTTGATCTCAAATGGTTGTTGCAAGTCTGGAAATGTGAGCACTAGTGTAGAGTAGAGGCGATGTTTCAACTCTGTGAATGCCTTCTATTGAGATTCAGACCAAAATAATTTTTCTTTCTTTCCTCACTTGGTGACTTGACTCAAGGGCCAAACGATATGAAAGAATCCTAACACGAACTTGTTGTAGAAATTGGCAAGACCCAGAAAGCTGCAGAACTCTGTCAGAGTGGTTGGGGCTGGCCAATCCCGAAAGAATTGGATCTTGGTTGGATCCACATGCACCCCCCATTCATAAATAATGTATCCCAGGTACTGAACTTGGGTCATGCAAAAAGTGCATTTCTCCAAATTGGCACACAACTTGTGTTGCCACAATGTCTGGAGAACCTGTCGAATGTGGTGGAGGTGCTCTTCCCAACTCTGGCTGAAGATCAAAATTTCATCCAAGTATACCACTACAAATGAGTTGGTGAATGGCCGCAAGATGTCATCCATCAGCCTCATGAAGGTTGGAGGAGCATTCGTCAACTCAGAAGACATAACCAACCATTCAAAAAGGCCCTCCTTGGCTTCGAAGGCAGTCTTCCACACATCGGAGGGTTCGATTGGTACCTGGTGATATCCGAACTTCAAGTCGATCTTGCTGAAATATTTTCCCCCCTTGAGTTGGTCCAAAAGGTCATCAACTCGTGGGATCGGGTACCTATTCCCAACAGTGATCTTGTTCAACACCCGATAGTCAATACAAAGTCTCTAAGTCCCATCCTTCTTTTGTACAAACACGATCGAGCTCCCACACGACGATGAACTCAGCTCGATGTGACCTTTCTACAACAGCTCCTGAATCTGCCTCTTGATTTCATCGTTCTCCAGGATGGAGTGCCGAAAGATTGGTCCATTCCACAATGACGCACCTAGGGTCAGATCGATGGAGTGTTTGACCTGACAGTGTAGAGGCACCCCTGCAAGGGAGGTGAAGATGTCTTCGTACTCCTCCACGAACTTGTCCATTTGTTGTTGTCGTGCGGAGGGGACCTTTCTGGAGATCGTGGCCATCGTCTTCTTCTTTCCTAAGGGCATATCATCAGGAAAACAAATTTTTCAGTTTTGGAAATGAGCTTACTGCATTGTTTTGCAGTAACCAAAGAGATGGCGGTAGGCGGTGCTACCTCCGGTATCTTGTACAACTTATTTCCCAAAGTAACAATAAAAACACGAGGCCTTGACTCATATACAACATGTCGCTTCCACAAGTATGGTTGGCCTAATAATACATCACAAACATCAAGCGAAACAATGTCAAATAATACCTCAACCGTGAAGGACTTGATGCTGTGTGGAAGGCGACATTGTTGGCTCACGTGAAGATCCCATCCTCATTGAAGCCACTCAATGGTGTACGGTTGTGGGTGTCTTGTGTTCGGTAAGCCCATCCGCCTCACGATCTCTACCGAAATGAGGTTCTTTTGGCTCCCGCTGTCGACAATGAATTGTGGTGGGGAACCCTTTACCCACATCTAGGAGTGGAGGAGGCGCTCCTCCTCCTCTGGATCTTCATGGTGGAAACTGTGGCATTGGGCTCTGCATCGATAATCTGCTTCCCTTTGTCATTCCCCTTGTCGAGTTCTAACTCAAAGTCGAAACATGCATCTGATTCAAAGACTTCAGCTCGACCACCAGTTATTGCTTGGCCTGAAACTCACTTGTGTTGTGAGTGGAGCTCCTATGGAACTCGCACCACCTTATCGTTTCCTTCTTCGGCTTCGTGGTGTTTTTCTTTGCTTACAGCTTCGATAGGTTGTCCTAGGTTGCCTTGCCTTCTCTTTGTCCTTTGTTCTGCGGTTTGGGGGAACCTTTCCCTTACTTCGGATTCACAAATCCAAAGTCTCGCTTCTTCTTTTTAAACTTCTACTTGATCTTGACAGCATATCTGTACATTGTGTCGAGAGAGGAGATGTCCAGGAACTCCATCTCGTCCTGGATGTACCTATGTAGGCAGTCGCAATGCTTTAGTACCAAATGTTTCTGAGAATCCTTGATACCCAACTTCGTGCGAAGGGTATGAAAAACATTGGTAAACTTTGGCACATCTTGGTCCCTTCCCTGCCACAACGTTGTCCACTTTATGTATTTATCCTCATAGCTCCCAATAGGGTAGTACTGCTCCTTGATGGCATCCTGAAATGAATTCCAAGTGGGTGCGGCTGAAAACAGTGAGGTTGTACTTTCATCCTTCTGCTCACAGTAGGTTTCCCACCAGTCCTTGGCATGGGAGGTGACTTTGAGAAGAGAAAAAGTAATATTTTCTCGGCTGGAAAAATCATGAATAGAAAAGTATCCTTCTAGCAGATTTAACCATTTATCTATGACATCTGCATGTATTTGGCCCTAAAATATGGGAATGTCAAAGTTTACTTGTACCTTAAAAGGAGTGGAGCCTCCAGAGTGGCTGATGGATGTGGATGCGCCATCGATGGGCAACCATTGAAGGATCTGGGCAAAGTTATTCATCATCGTGTTCCTTTGTTTCTCTAGGGCCTCCTCGAGCAATATTTTGATATGATCTCCTACCCCTCGTATTTATTTTCTTACCCCATGGGCGGTCGTCAGGGTTTGAGAGGTTGATCTTGCAAAGGTTCAACTAGATCAAGCCCTAACACCTTCTATCCCAACCTCGTTGGGGACATGCAAAGAAAAATAGAGAAATAGCAGACCACTCTGATACCACTGATCCAAATTTAAGCAGGAACACAAGAAATTACATATATAACCATAAATATAAAGATGCAGTAGAAATAACACTTCATTTCATTAATATCAAATACTGAAATATGCTTACAAACATAATGGAAATAAGACTAGCTCAGGTGATGGTAACTTATCTCTGAGAAAAGATGTGGCGGCTAAATGCCTCTAAACTGTGTTACAATGAGGCTCAAAGGCCTATTTATTATTGAGAAACAATAGAAAACCCTAAACATCCAAAAACATAACCTTAGGAGATGAAGTGCCAAACTATGGGCCCCGTTTGGGTAAATTGGTACATCAACTTCCCGGGGTCGTAACTTTGGCATACAATCTCTGTTTGACACGCACAATACCTAGTTAGAAATATATATCCAAGGAGTACAACTTTTGAATGACCAACATTGGTCTATACCCATTGTTGGTCCCGGTTTTACCAAAGAAACGTTGTTTAGGGCCTCAAAACGGCTTCGGAAGTTCAGGACCCGAAAAACTGCCAAAAATAGTAAATTGTGCTACAAATAAGGAAACTGAAAAACCGAAAGAAACAATGGTGGGGGTCCACGTGGAATAGGTGGGCAGCCACCAATATCCACTTGGATCAATGCACAAAATTGCGTATGGCACCCATGTGACTAAATTAACCAAAGGAATGCTTTAAGTACCCTATTGATCTATTGAATGAGGGGGTTTAATGATATGGGCCCATATTCGTCAACCAAGTACTTGAGGTGACCTTGAGATTAATGGGTTATGAAATCACTCACATAATACCATGAGGAATTTTTCACATGGGTCAAATGAGTAGTAAAGGGTGCAAGACCCATTTGATGATCAAATTCATGGTATGTTGTTAGCGTATAATCAGTGTGGTCAATACTCATTTGAAATGTGCCATTTAGATGAAAATAATATGATAACAAAATAAAAATGGGAATGGATGAAAGTTATTTGTAGCAAATGAATTGAAAATTTTAATGCTAGTTTGAAAAGTGTCATGCAGGTGAAACTAATGGGATAGAAAAAGAAAAATTCAAAGAGATGAATATTGTGACTTATATCATATGAATTGAAAAGTTTAAAAAGAAGGCGAAAATAATAATTTACTCCCCAAGAATCCATTATTAATGTGCCATGTAGATGAAATTAGTGTGATAACAAAATAAATTTTGGAAGAGATGAAAGTTGTGACTTTCTAGCATATCAATTGAAAATTTCAAAACAAAGGAGGAGAAAACAATAGTAATGTAAAGAATACCTACAAATTTACTTAAGATTACATGTTTGAATAAAAAGTTAATGGCCAATACCTCGATGGGGGTGGGCGATCAAAGTTCAAGCCTTAGGGCCCGGGGTAGAGGTGACTCGATGACCTTGATGGGGGTGGGCGATCAAAGTACAAGATAGAGGGCCCAATGTAGATGTGACTCATATGGAGGACGCATGTAGCATATGCGACGAATGACTAGGACAATTAACGCCAGAGGCAATGAAGCCTTGAGAAGGCGAGAGTGAATTATAAACCTTAGCTGGGATCCATTCTTCTCCATTGTTGTTTCTTTGGTATGGGAAAGAGTAGGGGTGACATAATTGACAGTGAGTATGAACAAGATTCCAACTTTTGCATGCTCATTCCGCTAGTAAATGATACTTCCATCGTTGTAGGTGCGTGGTGAGTATTACTACGAGTGCTAGCTTTGAAAACTAGTTTCTCAATGTGGGATACTAGTAAAAGGGTAAGGAAGTCTGAGGAGTATATGTTTCGTGCCGATAGGGAGTAGGGCAATGCTAGTCGTGCCTGTGGATCCTGGCATCAACTTATTTCTAGAAAGCTTGGTGACACTTTGGTAGGTTGGTTATTGTGGTATTTGGTTTGGACAAATCTTTTCCTAGTTTCAATCCCTGTAGAGGGTTCCTTGTGTGGTTGTATTTTATGGTATTGGTGTGGCATCCATATGGGGAAAGAATTTAAGCCCAGACACTTTCGCTCTCAGTTTCATGGGTGTTGGGAGGTGGGTAGTTGGTGTCTGGAGTGCTATAGTGGTTTTATAGGGAATTCCATTACATGGTTTCTTGTTTCAGATTCACAATTGGGTGGGGCTTGAATTGGGTTTTAGAGTGTGGAGTTGTTTGGTTGAATTTGATAGGTGGGACAATTCTACTGCATGCGAGCCATAATTTTTGGGTTTGGTGGAGTGGGCATCTTGGTCGTACTATAGCTGAGCCTTGTGTCTGGTGTGTCGCTTCCAATCTAAAGATGTTGATGCAATGAGGTTGTGCCGGAAGAGGTGTGGGGCCTAGCAACCAACTAGCGAGAAGGGAAGGTCAGGAGGTAGTAGTTGAGGAGGAAGGAGTTGCGGGCGTTGAGTTGGGAGGAAGGGGAAACTGGCCCAAGGCCGGGTTTAATCGCTGGGTTGTGTGGAACAACCACCCTCCATGGAGTCTCTTGATATGCAAATGCGAAGGGAAATGGAAAATTTGGAGGAAATGAGGTAACAAAGACATGATGATAGGAATGAAGCCATTGCATTTATGAATGACTTGCAACAAAACTAGTGGGACATCCTAGATCGCTTGGCTTCTCTGCAATGAGGACAAAGACGCACCAATGGAAGACTTGATGATATGGAGGCATGCCTTGCTCATGTGGAATTTCATGCCCATCATGACCCAGGTCCTCCTATTCCTCTTGTTGCTTCAGGTGCTCATCATGCACCTGATTTTCTCCATTAATATGTGATGAATGTTGGTTGTTTGTTGATTCTCTGTGTTTTTTTGGGCTATCTGGTCTTTTTGCTTCTGGTTATTATGTTAAGCATGTTAATTCCTTCTTAGTTGTTATATCACTCTCCTAACCAACAAATTTGGTCAGAGTGAGGTAGGGGGAGAGCAATGGACCTCAGGAATATTAGATGCAATATTTTGATCAAATAATAAAAAGTTTTGGCTGACAAAAAAATAAGTTAATGTACAGTCGTTGCATATAACATATGATGATGTAGTCAATTAGGGTTATCTCAAATGGTTGGGTAAAATGGTTATTATCCAACCTAAGGTTCAAATCCCTGCTAGTGACATGATGAGCTATAATAACTAGATACTTATTGTTGTTATGGCTTTGTGCTTATGAATATAATTTTATAGGATTTAGAAATCTTAAGTGAGTATCTTCTCTATAGCCTTAGGGCTAAGACGGAGACTTGGTACCAACAACCACACTCTAACCCTAGAATATGATAATGTAAACAAACACCAAAAAAGGAAAATATCAAAATTGTGAATGTGTGAAATGAAATTTAAAATTTGAAAAATATTAGTAAAAAAAATAAATGAAAAATATAAAAATAGAAAATATAAGAGATAACAATTCTCACAAGAAAATGGCTTAAAAAATAAAGTTCCTTGGGAGCAATTTACAAAAAAATATAATTTATTATCTTTTATCTTTGCCAACATTGAAGTTGCCCAACAAAATATAAAAAATATTGGAATAGTTAACTCTTACTTATTTTATTGTTTAAAGTGATTCTTCAACATACTATAAAATTGTGATTATTAATATATTAATTATTATAATGCAAAGTTTTATCTTTATCTAAATTAAATTTTTTATTATAATATATGATTGAAATATTATTTTCAATTAATTAGCTAATTTGCATAATAATAATTTTTTTTAAGAAAAATAATTTACTATGATAATATACATAAAATAGATTTCAAAATTATAGTTATAAATTTTATTGAAGCGTGAAGTGGAAATTACAAAAACTCTCAAAAGAGATTAAAACACAAATACGCATCTTGAGATAGTTATTATTAAAAAGGAATTAAATAAAAGAGGTTAAACAAATATAAACGTCTTGACATACTTATTATTTAAAAAAGAATTACCAATGTTATCATTTGTTCTTTATCTTAAAATCGATAATGAAATTTGAAATTAAAAAGTAAGCTGTGAATTATTAAATCTTAAAATAAAAAATGAAAATGGATAATGAGATAGTTGTTATTAAAACAGAGTTAAATCAGGAATATTATTATTGAATTGTTAATTTTAAAATTCATAATGAAATTCGAAAATAAATAGTAATTTTTAAATTATTAAATTTTAAAATTAATCATTGAAGGGATGTTTCTTTTAGTTTTTGTATAATCTGTGGCAATTTAAGGATAAGCGGGCTTTGTAGATGTGATGTATAGGTTTATCTTGTTTCAGATATGGATGATTCGGACTATCTATATCATTTTCTGTATGTATAGGTTTATCTTGTTTCAGATATGGATGATTCGAACTATCTATATCATTTTCTGTAATCATCTGGGGCTTTTCTTCAGCTCAATCTATATCATTTTCTGTAATCATCTGGGGCTTTTCTTCAGCTCAATCTATATCATTTTCTGTAATCATCTGGGGCTTTTCTTCAGCTCAATCTACAGCCTTTTTTTTTTTTTTTTCAGAGTGAAAATCAGATATATTATATTGAGAAAATATAAGGAATACATAAAAACCAATATAGCAGGTGTGCTGTTGCGCCTCAATGACAGGCGATGTCCATCCAAAATCAGAAGATTCCAGAATACATGTACAGGCCGAGAAGAGAAAAGGCCGAATAAGATCAAATGGAGATCCATGTGACAATTCTGCGATATGGAAAAGACAGATAAATACAGAAAAAAGCATGGGGCATACAATAAGATGCAGAGCCCTGCGATCCTGTAGCGGAGAGACTAAGTCCGTTCGGACATAGCACAACGAGGAGGAACCTGTGAAATAACAGCGGCCGAGAACAAAACAGATCCTAAAAAACCCACGGCGATTATAGAGGAAAAACCTGTGCAGAGACATGTTAACATGAAGAAGGAACAGAGACATCAACATGATGAATTTAGCATCAGCTCAATCTACAGCCTTATGTATTGAAGACTTTTATATTTTCTTAATATAAATCTATGTTGGTTTTTTTCTCTGAAAAAAAGGGAAAATTTTCGATGTTGAAATAGTTATTAAATTATCAACAATATTATTAGATTGTTTTATTTTAAAATTGATAATAAAATTTGAAAATAAATAATAATAGTGTAATATGTAGAGTTGGTGTTTAGTTTTTTCTTTACCTATAAAAAATAATTAATAGCTAAATTAAAATAAAAATAATAAAAAAACTAAAATTATATATTAATAAATGGTTTCAACTATAAATATTAAAAATAGAGTTGCTTTATTTGTTGTTTGAATTGATAACATTTTAATTTATTATTATTATTTTTTATTATTTTTTAAAATTATATAATTTAGCTATTAAAATAAAAATAATAAAAAAACTATAATTATATATTAATAAATGATTTCAACCATAAATATTAAAAATAGAGTTGCTTTATTTGTTGTTTGAATTGATAACATTTTAATTTATTATTATTATTTTTAATTAATTTTTAAAATTATATAATTAAGTCTGTACTTACATATATTTTTACTCTTATTTATTAAGGAGTAAAATATAAATAACGGTCGCATTAACCACTCTTGGTAAGTACTATAATTTGTATATAAAGTAATTGATATATTGTTTAAATTAAGACATTTATTATATATTACTGGATGTATATATAAAAATAATATATTATAATTATTTGGATGTGTTTATTTTTATAAAATATATTTTGAAAGTTAATTGATATCAAGATATTGTTTCTATATAGTTGATAAACTCTATATTAGAGATTTATTTTTAAATTTTAATTAAAATAAATAAAATAATATAATGACATAATAATTTTTAACAAACTTCAATAATGATTGCTATTGCACTCTTTGCACATGTTGCCCACCATTTTTTATGCAAATATTTGTTTAAATTATGGTGAACAACTATCAACATTATACAAATCTTAAATTATGGTGAGCAACTATCCAGATTATGCAAATACTTACTTAAATTATGGTGTGCAACTATTTACATTATGTAAATAGTTACTTAAATTATGGTGTACAACTAATTACATGACAAAAGATCCAATAACAATCTTTATTATGACACTCAGCGAGATAATTTTTTTTTTAATATAATTTTTATATTTCATAATTCAATTTAAAACTACATTAAAAAACAATTTACATATTAAAAATAAAAAATAAAAAATATTTTTTAAATTTCCAACTATTTTATTTAATATATTTTTTTCAAAACTTTAATAAATTTCTTAAAATCAATTTAAAAAGGAGTTGTTTTTGGACTTATCAAAAAAATTGAGGTGAAATTTTGATTTGTGTTATTTAAATTGGTTTTTTCCCTCTATTTATGGATTTACTACCGTGCAAAATCCTAGGGCACTTCGATTGTGCAGAGATTACTCATCAAAATTGTGATTTCTATAAATTCCTGCGAGATTTTAGAGAAATTAAACCAGAAAAACTCACCAAAAAAACTTTAAAAAAATATCACTAAATATAACTCGATTTAAAATTTTCAAAACTAATTAAAAATAAAAAAATTTCAGCAAAACAAAAAATAACATACAAAAATAATTTTCGAACATCCACCCTGAACAAAGTTACTTGTAACCATTAGTCAACCTCCGTTCATGTTGATGAATGATGTTGTTATTCGCTGTTCACTGATATGGTTAAAAAAACACACTGGAAAATAAATTTGCTCATCATTGCCAATTTACATATTCGAGAGTTGTTGCTTGAAAAAAATATACTAATCTCACAGAAGCGAAACTATGTCATCATGACCAAATTAATAAACACAATGACAACGAGCGAAAAAGCAAGTAGTACAATAATACAAAAGTCAAAATAGATGAAATCCAATACACTAACGTTTACTTTTGCTTAAAAGATGTGAAAACCGCTATTCAATTTTAGGGGAAAGAAATTTTAGCGGAGAAATTTTGCAAATGGATTAGGCTATATTTTGAATTTTTTTGAAAAAATATTCGTTATTTTTTAAAATTTTGTTTATATAAGTTATCAATAAATTATATATATTTTTTATTAAATATTAATTTATATTTTTATATATATGAATTTTTTTATTAAATATTAATTTATATTTTTATATATATGAATTTTCAAATTAGAATAGTCGTTTATAGTATTAACTATAAGAAAAATAGTAAATTTTTAACAAATTTTATATGTATGAATTTTCAAACCAGAATAGCCACTTACAATATTAAATATAGTAAAAATAGTAAATCTTCAAAAAATAGCAGATCAATCTTAAATGCATGACTAGAACCAAACACTAGAGCCAAATAGCAAATTAGTGTTCTTTCTCGTCATCTTCACCATCGACGTCCCCAGAATCAACACCCACCTCTTCATAGTTCTTCTTCAGAGCAACCAAATCCTCCCACGCCTCAGAGAAACCATCCTCCTCCATGCCCCGTCCGACATACCAATGCACAAACGCTCTTTTAGCATACATGAGATCGATCACGATCGACCTTGTGATCGATTTTGGAGATCACTTCCAAGCCATGCAAACCGCTCTCTGCATCTTGGCAATATCCCCTCCTAGAACAACATGGGGGTTGATAATTTATCCCACACTTGAACTCCGTGGGACACCAATCAACAAACTTGATGGTTCTATTGGTCTTGATGGTGCCCACAACAACATTCACATCTTTGGGCACCACGTCCCCTTTGTACATGAGGCATCATGTCATGTATTTCTCAGCGGAGAAGAAGAAGAAGTTATTTTAACGTCCATGAGGCTAAAGATAGCCTATGGGACATATTGCTTCTCTATCTGGCTCTTGTATTCGGCCCTTTTCCTGTGAAGTTTCACAATAAAGGCTCTGAGCTTCTCAACAAACCCCTCACTAAATAGATCATCCCAAGAGCTAATTGCCAAAATATATGCATAACTTTCCCTGATGTCTTTGAAGGCCTCACATTCTAAAATGAAATGATTTTCTATTTCCACTTTTTCAAAAGAGAAAAAAATACATACTCTTCCTTCCCACACCTCTTTTTGCCTTTTCTAGCGCCCTATTTCACAATAGAGTTGATGAGAATTATTCCTTAATTGAGCAATAAGAATTTTGGTTCTCCAAGAAATATTGGCCCTTATGTATGGAGATCACAGGGAGTAGGAAGAAAGCATGAAGTGTATGCGCAGGTAGGGCACCAAGTTCGTGTGGAACTCTTTTATGTCCACGTTTAGGGCACTGTCGAACTGGAGGGAGGCGGTCAACAAAGAGATTACCTGGGAAACCAATCTATTGAGGTTGGTGTACGTGGGTCTCTCTATGTCCAGAGAACGCATGAAAATATCATAGATTGCCTCGTTGTCAAGCATCACCTCCACGTCAATGTGATCCAGGAGGGAGTGGGTGGACAACACACTATTGTATGGCTCCACCATGGATGTGGAAACCTGAGGTGAAGGGTACACTGTGAAACTTAGCTTTGATTTCTTTCCATAGTCTACTGAAAGCCTCTTGAGAAGAAGGGACCCTAGGCTGGATCCGGTTCCTCCACTGACTACGTTGAATACTAGGAAACCTTGCAGGCTAGTGTAGTTGTTGGCCAACTTTCAGATGCGGTCCAAACAAAGATCCACAATTTCTTTTCCAGCTACAAAATAAAATAAAATAAAAGTAAAAAATAAAAAAATATGTATCAATATAATCAAATTTATTGCAGAAGAGGATTCAAATTGTAAGATAAATTTTTGGAAATATATATCAATTCAATCATATTGGTTTTAGAAAAGGATTTGAATTATAAGATAAAATTTTGGAAAGAATTGGATTTGAGAATTTAGTTTTTACAAAAGAAACTATCCAAGATTACATTCAATGGATCTATGTCCAAATTCTTTGCACAAATAAGAGTAACCATGGAAGTGTTTTGTGTACTTGGTGTATGATTCTCTGTTTGCATGCTTGAGTGAGCTTTTTTGTTTGTTGCACATGTTGTTGATAGGTTTTAATTTTCCTTTTTCTTACATTCTGCTGCAACATGTCCACGTTGATGACATGAAAAACACTTGATACCTTTCAAGGGAGCAA
Source organism: Pinus tabuliformis (assembly GCA_031772625.1). Classification (NCBI taxonomy): domain Eukaryota; kingdom Viridiplantae; phylum Streptophyta; class Pinopsida; order Pinales; family Pinaceae; genus Pinus; species Pinus tabuliformis. Next base: position 299,644,876 of record CM062807.1, on the reverse strand, counting down.
CAAATCGCCTTTGTGATCTTCCAAATTTGTTCAACGCATTTTCAAGAGAAAATGATATTCTTGCAGTGAACCCTTTCTTCATCTAATTCTTTGGATTTTGGTATTGCTACTTGTTTTTGTTTTCTTCTTTATTAATCACGGTGCTTGACCCTTCTCCTACAAGTATTTTTAGGAATGCTTCATTATCATCTTTAATGTCTTCCTTTTCTGAGTTATTCATGGAGGAAACCTCCTCTTAAATGTGCTTACATAATCTATTCTTTTCATTTAACTCACTTCTAGCGGAATCAATCTCAACTTCTAATCTTTCACACTGCAGGTCTCTCTCTTTGAATTTACTACTCATCACCTCTTTTATTCTCCTTGCTTCTCCAAGTTGTGTCTTCATACTCACAATTTCCTCTTCATACTTATGCTCTCTCTCATCACATATTTGCACCAGTTTCTCCATATCTTTGTTTTCATTCTTCAATCTTTCTATTTGAGTCAGGGCTATGTCAAGCTTGGCTTGTTCTTCAACTGCCTTTTCTTTTTGGCAATAAGGTCCATTCACACTACTAGAGACCTATTTAACTGAACCCTTTCTTTTTGACAGGAAATTTTCTTCTTCCCCTTTCTCTTATTTTTATGTACTACTCCTACTAGTCTCTCCTTCATGAATAAGCTGAAATCTATCCCACTATACCAAATTTATTTTGCAAGTGTTAAATCTATTATTGTATCAAGATCCTTATTATGAATATTGTTAAACATACCACATTTTTCCTTAGCATTCCACTACTTTTCTTGCACAGAGGGGGAGTTTTTATTGTATCCATCACATACTAGTTTTCATACACCAAGTCCGTAAGTTATTAGTTCAACTTTTACCTTATCTCTATATTCGTGAAAGTTTGTTGAACTCAACAAAGGTACACTTTGATAGTCCATGACTCAAGTAGACCTACCTTCAAGTTGTTAGGTTTATACAGAAGGAACTTGCTATGATACCAAATTGATGAAAACTTGACTAAATTGAGAGGGCGAGGGGCAGGGGGTGTATCAGTTTAGTACATTCATGGACATTAATTTATTTTCTTTAGAACTTATTAGTTGAAACATTAAATGAGAATCTTAACAAACAAGAAGTAATAAGTAAAGAAAAACATTACATAAGCACATAATAACAACACATATTGACACCAAATATAAGTGGAAACCCATAAAGGGAGAAAACCACAATTTTGTTATTGTTGTGATGTGGCAAGCTCCTACTCCCTTATTACATCCGATTTTATGTAGGCTCTAACCTACAAGAGGCTGCTAGTACCTCAATTTTTTGCAAGCTATAACATGCAAGGAAGCTCTGACTCCCATATGTTTTCTATAGGCTACAACCCATAGAAGGCTCTTACCTCAACAGGCTCCAACATGATGTTTATTAAGCCACTGCTTGAAAGGAGACTACAATCCAGGAGACTATAGTCCCCTGATGCAAACAAGAAACAACAATGTGTTGGTTTACTTGGTCATAAATTCTGCATATCTCCATCTTCATTTATGCCTCTTCCTCCCTTCAAATCTGCTTCATATGTGCTAGATAACTAATGCATAACACCTCAAACAAATCTTACACATTCTCCAACTCTCTAACCTCCAAGTGCCTTCCAAAGTCACATTTTTTATAAACATAGTTTGTTGGTTGTTTGTATTTCACATAAGAATATGAAGTGAATAGGCTTGACTCTTTTCCTTCCACTCATTCATTTCCAAACTCTTCATATTTTAAATATAAACACACAAATAAGTGCTCAAATATTATTTCCAACCATGCATAATGATTAAGTACACTAATATCAACATAATGCCAACATATGCAAGCAACACATTATAACATCATAACACATGCACATAATGCAAACACTCTCCAACGCAGGCAATATGCACACAACATATGAAAATAACACATCACTCTCCAAAGCCATATATTTGTTCTACAACATTCTGTATCTCTACTTCTTCATGTCAATGCCTCAACTGCCTTGCCTTGTCTGTCATGGAGTCTTACCTTTGCCTTTGCCTTGCATCAAAACAATGATCATGCTTTTGTCTTGTCTTGCATCTTTGCAGCAGCATCTTCTTCAAAGTTGATCTTTGCAACATTTCTACAAACATTCTCATAGAAGCATCAATATCATCTTGAAGCAACATAATCAAAAACATTTTCCATTTTACTTTGATGCTCCTTTTCCATCACCCTTGCTCTTGTTCATGCATATCAAACATGCCTTGTTGCAACTTCTTTGCTAGAAGACTTATTTTTCCTTTGTTGCTCCCGTTGCCCCTTTGTCTTGCTGCTCCTCCTTTGCCTTTGTTGTTGCTCCTTCGCCATCAATGACAACAATACCATCACTTTGAAATGTGCCATTTAAATGAAAATAGTGTGATAACAAAATAAAATGGGAATGGATGAAGGTCATGACTTTATAGCATATGAATATAAAATTTTATTGTTAATTTGAAAAGTGTAATGCAAATAAAACTAATGTGATAACAAAATAAATTTGGGAAGAGATGAAAGTTATGACTTTGTAGCATATGAATTGAAAAATTCAAAATGAAGAAGGGAACAATAATAATGTAAAGAATACTTACACAATTTAAGAGTGCATGTGATCCCAAAGAATCCATCTTCATTCAAGGTTTGAATTAAAAGTTAATGTACATTGGTTACATTAATGAAATAAGTAGCAAAACACACATCATTATTATTTATGGTATAAAGCAAAGTAGATTAATTAAAAACGAAAAAGAAAAAGATTGTGAATTTCTGAAATGAAATTTAAAATTCACAGATATATTAGTAAAAATAAATAATCGAAAAAACAAATAAACCATAAGAAATAAAAAAAAAAAATCTCACTAGAAAATAGCTTTTGAAAAATTAAATGGGGATTCTCCATATTTTCTTAATAGCAAGTTACAAAAAGATACAACTTACTGTCCATCATCTTTGTCCACATTGAAGTTGCCCAGAAAAATATTTAAAGGTGTTGGTTTCTTAAGATGTGATTCTTCGTCATACCATAAACTTGTTAGTACTAATATATTGATTATTGTAATGGATAGCTTATTTTTATTTAAACTATTTTCTTTTTTAAATGTGTAGTTAAGATATTTTCTTAGTTAATTGGCTAGTAATTTGTTATGATAATAAAAATAATAATTTGAAGTATTTATATATCACATAGTTGATTGAATAATAACATACTCATTTATTCAAGTGAGTGTAGGTTGTATGGTGGGGATGGTATGTTGTCTTCCTCCACACCAGAGTTTGATTCTCAAGCTATGACATGTTTGTGTGGTGGGGACAGTTTGTTGTCTTCCTCCCACTCGAGTTTGATTCTTAAGCTATCCTATGTTCATGTGGCAGGGGATGGTTTGTTTTCTTCCTCCCCCACCTAGGTTTGATTCTCAAGCTATGACATGTTATGTTCGTGTGGTGGGATGGTTTGTTGTCTTCCTCCCCACTCGGGTTTGATTCTCAAGCTATGACATGTTTGTGTGGCAAGGATGGTTTGTTGTCTTCCTCCCCCACTTGGGTTTGATTCTCAAGATAAGACATGTTATGTTTATGTGGTGGGGATAGTTTGTTATCTTCCTCCCCACTCAGGTCTGATTTTCAAGCTATGACATGTTCATGTGGTGGATATGGTCTGTTGTCTTTCTCCCCTACCTATGTATGTTATGTCCGTGTGTTGGGGATGACCTGTTGTCTTCCTCTCACAATTGACTTTGATTCTCAAACTATGATATAAGCTATGACATGTTTGTCTTATGTAACATGATTATCTACCTTGATTCCTTAAAATAGTATCTACCTTGATTCCTTAAAATAGTAGTAGCGTTCAATATTATGTGAAAATTCATGTTTACACCCTCATCTAAAAAAACAAAAAAAATAGAGTAAAACAAACCAACAAACCAATCATAACTGTGATTTTTGTTAAATATAAAAAAGATTAAAAATATTTAATATCTTAAAATAATTATGTTAAATATGCAAAAGATTAAAGACATTTAACATCTTGAAACAATTGAAATAATTATATTAAATATGGAAAAATTAAAAATTTATAACATCTTAAAATAATTATTATTAAAAGAACCAAAACCATTAATCTTATTATCAAATTGTTTTTATTTTAAAATTAAAATTAAAATTAATGAAAAAATTATACATTTAAATCTAAAAATCAATAATGAAAATTCTTATAAAAATGTTACAAGCCGCAAAATTTACTTGTGAACTTTCCTCATACCCATTAAACAGAAAGAAGATTTACAATCAACATAAATTCAGGTTGATGGTGCTGCTCACTGATATGGTTAAAGAAACACCGGAAAATGAATTCAGGTTGATGTTCACTGATATGGTTCAAGAAACACTAGAAAGAAATCATTGCCAATTTATATATTTGAAAGTTGTCGTTAAATATATATTAATTTTATAAAAAGTGAAAGTGGAAAGATATTAAGATTTATTTTAAATATGGATTTAACAATGAATTTAGAGGGATTCAATTTTTTTATTATTAAATGTTATTTAAATGTTTGTTTTGTATAGTTATTTAATTTTTAAATTCAAAAAAAAATATTTTGATCTACATAAAGTTTCAATTTTGATGACCGTTACAGGTCATAATGAGCTGTAGGATGAATCTCTAAACTCAATAATAACAAAAGTCAAAACCAGAAGTTCCTTTCTATTTTGTTGACTGACAAACAAGGTTACAAACAAGGTTACACATCATACTGAACTGTAAAATGAATCTCTAAACTCAATAATAACGAAAGTCAAAACCAGAAATTTCTTTCTAATTTGATCACTGACAAACAAGGTTACACATCATATTGTAAAATGAACCTCTAAACTCAATAATAACGAAAGTCAAAACCAGAAGTTCCTTTCTGCTTTAATGACTGACAAACAAAGTTACACATCATATTGAACTATAGAATGAATCTCTAAACTCAATAATAACAAAAGTCAAAACCAGAAATTCCTTTCCAGCTTTAAAAAAATATAAATGTCAAAATAGATGAAATCCAATACACTGAACTTTACAAAAGTCAAAATAGATGAAATCCAACGCACTAACCTTTACCTTTGCTTCAAAAGATTTGAAAACCGCAATTCAATTCTAATGGTATGGTCAGTCTTGAATGCATGACCAAACAGAAAATCAGTATTCATCCCCGTCATCTTCACCATCAGCGTCCGCAGAATCAGCACCCACCTCTTCATAATCCTTCTCCAGAGCAGCCAGATCCTCTCTCGCCTCAGAAAACTCACCCTCTTCCATGCCCTCGCCAACATACCAGTGCACAAACGCTCTTTTAGCATACATGAGATCGAACTTGTGATCGATTCTGGAGAACACTTCCGCCACGCTAGTCGAGTTCGAAATCATGCAAACTGCCCTCTGTACCTTGGCAAGATCCCCTCCTGGAACAACAGTGGGGGGCTGATAATTTATCCCACATTTGAACCCCGTGGGGCACCAGTCAACAAACTGGATTGTTCTCTTCGTCTTAATAGTGCCCACGGCAGCATTCACATCTTTGGGCACCACGTCACCTCTGTACATAAGACAGCACGCCATGTATTTCCCGTGGCGCGGATCGCACTTCGCCATCATGGACGCCGGCTCGAACGCGCTGTTCGTGATCTCTGAAACCGACAGCTGTTCATGGTAGGCTTTCTCGGCGGAGATGACCGGGGCATAGGAAGAAAGCATGAAGTGTATGCGCGGGTAGGGCACCAGATTCGTCTGGAATTCCGTTATGTCCACGTTCAGGGCACCGTCGAACCGGAGGGAGGCGGTCAACGAAGAGATGACCTGGGAAACCAGTCTGTTGAGGTTGGTGTACGTGGGTCTCTCTATGTCCAGAGAACGCCTGCAGATATCATAGATTGCCTCGTTGTCAAGCATCACTGCCACGTCAGTGTGCTCCAGGAGGGAGTGGGTGGATAGCACGCTGTTGTAGGGCTCCACCACGGACGTAGACACCTGAGGTGAAGGGTATACTGTGAAACCCAGCTTTGATTTCTTGCCATAATCTACTGAAAGCCTCTCGAGGAGAAGGGACCCCAGGCCGGATCCGGTTCCTCCACCCACTGCGTTGAATACCAGGAAACCTTGGAGGCCAGTGCAGTTGTCGGACAGCTTTCGGATGCGGTCCAGGCAGAGATCCACAATTTCTTTTCCAACTGCAGAAAAAAACAAATTTGTCATTCCAATCGAATTTAGTGCAGAAAAGGATTCTAACTGTAAGATAAAGTAATGGAAATATGTATCAATTCAATCAAATTTGCTTGGGATAAATTTTTTGGAAAGAACTGTGTTCCAGAATTTAGTTGGTCAAAAAAAACTATGTTGGCAAATTTAAATATGGAGAAAATTTGCATAAATTTTCAAATATTTTGTTGAATGGGATAAAATTGAAATTTACCAATTCCAATTAAAATTTGCTAATTCGATTCAAATATTATATTATTATTATCTAATTTTAAGGAGACACTAAATTGGTGTATCTGTTTATGGGACAGGAGAGTGTATTATTTGATAAAATTTGATTCAGTTTTCAGGATAAGCAATTAGTTGACTCAAAATCCATGGGTGGTGCAAAATGGATTGTTCATTCGAGGATGCTAATGACAGTACCTACACAAATAGATGTTGTTGGGATGGTGTCTATACACAAGGAAAGAAAATGGAAAATCATGGTGGAAGGAAAATTTATCAATTTGCAATTTTTCTTTCAGAGGCCTAAAATGCAAAGAAAATAGGAAAGGGAAGAATATGTGATAGTGTGCTAATTTGTGTTAATTTGTCAAGTTGTTTGAGTTCTTCAGAGATTACATCATGCTTGACATGTGACTTGAGAAAGCCCACAACCCAGGGGTTTCTAAGCAGTGAAAATCCACACCAACACTTAACATGTCCAGATTTTTTCCAACAGAGTTTTGAACCGGGGTGACCTGCTCAGATCACATAGTGACTTAACAATACAACCCATCACTGCCCACAAAGAAAAGTTTCAATTCACCCAATCACTTAATAAACCCCACAACCACACCAACACTTAACATGTCCAACTTCTCACATAGTGACTTAACAATACACCCCATCATCATGTCCAACTTCTCACTCCAATCAGGGGGATAGCACAAGATTTGAATCCAAGATAGCACAAGATTTGAATCCAAAAGGATAGCACAAGATTTGAACCCAAAACTTTTGGTTCAATGAGACCTTCATTTCTACGAGATTTGAACCCAAAACTTCCCCTTAGGGGGATAACACAAGATTTGAACCCAAAACTTCTGGTTCAATGAGACGACCTTCATTTCCACGAGATTTGAACTCAAAACTTCCCGTTAGGGAGATAATAGAATATTTGAACGGATTTAACCCAAATCTTCTGGTTCAATAAGACACCCAAATTTTCTGCGAATTGAGCTAGCCCAAGAAAACATATATGCACATATTTATTATGAAAATTTTTAAATAAATAAATTTTGAAATTATTTTAAATTTAAATTTCTAAAATATATATATATATATATTTTGGATTTAAATTTCAAAAACACAATAGTGAAAGAAAATGGTGAGTGTGTTTTTTTTTTTAATCTTACTTGTGAAGTTGTTGGAAGTCATTCAACTTTCACAAAATTTCACAATAAATTAAAAAATGAATAGAAAATATTGCTCTCTTCGAAAAGTTTTTTAGATAATTAAAATATTTTTAGTAACCATGCTCTACCTGATATTCTAAAAGTTCATTCTAATTTGAAAAATCATCCACCACCCTATATTTTCACAAAATATCCAAAAATTAGCCCATACCCCCAAAAAAAACAATTCCCTGTAAAAATAAGTACAAACAGCAAGCATAACCTTACCGGTATAATGGCCTCGGGCAAAGTTGTTGGCAGCGTCTTCTTTGCCACTGATAAGCTGCTCGGGATGGAAGAGTTGCCTGTAGATTCCAGTTCTGACTTCGTCGATCACAGTGGGCTCTAAATCCAGAAATATAGCACGAGGGACATGCTTTCCTGCGCCTGTCTCGCTGAAGAACGTGTTGAATGCATCGTCTCCCCCTCCCGCTGATTTGTCACTTGGCATTTGCCCATCAGGCTGCATATAAAAAAAAAATACAAATTAGTATATTTTTTAAAAGAAAAATCATAATTTTGCTATAAAAATAAAATCACATTCGGCAGATAAATGTCTTTTATGTAGATTTCATACATCTGTTTATAATTGGAAAAAAAAAATTATGGAAAAAAGAATATAATTTATTATATAAAACTACTGTAAAAACCCATAATGTCCAAGCTTTTATTAATAAAAAGTTTATCACAAATACAAATTATAATTTCTAATTTATGTGATTTTTTTCAATGAATAAAATATGGGTAGAATTCTTGCAAATCGATTTTAAATATCAAAATTCTAGAAGTCGGAATTAGTGATAGGAACATATTTTCTTATTGCTTGTATTTTCCTACACTAACATATGGGTGAGCTTACAGAAATTTGTTAATCTTGATCTTGTAATAATATGGTAGGAGATCAATTTCATATCACTATTTTTATAAACTTTAAATGAATTAGTATAAGATTAATTTGATATCGCTACCATTATAACCACTAAATGAATTACAGTTCTTCACAGTAAAGCAAAAAAAAAAAATTACAGATTTGAACATAGCACCTTATACTCACATTTTACATTTTCCTCCGCCATGGGCTAATTATAATCTCTAAAATTATATACCATGATGATTTCAAAAAGGATGGCTGAATAGGTGTATAAATGAATAAAATTGACCTGGATACCGTGCTCAAGGCAGTAAAGCTCCCAGCAGGCATTGCCAACCTGAATACCGGCCTGGCCGATGTGAACTGAAATGCATTCCCTCATTTTTTGTGTTTCAGGAACTAATTTTATGACTGAGAAGACGCGTGCAAAGAAGTCCCTGCCACAGAGAGTAGAGTTACTATTATGATAAACACAGGAGGAGGAGATTTAACCTGCGCTTCTTCTTTTATCAGAGTCGCAGATCGTTCGCCTTGATCACCTGAAATTGGGGCTGTTAGCCGTTATAACGGCCTTTCCAATATCATCTTAATTTTCATCAATGCTACTTGGAATAGAATGGATTGGAATGTGAAATGCGCCACGTTGACGAAAATGGGGGGCAATTAATTCGATCAACTTCCTTTCCCCCGGGATAGGGACTAAAAGCAGTCACCGGATCCGCAAATTAGGGTTGACGAGCCTAACCTTCATTGGTTTAAATATAATATGATTTTTTTATTTAATTGATATTCTCCTCAAATCCATCATCCAAAGTGATGCAGTCGGATTGACTTTGAGCAAAAAGATCACCTGAACATGATATTTAATAATTTGTTGAAGTTTCCTTATGAGAGATTATTTGGTTTGTGTGGGGTTTAGTCTTTTAAGGTCACATGTTCAAATCTCATAGGGAGGTATTTGGTTTGTGTGGGGTTTAGTCCTTTAAGGTCACATGTTCAAATCTTATAGGGAGGGGTTAAGGAATAGAAGCAATTTTGGGGAATTACACTTCTCAAAGGGCATGAAAGTAAGTCTCAAATAAAGGAGTCTCATATATGAACCACATTAGTTGGTTTGAAACGTAGACCAAATCCTAACAATGTGATTAATCCAAAAGACTTATATTTAAATGAAAAGTTAGCTTATTATTATTAATAACAAATAAATAGTCAAAGGCATAGAAGCAAGAGTGTAAGTACACTTACAAATTATAGTGACTAATTTTAGGTAGCATGGTTATGGTTTTCTATGAATAATAATGATTAGTCAACCCATATATCCAATGTAATGATAAGTGAGTTATGATACATTTTGCTACCTTTTATACATATATATGAATTATTTAAAACATAAAAACAATATGATAATGATGATAGTTTATATCCACTTAAATCATATTTGGTATCCTAAGAAATGTAAGGATTTTTTTGGTTTGTTTTAAAACTTTATCTATGTGCTCTAAGTAAAACATTTTTAAATCACCATATTTTTTTATGAGCTAAAAGGTTAGAAAGGTCAATTTTGTCATAAATATTTTGAAATTGTATTTTAACATGGATGTATGCTTGGTGTTCTAAGTGTAAAAAAATTTCATCCTTCACCCTCTTAGTGTTGTAAAGATGATAATTTTTTTTGACCCATGACTTTTTAGAAATTGTCCAACTCCTTACTTCACTCTGGAGCTCATGAAAGTTTGTTCTTATTTTGGCAATGTTAATTTTCTTCTTTACCCAAATCAAAATAGAGAGATACTTTTGATTTTCTACATTATAATTGATTACCTCCTTATCTTAATTTTCAAAATAGAGAGATATTTTCTATTTTCTAAACTATAATTGATTACCTCATCTTAATTTTCTTTTATTACGCTATCTTTTATCACATTGTGATTCCTCCTTAGATTTATATGTAATAATATTTTTAATACTATCTTTACTTTTGCAGAGTGACCTATTCCTTTATTCCCCAATGATTTTAGCGAAGATTTGGCATTTTATGCTAACATTGCTTGAGCCACAAGTGGTTTTAACTAGACTTTGAAGCAATATTAGAAGCCTTTTGGCTTCCTTGTGGTTTATCTTGTTCTTATAAATTAGGTACCTAGTTATACCTATGCTCTTAATGAGAGAATGACTTCAATGAGGAGGATAGGATAGGGTATATTGCATTTATTTTTGAGATTACAAGTTACAAAACACTTATGCATTTATTCTATTTTTCTCCATGGATATGTAGAGATGTTATAGCCCCAAACATCACAATCATATAGGATAACAAGAGTGAAGAGAATCTCAAAGAGGAGTTTATTCATACCCCATAGCCAAAGGTCCTCTCAATTACAATAGTTTACAGGTCAGTAATAAGCTTTCCACCCTCCATTTATCCTTCTCTCAATGTTGTGATTCTAGATAACCTTGTGATGAAGATTGAGCATAAGATTTTTCTATCGAGTCGCTTCCTCCAAGTTAACCTTGTGATGAAGATTAATCCTAAGATATTTCTATCAAGTCACTTCCTCAATTTATTGTTGTGTCTTAGAAATTAGCATAAGAAATCTTTTTGGATTTAATCATCACAACCTTCATTTTGTTAATGTTATCAATATTAGAGCAGACATCATTGAGAGTTTTTAGTTGTTTGTTGAAATCATAGGGATTCCTCACATAAGAACAATATTATCAATGTAAAAAATAATGATGATGACTATAGAGTTAGGCCAACACAACCTACTTTTTCTGAACAATTCACTAACTTATCAATGTATATGCCAAAAAGGGTAGGAGAGAGAGGACAAATATGCTTAACTCTTATATTACAATTAATTTCTTTTGACCAACCCTTAGTGTTCTTGAATTTGGTAATAACATACATACTTGTACAAACTTATTACAATATCTCTTAACTCGAAAAGAACATTTAGTTCTTCTAATATATTACAAATGTTAATCATATGTGCTACATCAAAACTTTTCTAAAGTTAATGAAACAACATAGGAGATTCATTTTATTATTGTGACACTCTTCCACAATGATCCTAAGGGAAATAAGGTGGCCCAAAATTGAATGGTAGCTCTTAAATCTAACTTGGCCTTTAGCTCATATTCTATGGATTTCTAACCATGCACTAATCTTCTTCTCTAAATATCCATATAATTTCACTAAAAAGGGGATAACCATAATGATCCTATAATTAAAGGGTTATTTTACCCTCTCTTTTAAAAGAGGTACAATGAGGATTTGAGCCTAGGGTTTAGTGAAGCTCTCCCCATAATTGCTTCATTTCACAATTGCTTCATCCTTGATTCAAGGATTGTTTTTTATTCTGGTATAATTCCATTCATTAACTAAGATCTTGTCACTCGTTAGAAACATGGAAGATTGGATGTACATGTGAAGATGGAGGAAAATTAAATCTATAATTCATATTTCCAACCCTTTTCAACACCTTATAGGGACCATAATAATTGGTGTCCTCTTTTTTTTGCTTGAGGGACAACTATGTGTATGATTGTAGCTTCAAAAATACCTAGTACCTTGCCTCAAATTCCCTTTCACTACGATGTTGATCAAATTGTTTTTTCATCCTATTTTGTGTTATGCCCAAGTTGTTCTTCAATAGTTTGAGAACCTATTATTGGCACTCTATGTGGTCCTCCACTGCTTGAACCTTTGCATTTCCTTTCAAGGGTGATGTAATGGATGGAGAATGATATTATAAAGTGCCATAAATGGGGACACTTTTTATGAAGTATGGAAGGATGTGTTCTACCTCCATTCTTCCAAGGGAGACCACTTAACCCATTGTGTTTGCTTATCATATGCAAAGTAATGAAGATATCAAAATTTTATAGATTTATTCAAAATCTCAATTCACTCATTAAATCGAGGATGGTAAGATGCGTTGTGAGAAATTAAGTACCCAAGCAAGAAAATAATTTAGTCCAAATGTCTTCAGTGAATATTAGATATATATCACTTACAGTGAACTCGGGGATTCCAAGCGACTTCTAAATTGTTTCCATGAATTCTTTGACTTTTATACTTACTTGAAAGGGATGGAAAAGAGTGAAAAGATAGGCATATTTTGTGAGTCCATCCACTAATACCACAATGACATTCTTTCCTTCAAATTTGGTTAGATCTATAATAAAATCCATTCAATCTTCTTCCCAACATTGACCGAATATCACTGAAAATTGTAAAGGAGACATGGGGTCTTGGTTTTCTCCTTTATTCTATTGGTAATCACACATTTAACCATAAACTTTTGAACATCAGTTTTAAGACATTCATAGAAAAAATAATTGTTAATCACATGGTAAGTTTTCAAGAACCATGAATGTAACATCCCCCATGTTGACCATTACTTTTATAAACATTTTACGTGACTCTGACTCCAACGTCGAAAAAATCATAGCTAATGTAAAATGTTGTTAAGAACTTGATAATTTTTAATTAAAGTTTAACCAAACATGTTGAATGAAGGAACAACCAATGGATTAGAGTCTGAGGGAATTTTCTTGTTTTCCTTACACACGTTGAAACCATACCCTGCCAAATTTAATGTTGGAGTTGACCATAACTAAGAAAATCCATTCCCTGACATATTTTTTAAAGTGATGCAATTGAATTTGAACCGGTTTAGCAACATCGCTAATAGTTCATTAATGAGAACATAAATTGGAATGGGTGGGGCCATCCTTGTAGATATAGGGCACAATCGCGGAGAAAAAGGCATAGATGATCCAAGGTAGTGCACTTTCTCTGTTGTGCAAATGGATGCGGTTGGACTTATACATATACACACATCAATAGTGAAATTTCGATTGGCCCACTGGAATTAGTTGGAGGGTGCATTTGGTTGTGCTAATTACTCTGATAATGTTTTGAAGCCACTTAAATCTTTGTGTGAGACTATGTTGCTAGTCTGTTTCTTGAAGGATTGAATTTTAGCCACAAATTTCTTCCCTCGGGCCATCGAACAACTTTTTGCTTGTAATTTTGGCTAATGAACCACTTTTTGATTGTAATTTTGGTTAACGAACCACTTAGTGTTTTCCTCTAGTTGAAAAACCACTAAGAGGTTGTCTAACAGTTAATTATGCCATAGGGTGCTTACAATTAGAATGAAGAATTACTTAGCTCTGCTAAGTGATTGCTAACTAGTTGATGAACTGCCATTATAATGGATTCAATCCTCAAAAGGTAAGCAACATCTGTGTACCTTGATTTAGGTGTTACCCCGAGATTAAATTGTGGAGAGTAAGTGAGTCACTAGTGTGCTTACTGCTAGATAGTAGTTAATGAACCACCTAGATTGTGGATTCCATCTCCTGATATTGTTATCAATCCATTGGTGTGAAATTATACCTATGCAAGCATCCCTCAGGCTTCGGATCTGGAAGGGGGGTGCTCAGTTGTAAAAAAAGACTACAGTGCAACTAACCTATTGTTGATTAGAGAGTGGAAGTCCCATTTGCAGTTGCTAGTTGAATTAACATACTCAGATAAGTATAATGGCTATGTATATTGATATATGAATTATGATTTATGCTTCATGTGATGATGAGCTAGTGCATGTTTCTATGTACTTCATGAATGAATTCTTAAATATCTATATATTCATAATGGGTAGTTTCTTATGATAATTTTGGTTATTTGGAATGTTATGTAATATAAACATTTCTATCAAACCATGTTTACCAATGAAGCATTGATATGGTGGACTATAAACATTTACAAGTATTATTGTAAGTTTTTAAGATTTTCCACTAATTCATGGTTAGGCCTAAAATCCTTCTCATACCCTTGTAAATATTGTGTCTATCCTGATAGTTTTGAGCTAAGAGACAAAACCAACAGCTAATGAGAATAAATCTATCTGTCAGGATCATTAAGCGACGAGACTAGTCGCTGACCACCATTGTTGTTGTTTGAAGTGCCTCCTCTATTGATCCGGATTTAAACAGGAACGCAATAGATTACAGAGATAACCATAAATACAGAGATGTGATAACCATAAATACAGATATGCAGCGGAAATAATACTTCATTTCATTAATGGAAAATACTGAAATATGCTTACAAACAAAAATGGAGAGAAACTAGCTAGGGCGATGGTAGCTATCTCTGAGAAGAGATGTGCGGCTACATGCCTCTGAACTGTTCCGAACTGTATTACAATGAGGCTCGAAGGCCTATTTATTGTTGAGAAACAATGGAAAACCCTTCACATCCCAAAACCTTACCCTAGAAGATGAAACGCCAAATTGTGGGCCCCGTTTGGGTAAATTGGTACATCAATTTCCCGGGGTCGTAACTTTGGCATACGATCTCCGTTTGACGCGCACGATAGCTCGTTAGAAAGATCTATCCGAGTACTACCACTTTGGGAGGCAACATTAGTCCATGGACTCATGTTGCCCCAGATTCCCAAAAAAACGTCGTTTAGGGCCTCAAAACGGCTCCGGAAGTTCAGGACCCGAAAAACTGCTAAAAATAGTAAACTGTGCTACAATTTAGGAAACTGAAAAGACTGAAAGAGACAGTTGTGAGGGTCCAAATGGGTTGGTGGGTGGCCACCAACATCCACCTGGATCATTCCTCCCCCCTTAGGAAGCAATGGTCCCCATTGCGTTGAGTTCCTCCATCTGCTGAACTTGTCCTGCAATCTCTGATGTGTCCAGTGATGGTGGGAAGCATGGTCGACGATGGTCCACATTGAACACTCGGTGCAAGCGAAGGAATGGAGGAATGTTGTGCTCCAAAGCATTGTTCCCCATAGCCTTGGTACTGCTGTAAGGACCATGTCGGAGTGATCTGAGCTTCTGATGGGTTCTGGTAAGGCGCTCTTTCTGTCGATGCAACCAGACTTTGTTGCCCACCTGAAACTTGTGTGGTACCCATGTGGGTGAGGAGAAGTTGTTCCTGTGTTTTGTCATGACCATATCCCTTTGCTGCTGCATGGAGGAACCCTTTGCAGGGGTCATGGATGTAGCAACGATCTTCCCCTTATTTTGGGAGTGAACCAGACAGATGAATTTCCTGGTCTGTGATATGAGCTTGCTGCCTTTCTTGGTAGTGAACAAAGATGTGGCGGTAGGTGGGGCTACCTCCGGTATCCTGTATAATGAATTATTCAAAGAAATAATGACAGCACGAGGCCTGGACTCATACACAGCATGTCGCCTCCACAAGTATGGCTGGCCTAATAATACATCACAAACATCCAGAGGTGTAACATCACACAATACCTCGTCTGTGAAGGGCTTGATGCTGTATGGAAGGCGGCACTGCTGGCGAACTTTCAGATCTCGTCCTTCATGAAGCCACCCGATACTGTACGGCTGCGGGTGCGGTGTAGTCGGTAGGCCCAACCGCTTCACGACCTCTGCTGAAACCAAGTTCTTTTGGCTACCACTGTCGACAATGAATCGTAGCGGTGAACCCTTCACCCACATCTGTGAGTGGAAAAGACGCTCCCCTTCCTCTGGATCTGCAAGTTCATTCTTCTGTATCTTGGCAGTGGCAACAGTGGCGCTGGGATCCGCATCAATGATCTGCTTCCCTTTGCCATTCCCCTTGTCGGGTTCTGGCTCAGGGTCGGAACATGCATCTGATTCGGAAGCCTTCAACTCAGCCACCAGCGACTGCTTGGTCCGACACTCACTGGTGTTATGAGTGGGACTCTTGTGGAACTCACACCACTTCCCTGTGTCCTTCTTCGGCTTCATGGTGTTGTTCTTTTCTTGCGGCTTCGACGGGTTGTCTTGGGTCACCCCGCCTTGGCTTTGTCCTTTGGGCTTCGGATTTGCAGATCCAAAGTCTCGCTTCTTCTGTTTGAACTTTTGCTCGATTTTGACAGCGTATCGGTATGCTGTGCCGAGTGAGGAGATGTTCAAGAACACCATCTCTTCCTGGATGTATTTGTGTAGGCAGCCACGGTATTTGAGTACCAGATGCAGCTCAGAATCTTTGATACCCAACTGTGTGCGAAGGGTGTGAAAAATGTTTGTGAACTCTGGCACATCTTGGTCTCGTCCCTGCCGCAGTGTGGTCCATTTGATGTATTTGTCCTCATAGGTTCCGACAGGGTAATACTGCTCCTTGATGGCATCCCGGAAGTCATTCCAAGTGGGTGCGGCTGAAAATAGAGAGCCTGTACTTTCATCCTTCTGCTCGCAGTAGGTTTCCCACCAGTCCTTGACATGGGGGGCTGCTTTGAGAAGAGCAAAAACAATCTTTTCCCGACTTGAAAATTCGTGAACAGAAAAATACCCATCTAGCAGATTTAACCATTTATCTACGGCATCTGCGTCTATTTGACCCTCGAAGATGGGGATTTCAAAATTAACTTGTACCTTAAACGGTGTGGCATTTCCAGAGTCGCTGTTGGAAGCCGATGCGTCGCCTCTGGGTAGCCGCTGAAGGATCTGCGCAAAGCTATCCATCATCGCATTCCTTTGACGCTCGAGCGCTTCTTCGAGCAAGATTTTGATAGGATCTCCTGCCCCCTCGTCTTTCTTCTCATCCGCCATGGGAGGCCGTCGGGATTTTCGAGGCTGGTCTTGCAAAGGTTCGACCAGTTCAAGCCCTAACTCCTTATATCCCGACCTCGTTGGGGACATGCAAAGAAAAACAGAGAAAAAGCAGACCGCTCTGATACCACTGATCCGGATTTAAACAGGAACGCAATAGATTACAGAGATAACCATAAATACAGAGATGTGATAACCATAAATACAGATATGCAGCGGAAATAATACTTCATTTCATTAATGGAAAATACTGAAATATGCTTACAAACAAAAATGGAGAGAAACTAGCTAGGGCGATGGTAGCTATCTCTGAGAAGAGATGTGCGGCTACATGCCTCTGAACTGTTCCGAACTGTATTACAATGAGGCTCGAAGGCCTATTTATTGTTGAGAAACAATGGAAAACCCTTCACATCCCAAAACCTTACCCTAGAAGATGAAACGCCAAATTGTGGGCCCCGTTTGGGTAAATTGGTACATCAATTTCCCGGGGTCGTAACTTTGGCATACGATCTCCGTTTGACGCGCACGATAGCTCGTTAGAAAGATCTATCCGAGTACTACCACTTTGGGAGGCAACATTAGTCCATGGACTCATGTTGCCCCAGATTCCCAAAAAAACGTCGTTTAGGGCCTCAAAACGGCTCCGGAAGTTCAGGACCCGAAAAACTGCTAAAAATAGTAAACTGTGCTACAATTTAGGAAACTGAAAAGACTGAAAGAGACAGTTGTGAGGGTCCAAATGGGTTGGTGGGTGGCCACCAACATCCACCTGGATCATCTATTGAGCAATGATGATAGGGTAGCGATGTAATTTGACATGAAAGTGGCAATCTATCCACATCGTTAGCTGACGAGACCACCCACCATTGACAAATGGATCTTTGTACTAGTGAGCTTATATCTGATGGCATGATCATGTGTGTGGTGGATCAACATCTCATCATCATTTAGGGGCACCCCAAGTCCACTATCGGTTAATAAGGGGTCAACATGCATTAGATAAATTTTGAGGTCTCAAATGGGTCTCCTAAGGAATATTATAAAATAATAGTGGAAACAATAAAATAATATTATATTACATCATCAAATTGTAGAGGGAAAAAAGAAAAAACTATTTTTTTTCAACTCGTATTTTCAACTTATCTCCCTACAGTTTTACTCAAATTTTGAGTGGGTTCACTCCTTAGATGCAAAATTTAGTTCCTCATCCAAGGAGTACCCATGTTTCATACCTTCCATGTACCCTATTATACGAAAAATGAGAAATACATGAAAAAATGTAATTGCAATCACATTTTTCATGTATTTCTCATTTTTCATGTAGAAAGGTCCATCAAATGTATGCAACTTCAGTACTCCTTGGACGAGGAATTAAATTATGCATCCAATGAGTCATCCCTCTCTAAATTTGAGTAAAACCACAGGGAAATAAGTTGAAAATACGAGTTGAAATTTTTATTTTTATTTTTTAATCTTATTACATTTTTATTCCAAAAATAGTGAATCAACCCCCTTGGTTGACATCATAATCTTGAATCCTATTGGTTCTTGTAAAGTTGATTTTGGTTGTACACTTTTGTTTTGAGGCCCATTTTAACCTCAAAAGTGTAAAATTTATAAAAAATTACATGAATTATTGTAATTGACTATTTTACCAATTAGTAGATGAGAAAATTGCATTTTATTAAAAAAAGAAGAAGATAATTTCCACAAAAGACTTTTACATTCAATTTTATCCTTTAATGCAATTTCCTTCATCAAATTGGTAAAAATATAAGGATCTAAGGTTCAGATGGAGGATAAAAGGTCAAAACTAAATTGGCTAAGGACTTCAAACCTTAAACCTAACATCTCCCTCGGGCTTGTATTTTTGCGTGACCCTTATGCCAAAAAATGAAGTTTTATTTTCATTGTCTCACAAAACCTAGTCAAAATTACACTTTACTACCATACAAAACACGACCAAAATATCACTTTTTTTTTCTTAGACAACTTTTGTTGCTTGAATGAGGAGGTTAAAATTGGTATTTAAAGGTTCATATCCATCTCCCAACTTTTCCTTTAATCCTTTGATTCTCGACATTAAGTGTTTTTTTATTTTGATGTTTTTGATATTTTCATCATATATATTTATATACTTTTGTTTAAGTGACCTACACTTCTCCTTATTCTTTTGGTACCGATCCTTTAGTATTTCATTTTCTTATTTTACTACTTCATTCACTATTTATACCTCACACAATTCCTACTTCATCTTTTTTATCATTTTGTCCATTTTCTTCAATTTGGCTAACAAAGTGTTGATTTTGTGATCCTTAGGGTCCATTCCTTCTTGAGTTTGTTTTCTGTGGCAATTTTTTTCGTAGACTTCATGTTCTTGCTAAAATGGATAGCTTTTTTCACTATAGACCTCTTGTTGAAATGGTTGGATTTGATCAATGTTGACCTTCTTAGTGTAATCCTCTTCAGCATAAATCCCCTGTTCCTTTTGAATTTCCTTAGCTTGTTCAACATGCACCTCTTCTAGTGCTTCCTCATAGAAGATCTGAGCTTTAGTTTTAGGTTTATTAGGGGGTTACTTTGGCTCTATAGTGTTGTAGCTCTCCCCATAGGCTTTTTTCAATCACTATGCCATTCCCTTGGTTAACGTGCTACAAGATGTTGATGCCACTTTAGAATTGGTTTTTCTCTTCTTGCCCAAAGAAGTTGATCCAAAAATATCTAAAGAAGGTGGGGATTATTTTCTTCTTGTAATTATTTCTCTCCCTACTCATCTCATCGATTTTGTTCAATTTGTTGTTGGACTTGAGGACCTTGGTTAGGTTCTCATTTTCTTGCACTTCAGGAGTAGGTTTACTAGAGTTTCAGGGGTGTTTTCTTCAACCTGCTCTTCCTTGTTGCCTAAGTCTACTTCATTAGGGATTTCAAGTACTATTTATTCAATCTTAAGCTCATTTATTTGTAAGAAATCATTCCAAGTTTGGTTCGATTTGTGCAATTCATCTAAAACAAGTAATTTTATCAATCCATGATGATACAATAATATTTCCTTTTTTCCATGACACTTCTAAACCATAGTTGACATTTTCAATATACTTTTATAGAGGAAAAATGGGAAATTATTTTTTTAGCATTTTCTTTAATGTGCTCAAGTAGGTGTATATGGTAAAGGAAAATTATGTTGTACCTTCCCTCACATGTGACATATTCCTGAAGAAAATAAACAATATATGCCCACAGATCCTTAAGCCATTGCCTTGGCATGCATTTTGTCCAATCAACATTTTGGTTTGACCTTTTTAGAATCCTCGTCCATGCTATGCTCTTTGTTGGGCTCTTAATTTGTCATTATTATTACCACTTCTTAACATTCATTTCATCTATTCCCACTATTCTTTTATCACATTATTTACCATAATTTATTATATAATTCCATTTCATAATCATTTATGCTCTTATGGATAAATAATATCTGATCTCATTTATTTTTAATAATTAATGATTATTATGCATGGTTTTGGTTTATTCATTCGTTTTAACCACACTCATGATTTTAGCCTCCAAGTTCTCTTCCAGATTGCAGATTTGATCTTCAACAGATAATTAGATATTCCAACTCAAGAATTCGCTGGCATAAGAAGTGACAGTTTTGTGTTGGACGTTTTTGGCAAATGAAAATGAATCTAGAATATCTGAGACATGGGTTTTGTTTAGAATAGACCAAATTAGTTTCCTAATGTGCAGTTTTCAAAAATTCGGTTTGTATTGGGAGAAAATCAAGGTTCTTCGAAGGACATATTTGCAGATTTGCTATTGCGGCCGTTTTCCAGAATTGCCCAATTGTAATAACAAAATTTGACTTGTTTCAGCTGAATCATGATGGACAGATCTCTCAGATCTCATCTTGAATATTGAAATCAGTTTGTTGCAAGTTTCTTTTAGATGTTTGTATATTTAAAAGACATAATTCAGAGAGAGAGGGAGAGCTAGTTGATGTAAGAACTAAGCCTTGTAATAGTGGAACTCTTGTTAATGAAATTTCCACCATTCTGATATTTTTCTCAAATATGTGAGTTAAGCACAACCCTGACCAGGGAGTTGGGCCCACTCTTCTGATCAGGTGTTGTGCGTGTGTCTTTTATATATATATTGTTTTACTTGTTGTATTTTCTTTATTTTTGTTACAAATTTCCATAGATTGTTGTGAATGTTTTTCTTTCTACAATTTAATTTCCATTACTATTACAACGATACTTTAATTTCTTAGTCACGAACCCTTAGTCAATGTAAGATTGTAACCTTGCTCCTGCATATACCTTACGTGTTACCTTGAAAAGTGTACACACCCGCATTAATGAATTAATGTAGGAAACGAGATTGAATAATTTGTTCATACTCGGACACCAACATTTTGGCGTCGTTGCCGGGGAAGGCTAACAAGGTGCAAGACACAATTTGTATCAACTAGAGGGTCAATCTCTCGTACTGGGGAGGGAATCATACTTTGACACCCTGCTCCAGGTC
Organism: Pinus tabuliformis; assembly: GCA_031772625.1. Lineage (NCBI taxonomy): Eukaryota > Viridiplantae > Streptophyta > Pinopsida > Pinales > Pinaceae > Pinus > Pinus tabuliformis. Next base: position 299,623,178 of record CM062807.1, on the reverse strand, counting down.
TTGAGTGTAGTTATTTTTCCTGCATTTTTGCTTTTTTTTATTTTATAGCATCCACTCTCTTGTCCTGGGGAGAGAAAGAGTTCTCTCACCCTGCTCCAGGTCCTGAGCTTAGAATTTTCTTGCATTTTTGTTTGTTTTGATTTTGGAAAAACTAATCTCTTGTCCCGAGGAGGGAATTGTCCTTTGACGCCCTACTCCAAGTCTTGAGCTTTAGATTTCCTTCCAAAAAAATTTTTGAATGACTAGGAAGAAAAAGGTTGAAATTTGAAGAAATCTTATCATTTCACTCAAAGTGGAGACGCAAGCACCACCCATTCCACTAAAAAATTGACAAGAATATTTGAAGGAGGAACCTCAAAGCAGCACATGAAGAAAATATTCTATTATGGTAAGAAATGGTTCACATTGTTACTTTTGAATTCCCTATCAGCGATCTAGGAGGAGTGACACAAATGCACATAATTCCTCCATCTTCTCTACCAAATTTTCATGGTTTGGATAATGAGGACCCATATACATTCTTATTTGAGTTTGAAGTACTTTATGGAGGATATGATTATTGTACTAATGATCAACGGTTGAAAGTGTTTCCTCTTACTCTAAAAGGAGCAGCTCTCCGATGGTTCGCGAGCCTTGGTGAGAACTGCATACCAAAACATGGGAGGACATGAAGAATGTATTCTTGGAGAAGTACCAAGATTATTGCAAGCCCAATGAATATATTTTCAGTATGATATAAGGGGAAAATGAATGCTTGGAGGACTATTTGGAGCGATTTAAATACAACCTTCAAAAATCAAAGCATAAGCGTTTGGAAAAAGAGATCTTAAAAACACTCATTCTTAAAGGAATCAAAGATAAAATTTTAGAAATCTTAAATCTGATAGGAAAATGTGACGTTTTTCAGCTATGATGATGTTTGTGATTTATGCATAAGGTATGCAAGAAGAATATCCAAGGCTGGTAAGAATTCTAGAGAATTTTCTTCTTTCCTTTTCAAATCTGCTACAAGAACATGACATATAAGAGATGAAATGAATGATTTATTCGAACATTTTAAAGTTGATTTTATTAGCTCTCTAAATTCACAATTGCATGTTTTTCAGGTTAAGAAAAGTCAAGCAGAATTTGAAGAAGTGATTTTTCCTCAATGCCAAAAGGAGCATCCCATGGATAGTTTCTCTTTCTTACCTGGGATGAAAACAACATTTCCAAGAGATGGAGAAGCTACAACAATTTTACAACCATTGAAACCTTCGCCTACATGTATGTTTCAAAACACTTCCTATCCATTGTCTTACTTGCATAATCTATTATGGAATACTCATGTGTTAGGGCAGCCATGTCAATCTCAATATAACCCCCATCAATCTTGTCCACAAGTTTGGCATGGTTCATCCTATGATTACATGAATACTCTCCCTCATCTTGTAGCACAAAAATATCATCCATATTTTTTTCTATCTTTTCAAGAACACCTTGCTTGCATATCAAAATCATCCACACATCCCAATCAACTACATCATCAAAATCCTCCATGCCCTACACAATATCTTGCTCAACTCATTCCACACCCTCACCATAATAAACAAATACAACAGTGTTGAATTGCAAAATTTACCTACCCTTCTCACCCAACCTTTCTTGCATACGCAATTGCAGAAAACTTATATCAAGATTGGAAATGTTTCAAATCCAAAAATTGTAGAAGTTATGGAAGAAAAGGAGGTTTCTTCTAGTCTGCATCAACAAGTTGTTTTAGAAACTCAAGAACTTCATGATATGACAACTATGGGAAATCAAGAAAGTAAAGGATATATTGAGATTGGTTTCACTCCATCAGTTGTTCACAACATCACTCCATACTTCAACAATTTTTGACACCACATTTTCAAGGGAAGTTGGTCTCTCATACCCTAGTATTTATTGACAAACATTTCTCAAATTCGGGTATGTATACACTTGAGGCCTTATTTCTAAAATGGCTTCATTGGAAGTACTCTTATACGTAAGTATGCTTTATTTTTCATGGTAGAATAGGTTAGTGTAGAAAATAGAATAAATAAGTATATAATTAATTTTTGTTATATGTAGAACGAGTTGTGTTTGTTGCAACTTGTTGAGTATATCAATATCAATGGTATATATTTGAATTTAATTGTGTATGTATATGTATTATATTGAAAAACAGATTTCTACAAACACTCATCATCATTTTGAAAAAAAAATAAAAAATTATCAAATCTTAGGGCGTGTGAGCTCGATAAAACCACTAAAATCATAGACGGTACAGTTATGTTTTGAGGAAAAAATGGGCATATTTTCAAAACTTGTTTCTATCCTAAGTATCCCTTTATTTCTAATTTCTAATGCAATTTGAATCACTCAATTTGGATTTGAAATGAAAAAAGTTATGACCAAAACATTGACAGTATGTCGAGTAGGAAGCTAAGGAACAGAGTTGGGACAATCTGTTTTTGGAGGCCTAAATGACTAGATTTTTGAAACCTATTTCTATTATATCACCCTATTAATATAGTTTACAATGCAATTTGAATCACCCGATTTCAATATCGTATGAGAAAGTTATGACCAAAATACTGTCTGTCTATCGTAAATCAACACCTTTAAAACATTGTTTTTTCTGATTGTTCCTTCGCACATTTGACCCATCAATTCTTCATGATTTCATAAACTGTTTCTATTGGATATAGTTACATGAATGTACTTTAATATTCAATTTGAATCGGTTCAATCCGTCATCAAAAGAAAAAGTTATGCTTAAAATATCAATTGTTGGTCTAAGTTGGGAAATCAAAAATGACTCTGTTATGCAGGTTGTTCTAAGTAAATTTGAAATATCATATCATGGAATTTTTTAAAACATGTTTCAATTAGAGATATCCCTATTAATTCACTTTCATTTGGATCTGGAATCACGCAAATCAGACAAAAAACAAAGAAGTTATGATTAAAATATTGTTGGTTAGTATGGTTTGCCACTGTTGTCCCGCAGGTAATAAATTAACTCTACTTTGCTGTTTGTTTTCCATGGATTTGTTTTACAAAGTAACTACTTGTTAATTTTTTTCATATTTATTGGATTTATAGAGTCCGATCACCTCTCTTCTTCCATGATGACATGTTTTATTACAGGTAGACGCTCGTTTTTTTGCAAGTCCGAGGAGAATAAAGGAGGTCAATTTGTTTTTGAACAAGTGATTATTGAAAGCAATGATAATGGAATAATTGATTTTCATCCCATAATCTATTAAGAAATCTAATATCATATAATTTTTATTCTTTCGAAGTGCCATGGAAATTGATCATAAGAGTTTGTTACAAATTATTCCTGTTATTTCTCACCAACAACATGAAGACTTTTTCATTACCTAATGGATTTGTAACAGGAGAAATGGAGAATTGATTTCCATTTGAAGATCCAAGTCATTTCTGCCAAAACATTTTTCATTCACTTACCATTGATAAATTGTTGTTTCTAGAAACAAATTGATATTCCCTTAGGAAACAACATTGCTGCAGTCAAAATCATAGCCGTTGCAACTTAAGTTATTTATTTATTTATTATTTTTCAATAAAATTGTTTTCTTTTCTAATTCCTCTTATGTTTTTTTCATGTGTTCAAAGTCACAAATTTTGTTCCTTCATCAAAATAAAATGAAGTTCTCAAGTTTCATGATGTTGTTCCATATTTACCCATTTGTTCCTGAGTCTTATCAGTATATGGTTTCCTCAGATCCATTGGGTGTTGTTACTCTACCATTGTTGTTACTCCATTGGTGTTGTTACTCCGTCGGTGTTGTTACTCGCCAGTGTTGTTACTCCGCCAATGTTGTTACTCTGTCAGTGCTGTTACTCCATTGGTGCTGTTACTCCGCCAATGTTGTTACTCCGTCAGTGCTGTTACTCTGCCGGTGTTGTTACTCCATGGGTACTGTTACTCCATCACTGCTGTTACTCTGCCGGTGTTGTTACTCCGCCAATGTTGTTACTCCATTGGTGCTATTACTCCGTTAGTGTTGTTACTCCATCGGTGTTGTTACTCCGTCACTCTTATTACTCTGCCAGTGTTGTTACTGTGTCAATGCTGTTACTCCATCACTGATGTTACTTCGCCAGTGCTATTACTCTGTCGGTGCTATTACTCCCCCAGTGTTATTACTCCACCAGTGTTGTTACTCTGCTGGCACTATTACTCCGTCGGTGTTGTTACTCCATCACTGTTATTACTCCGTCGCTGTTGTTACTTTGCCAGTGTTGTTACTCCGCTGGTGTTGTTACTCTGTGGGTGTTGTTACTCAGACGGTGCTGTTACTCCACCGATGTTGTTACTTCGCCGATGCTGTTACTCAACCAGTGATGTTGCTCTGCCGCTACTATTACTCTACCAATGTCGTTACTCCCATAATTTTTCTAAATACCCAATGTTGTTATTCCTTCGGTGTTGTTACTCTGTCAATGATGTTACTCCTCCGGTGTTGCTACTCCGTGGTGAAAATTTTTCTAAGTACCTAGTGTTGTTACTCTACACATGTTGATACTCTGCCAAGGTAAGTCTTCAAGTATGTCCCTAATCAACTCCGTGTATTTGATTGATGTTTCAATTATGACCGAGGACGTCCATATCTTAGTTGGGGGGAGGTGTTGCATTTGATAGAAAATGTATTATATTTAATATCAATGATGTCATGTCATCATTGTTACTAAAATTTCACGTCAACTCATACATCTCATGATTATTACCACCATAATCCATAACAATCCATAACCCCCACTTATCCACACACATTGGAACTTGAATCAGCACGACGACATTAACTTGGTGAATGGGGAAATATATTTAATTTCCTGGGTCCTCTTTGACATAATGATTGGGTAGTCACTTTATCTTTGTTTATCTATAAACATAATTTTATTTTTTAAGGAATAATTATGAAAAGATGATTTCATCATGGCAACTTTCAACTTTCCTAATTTGTCAAGTCCCTGATCTTGTAAAATTTATGATGATGACCACAAAATTGTACTTAAATCTTTCCATCACTATCTAATGAATTATTCCTCAAACCCTAATCTTAACAAAGCAAAATATATTTATCAACAGTCATTTGAAGGTTATTAGTATTTGAGAAGTAAAATTACCCGAATTGAAAATAGTTACTACAAAAAAATTTACGCCATCCTTAGCTCTTAAGGAGTTGGCTTGCCACCCCATCTATTAAGTGATCTTTTGTTGATTAACGATAGCCATAGTTAAATTTTAAACATAAATAGTCCACTGGAGGATAGTAGGTCTCATCACAAGCCAACCTACCATGATCATAGGTCCTAATAGAGTGACATTACCACTACTGATCACCAAGCCGGGGTAATGGCCTGCGACCATAACACTGAAGGACAAGAGGTCTCATCACAAGCCGACTTGTTCACATTTGTTAGTTCCCATGAATGACATTGTTATTAACTGGTTACCAAGCTAGAACAATGATCTTCAGTAGACATATAAGTAAATTGAAATGCTTTTGTAACTATGTACTTATTTCTAATAGATGGAACATTGGCATCTCAATGGGTTAAAAAGGCATCCCTGTAGAGGCTATGGACACCTGTTGGCAGCAATGGTCATGCCTATGGTATAGAAGTTAATTCAATACTATGATCTACTTGGTTACCTTGTTTTCTCAAAACTAACTGCCGATAAAGTCACTGTTGCATATATAAGGTTTGCTAGAACTCATGGTTCATGGGGTAATATTTAATCAGTTCTTAGATAATGGTAGTTATGGTTTATATCTATTATTGAGTTATAAATATTTAATTTACATGTTAGGGATGAAACTTTTAGGATATTTGATATTTGACATTTTGTATCATCTAATCTATCATTCCTTTATTCTACAAGTTTCATATCTTTAACCAAAGATAGTTGCTTTACCCAATCAATCTCTATTTAATCCTAGCTTAACAACACTACCATTATTTTGGGGAAGGATGAAGAAGCCTAATTCTGATTTTGAATCTTGATGAATCACTGATTGAGGATACTCATGAGATGTGCTATAGAAATCTTGATGACAGGGAAACTAACCAGTTTGGGGAAAGGAAATCCTACTACACTTTTTGATTACTTTCTTTGAACTTACATGGCTTCCACCTTTCACATCACTTACACAAGCTCAACCTAGATTAGCTTCAAACAATGTAAACTTTGAAACGGGAACTATAAACTCAAAACGGAAACTTTGGCCAAAAAACCCCGAAAAAACATCAAATACAGTGCTAAAAACGAAAAGTGTTGATGCTGGAATAACACCTTTTTCTTTCTTGGGTAAATTTTCAACATGTTTTAAAAATGCCGTGAAAACCAATTTTTTGCACAAAAATTGTCCAAAAAACACCCTCAAAACGAAAAGTGTTAACGCTGGGAAAACACCTTTTTTTTTTTTCAAAAGTAAAATTTCAACATTTCGAAATAATGGCGTAAAATATTTTATCATGACCCCGAAAAACATTAAAATTTAAAAAAAAATAATGAAAACATAAAATAAAATAAAAAATAAAAAATTTTAAAACAATGAAAAAACACAAAACAAAAAAAAGCTTAAAAATAATAATAATAATAATAAAATAAAAATCAATCATAAAAATGTAAAAAAAAACAAAAACAAAATAAATATTAAAAAAAAAAACAAAATTAATGATAAGAGTTAAAAAACTTAAGAAGAAGAAGAACTAGAAGTTATAAACAAATAAATAGTAAAAAAAAAAATTAAAAAATTGGAAAAATAAATAAATAAAATAAAATTTATCTTGTAAACCATTAAAAATAAATAAATAAAAATTGGCAAAAGAAAACTAAAAACAAATAAATTAAAAATTAAGTAGGTAAAAATAGAAAAATTAACAAAAAATTAAAAATTAAAAACAAACTAGATTTTCAAAAATAGAAAATTAACAAAAAAAAATTAAAAACTACTAAAATTAAAAACAAAAATAAAAAAAAAAATGTTAAAAAAGGATTATCTCATAAACCATAAAAGAATTTGAAAAAAAAAAAAACAAAATTAATATATATATATATATATATATATATATATAAGTAAGTAAAGAAAAAAAAAAAAAAAAAAACAACATTAGGAAAAAAATTAAAAACAAACTAGTTAAAAAAATAAATAAAAAATAAAAAAACTAGTAAAATTAATATAAAAAAAAAAAAAAAAAAACAAAAAAAAACTCAAAAATAATAATAATAATAATATATTATGAAAATGGCGTAAAAGATGTCTTTTCAAATGAAAAAAATAAATAAAAAAACATTTACAGTTTATAAAGAAATGTGTGTTTTTGATTTAAAAATAAATAAATAAATCAAATAAAATTTTATTAAACCTACATTTTTTATTTAAAAACAAAAAAAAATAAATTAAAATTTGAATTTTGTTTTTAAACCGTTTTTTTTATTAAAAAAAAAATTATTATTATTATTATTTTTTTAAATTTATTTAAAAATAAAATAAAAAATTAAACAAATTTAATTTTCTAATTTAAAATTTAAAAAATTATTTAATAAATAAATAAATTATAATAGTTTTTTAACGTTTTTTAAAATTGGGTGTGGCCCCTCCACTCCCCCGCTGCCCGTGGTGGTGCAACCATGGGCAGAGGGGCCACGCCAAATTTAAAAAATAATAATAATAATAAAATCGTTAAAAAACTATTATTAAATTTTAATTTTTTTAAATAATTTTTTAAATTTTAAATTAAAAAATTAAATTTGTTGAAAAAAAATAAAAAAAAAATTAATGATTTGTTTAAAAAAATAATATTTTTTTTTTTTGTTAAATAAAAAATGCAGGTTTAATATATATATATATATATATATATATATATATATATATATGATTTTCTTTAAAACAAAAAATGCGTATTTCTTTATAAACTGTAATTTTTTTTTTATTTTTTTTTTTTTTTTCGAAAAGACATATTTTACGCCATTTTCATTTTTTTGGGCTTTTTTTTTAGTTTTTTTTAATATTAATTTTTTGAGTTTTTAAATTTTTTTCCGTTAATTTTCTTCTTCTTTTTTTAAACTAGTTTGTTTTTAATTTTTTTTCCTAGTTTTTGCTAATGTTTTTTTTTTAATTTCTCTATTTTTACCGATATATATATATATATATATATATATATATATATATATATATATATATATCTATATTCAAATTCTTTTATGGTTTATGAGATAATTTTTTTTAACATTTTTTTATTTTTTATTTCTGTCTTTTTATATATATATTTATATTTGTCTTTTAAAGACAGTTATTTCATATGGATTGAAAAATTAATTAACGATGTATAAATATGTAGAATATTGAAAATACAAAATATCTACCTTCTTCTTTAAATATGCAAAACAATAAAAATCTCACTACAAAAAAGAATAAAAATAAAAATAAAAACAAGAAAATATGAAGAAAAATACCACTTAAAAAATTATTAAATTTACAAAATAATTATTTACATTTCATACATTAAAAGAGAAGAAGAAGAAGAACATTAGCAAAAACTAGGAAAAAATAAATAAATAAGTAACTAGTAAAATTAATATTAAAAAAAAAACAAAAAAAACTCAAAATAAATAAAATAATAATAAATTATGAAAATGGCGTAAAAGATGTCTTTTCAAATGAAAAAAATAAATAAAAAAACATTTACAGTTTATAAAGAAATGCATGTTTTTGACTTAAAAATAAATAAATAAATAAATCAAATAAAATTTTATTAAACCTACTTTTTTATTTAAAAACAAAAATATTTAAAATTTGAATTTTGTTTTTAAACAAATTTTTTTATTAAAAAAAAATAAATTATTATTAAGTTTTTTTTTAAACAATTTTTTTTTTTTTAAAATCATTAAAAAAAAAAAAAAATTCAACAAATTTAATTTTCTAATTTAAAATTTAAAAAATTATTTTAAATAAATAATTATAATAGTTTTTTAGAATTGGGCGTGGCCCCTCCACTCCCCCGCTGCCCGTGGTGGCGTAGCCGTGGGCAGAGGGGCCACGCCCAATTTAAATAATAATAATAATAATAATAATTAAAAACCTATTATAAATTTTTAATTTTTCTTTTTAAATAATTTTTTAAATTTTAAATTAAAAAATTAAATTTGTTTAAAAAAAAAATTAAAATATTTTATTTTTTTTGTTTTTAAATAAAAAATGTAGGTTTAATAATATATATATATATATATATATATATATATATATATATATATATATATATTATTTTTTTTTTAAATCGAAAATGTGTATTTCTTTATAAACTGTAAATGTTTTTTTTACTTTTTCATTTGAAAAGACATATTTTATGCCATTTTCATAAAAAAAAAAAAATTAAATATTAATTTTATTAGTTTTAAATTTTATTTTTTTTTCCGTTAATTTTCTTCTTCTTTTTTTAAACTAGTTTGTTTTTAATTTTTTTTTCTTAGTTTTTGCTAATGTTTTTTTTTTTTTTTTTTTTTATTTCTTTATTTTTACTTTTATATATATATATATATATATATTCCAAATTCTTTTATGGTTTATGATATAATTTTTTTAACTTTTTTTTATTTGTCTTTCTATATATATTTTTATATTTGTTTTTTACAGACAATTATTTCATGTGGATTGAAAAATTAATTAGCGATGTATAAATATGTAGAATATTGAAAATACAAAATATCGACCTTCTTCTTTAAATATGCAAAACAATAAAAACCTCATTACAGAAAAGATAAAAATAAAAATAAAAACAAGAAAATATGAAGAAGAAGACCACTTAAAAAATTATTAAATTTACAAAATAATTATTTACATTTCATACATTAAAAAAAAAAAAAAAAGGGCATGGTGTAGAATTAGCACTTTTTTAAATCAACATCAAAATCACTACCATTCTAAACTGCAATGTATATAAAAAAATTTATAGTGCCAAAAACTATGCTCTAAAAAAAACATGTGTGTTCTGCATCACCCATTTTCAAAATCGGGTCACTTTTTTGCTATCTCTAGAAAACAGGTAACAGTATTAGTTCTCGTTTCAAAGTTTACGTTGTTTTCAACAAATGTTAATCCATAGATGTCATTCCACGTTATTTTATTGAAAATAACAATTGAAGTGAAATAACATGAGTGTTTGATTTATTAAAAGTTTAGGAGAATGTCAAAAAAAAAAACCACTGAGCATTATTCACTCATATTTTTCAAACTATTATTTCCCCTACTTTATACAAAAACATTGGGTTGCACATGGGCATGCAACATATTCAGTGTGGGAGAATGTTGGGCTCTTAATTTGTCATTATTATTACTACTTCTTAACATTCATTTCATATATTTCCATTATTTCTTTATCACATTATTTACCATAATTTATTATATAATTCCATTTCATAATTTTATTTATGCTCTTGTGGATAAATAATATCTGATCTCATTTATTTTTAATAATTAATTATTATTATGCATGATTTCGGTTTATTCATTCATTATAACCTCACTCATAATTTTATCCTCCAAGATCTCTTCCACATTGCAGATTTGGTCTTCAACAGATAATTAGATATTCTAACTCAGGAATTCATTGGCATAAGAAGTGACAGTTTTGCATTACGTTTTGGGAAAATGAAAGCGAATCTAGAAAATCCGAGACATGGGTTTTGTTCAGAACGGACCAAATCAGTTTCCCATTGTGTAGTTTTTAGAAATTCGGTTTGTATTGGGAGAAAATCAAGGTTCTTCGAAGGACATATTTGCAAATTTGTTGTTGCAACCATTTTCTAGAATTGCCCAATTGTAATAACCAAATTCAACTTGTTCCGACTGAATCATGATGGACAGATCTCTCAAATCTCATCTTGAATATTGAGATCAATTTGTTGCAAGTTTCCTTTGGATGTTTGTATATTTAAAAGACACAATTCAGAGAGAAAGGGGGAGCTAGCTGGTGTAAGAATTAAGCCTTGTAATAGTGGAACTCTTGTTAATGAAATTTTCAGCCTTCTAATATTTTTCTCAAATATGTGAGTTAAGCACAACCCTGACCAGGGAGTTGGGCCCACTCTTTTGATCAGGTGTTGTGCGTGTGTCTTTTTTATGTATATTGTTTTACTTGTTGTATTTTCTTTATTGTTGTTATAGATTTCCATAGATTGTTGTGAATGCTTTTCTTTTTGCAATTTAATTTCCATTGCTGTTACAGCGATGCTTTAATTTCTTAGTCACGAACCCTTGGTCAATATAAGATTGTAACCTTGCTCCTACATATACCTTGTGTGTTACCTTAAAAAGTGTACGCACCCGGATTGATGAATTAATGTAGGAAACGGGATTGAATAATTTGTTTATACTTGGACACCAACACTCTTAATTCACTGTTCTTTAAACCATTTTTTACCATCTTGTTCTAATCTTGTAACCTTAGCTAGGGTTTCCTCTGAAACTATAATTGTCATGTTGCCAGTTTTTGCAATTTCTCTGTTGAGTGTATTGGCAAATGCTTATGTCACTGTTGCATTATGTCCCTAGAATTTTTTAAAGAAGAGGAGTAAACCTACCCTATGGAAATGTATTATGCATACATGGAACCTCTCTAAAATTGATATAATATAGGGTTCAATTCGTACCATACCACCCCTGCGGTAGCCATGTTAACTCCTTTGTCAAAATATGAAAGAAAGCTCACTTCAATTATGGTAGGCAATGTAGGAAATAGAGTAGAAGAACTTGACTTACAAGATTTAGGATGATGGTAACATATAAAATGAAACAATTCAAAATAACATTGGTTTAAACGATAGTGATATTTGTAATTATAGTACAAATATCACATCATAATTATCAAATTGTATGGTGGAATTCAGAATAATGAGAGACAATGAGGTTAAAATTATGACTTTGAAATGCCTATATCATTAGTATTAGACACTACAATGTAATGCTTTTGCAGAAGAACATGTGACATAATAGGTATGATCACATAGAATAATGATGAAAAAGACAACATAGGACATTTTTTAGGTAAAATTAATTATTTTTTAAAAATGTTTTCAATTTAATAAATAAATATAAACAAACCATTTTACTACTTTACCTTTTTCTGAAGAGTGTTGAATATAAACTTGTCTGGTACTATCATTCTTGGTATGCAAAAATGGAGTAAAATACTTCTTGTTGAGGCTTCTTGTTCTATTGAAGCTTATATTATAGGAAATAATTCTTCAATTGCAAGATTATAACACTTTATTACAAGAAATTGTTCTTCAATTACAGGAATTTGAAAGAGTGTCCTATTTGCTGACACTAATTGAAATTTATGTTGTTGATGTTGATTCTAATTTCTCTTTGATGTAATCAATGACAAGAGTGATCGATTATTAAAAATAACCTTGCTTATACAAAGAATTTAATATATTCAGGTTAAAAAAATTCTATAATTGATGGAATTTATAGGAAACTTTGTTCTAAAATTTGAAATTACAGGAATTGAAAATATGCATGTTCAGAAATTCATGTAATTACAAGAATTTTACAGAAAATTTTGTTTTAAATTCAGGATTTACAAGAATCAATCCACACACTTTATTGTGAAATAAAGGCACCTTTATTGAATGAGATCACTTCCTTGCTACTATTTACTATCAAGCCATATTATTTACACTTTTATGACACTACCTTGTGTATTTTTATCCAGCCTAGGACAATTAATGCTCATCGATATTTTTAATTTTAATGAGTCTGAAAAAACTTAAAGAAAAATCAACTACTATCTTGTGGATTTTTCTTAAGCCCATGATGGTTGATGCTCACCAGTGTTTTCAATTTTAGAGAGTTAGGAAAACTTAAAGAAAACTCTAAGGGGGTTCATTTTCCATTAATAATATACCAAGACCAAATAGAGGGATAAACCTATATTGGGTAGATGTTTTTCTCATAATTTAATAAGCATAAGAAAGAACAAAATTAGCTCATTACTTTTGAAAGCTGTAAATTTAGGATGAAAGTGGATGAGAGGAATTATCCCCTTTATCCACAATGTCCATCTCTGCTTCCTGAAATAAATTGGAAATGAAATAATCTTTGGGAACTTGTTGATGGTACAACTTTAATCTATGACCATTGACTATAAATGAGATGTTTGATCCAATAATTGTTTTTACTTCCACAACACCATTATCAAACACAGTTTGAATTTCATAGGGACCCAACCAATGAGTAGTAAATTTACACTTGAAGTCTTTAAACCTTGAATAAAACAATAAGGTCCAATCTCCAGCTTTGAACTCATTCTTCTTTATAAATATATCATGCCATTTAGTTCTTTGATGTTGTATAAGAGTGGTTTTCTGTAGTGCATCTAGTTGCATCTCATCTAATTCATTTAACTATAAAACTATTTGTTGTTAAGCTTTTGACAAGTTTAAACCTAATTATGTTGCAATTTTGAAGGTTTTAATTTGAAATTTAATGGGAAAAATTAATTGTTTTCCATTTACCAATTTGTATGGGTTATGACTAGTGGTATTCTTCCATGTTGTTCTACATGCCTATAAGGTCTCAAGAAGCCTTTCTACCCAATTTTTTCGATGAAGTTGAATAGTGTTTGTCAAGATGTCTTTCTATTATAGCACCATTTACCACCCTTGGTAGATTTTATGCTCTATGACATGGCCTAGAGCAACCCTTCCTTACCAGACTTGGTCCAAATTCTAAAAAACAATGTTTTAAATCCCATACGCGATTTTTCCATGCATAAAGCGCATGTACACGCGGTTCAACCTATACCCAACTCGTGTATATGTGTTAAAACATTAAAAAATATATAATCTCCTTTTATTCGAGTGGGGTTTACAGGTTTGACCTGATACCCACCTACTATAGCTCGTGGCCCAACTGTTTTCCAACTAAAAAAACTAATTTGGACAAGTATAAATACATCTCCATGGGAAGGCCTAAGGGAGGAGGAAGGATTAGATATTGATATTATAGTTGATTACATCCCTAATCAAGTCTGAATATATCCTTGTGCCTTCTGCACTCCCAGTCATAGGAAACCCCTATTTCCTTCTTGAGATGTTCATAATCCCTTCATGACATCCTTGTGTATACTTATGGAGGAGGATTACTGAGTCCTGGGCAGGACGGATCCAGATGACGGTTTCACTTGGAGCCAGCAGACAACTCAAGTTGTAGTTCTTCCATATTTTCTTTATCTTACATTAATAAAGAGGTGTTGTCTTGTTCCTGATGATTATGGTCTTTATGCATTAATTTATGTCATGATTTGCTTATAAAATCTCACGTTAATGCTTATTTTCTTACATGCTTATATGATCTAACCTTGATATCATGAACATGCTTTCAGTTATTTTTGGTGTATATGCTTTGCCTTGAACGAATTGCAGGTCTTAAAGTGTAAGGAAGAAGCAGAGGGTTTGGACCCTATGGGAACGACCTCAAACGTAGGACCTACGAGTAAGACCTTCTATACTGACTTTCATTGTTTAAGTATTAGTATTGCCTATTAGTATGTCTCTTTATGTTGTATGAACTCCGCTTTGTTTGGGTTCTCAACCCAAGACCCTAGGGTGATTCTACCTATAACAAAATTGGCGACTCTGCTGGGGAAAGCATTCTTGTTTTTCCTAGATTGGGTTGTTTCTTCTTGATCAGAGCCTGTTTGATTGATTTCTTGCTTTTATAGTGTCTGTGACCTGTTTTCTTTCGGGGCATCAAGTCTAATATTTTAGATTAGGCCTGGATTTTTTGTTTTTCTTGATAGAGCTTTATATACGCACTTCTTAGAGGATACAGTAGTGTATGCACACTAGTTTCTTCAAATAGATTCGCGTATACGCGAGTTTCCTATGTTTTAGTCGCGTATACATGCTTCTATGTTTTTGCACAGTTGTGTATACCTTATTTTGAAAAAAAAATTCAAAATCTTTGGCCTAGTTAAGGTTGTTGCCTTGTGGTTTTTGCTATTTTTTGGACATTCACTATCAGTGAAGCTCTACTTTCTTGCAAGCTTTCAGTTTCTAATTTTCTTCTTGTTGAAAAATCTAGTCAACCTAGGGTTTTTCTTTTTAAGTAAAGTTTCAATTTGGGCTTTGGGTTCAAGGCTTCTCGTAGAAGTTCTTGGTTGTTTTGAATTTGCAGAATAAGAACTTGGTTGCAGTTTTATTTATAACCCAACTTCGGATTTCTTTTCTTTACTTTTCTTTTTTTTGGTTGAGCTATTTTGTTTTTCATGGTTTTTGAGTGCCTCTTTAGCGATCTTGAAAGTATTTCTTGACTTTCTTTTGGTTTGTTGAAGTCATTTATACTGTTGTTCAGGTCAATCTATGCAAGTATGTAGTCCTTTGTCGTTTCAAGTTTTATTATATTAATGATGTGCATAACTTGCGAATTTTGAGACTCTTTATGCTTGTTTTTGGTTTTGGAATTTTAGTAGTCTTTGATTTCTCAAAAACTTCTTTGGGTTCTTTAAAAAAGAAAAAGACAAAAAGATCATTTCTGCCTTTCTTTTTCTTTTCAGTTTTTGTTTTTGGTTTCTTCATTATTTTTTAGCAACTGTGAACTTTTTTCGATTGGTTTTGCTTGGTTTAGAGGGAAGTTTGTCATTGAATTTATGCCCTCCTTGTATTCAAGTTGGCCTATTGATCTTGTGAAGGAAAACATTTTCTTCTTGTATGAGAATCCATAGATTCTTGCACCATCATTATCGTTTACATTAAGATAGTTTGCACTGCAAGCACTTTAGTCTTTTTGTTAAATATTGAGTGTGTGGAGCATGTTTTCTAAAAAAGAAAAAAAGAAAAAAATTATTCTACAAGTCTATACGTAGAAACTTATAGAAATCTCTTTTCATCGAAGAAAAATAGCTGCATTTGCACATAGCTAAGTTTCTATTGATTTCTTTGTGTCAAAACACCACAAGTTGCACTCTCATTTTACCCGTGACCTAAAGAACAACCTTTTAAATCAAGAACTTAATTAAAAAGAACTAGAACATTTTTTTATTTGTCATTAATTACATCAACAAGTCTAGCTCTTTAGGGCCTTGGAATAGGTGAGTGGAGAGTTAACTCTCCAAGGCCACTCAAACTATTAAATGTAGATGTTGAATAATGAGTGAGATCTAGTGTCGTTAGAAAGACCGGGAAAACTCCTTTCTACTAGGAGTCAAGCATGAGGGAGAGTGAAAACAAGGAAAGAGAGATACCCCCTCTCCTACTTGTTGGATCCCACCCCGAGACTATTCCGCACGACTTTTGATACGAATTGGTGTCCATAGTTTCTATTCCTAGGGACCACATAGGTCGCTGTGGAGGGGAATCCTGTGGCACCTAAGGCAGACGTTGCATCACTTTCATTAGTACTTTTGGACTCTACTTGGCCATTGGCCTATGGATGATAAGGAGTTGAATTCTTGTGTTTGATTTTGTATTCCTTCATAATTGACTCAACTAAATTTGATGTAAATTGATCCCCTTGATCAGTAACTATCTCTCTAGGTACCCCAAAATGAATAAAAATGTCTTCAAAGAGAAAATATATAACCTATTGCTCAATAGCTCTTATCAAAGATTTTGTCATTGCCCACTTTGTCACAGTTTGTGCAAACAAATATGTAGTCTTCTTTCTCAATGCCATATTAATGGCTCCCACAAAATCTAAAGCCCATTTCTTGAAAGGTTTCACAAGGAACTGCACATGAAGAGTAATTTCATTGGCTACAACTAGATGACCCATTCTTTGACAACTATCATAGCTTCTCACATATTCTTATCATCTTTAAAGATGCTTTGCTAATAGTATCCTAGCTAGATAATTTTATAGGTTGTCCTCTTATCTGAAAAATTTCCACCACATGGCTCATCATGATATGCTTTTAGGATATCTAGCATCTCATCCTCTCTAACACATCTGTGAATATACGTGTACTTTACTATAGAAAATATATGCTTGAATCCAGGAATATTTAGTGTTTTTTCCAATCAATTTTTGCTTTTCTTTTAATGAAAAATGTGGTGGAAACTTTCTTGTAGACAAGCGATTTGCAATGTCAACAAAGCAAGGTGTTATAACAAAAATTGTAAATACATTTATTTGGGAAAACTATCTATTATAAGAATGGTCTCACTAATATTGTTGATTCGAGAAAGGAAATTTGCTACCTAATTTTATCTCCCAGGTCCATCTAACACCATGATGTTAAATTCTTGCAATAGTAGGAGCCATATTGTAATTCTAGCATTTGTTATTGTTTTTTTCATTAAATATTGGATGGCAGAATGGTCAATATGCACAAAGTGTTGGGCACGGGATCCACCAAGGGAAGTTTTGGGGCTAAATCCAATGTAAAGACTCCGCATTTTGTGGGTGCGGAGCACAAAGTTGTAAATGAGTCATAGGGTTGTCCGCCCTTAATTTTGTAATGTAATGTCAGCTTTAGAGATCTACCCATGTTCTGCAAACCATGGGATTGTATAAATAGAACAAGGCTCTAAGTTGTAAGGGGATAGAAATAGAAATAGAAGAAGAATGGAGGTGAGTCTTGTCTGAAGTGTAGAGTCAAGTCTTTGGGTCATAGAGTAGGAGAAGGCTTTGCAGTTGAGTTCAAAGAGGCCTAATAGTCCGTAGCTGAGTACGTAGACCCCTGCAGCTGAGTGCGCAGGGCAGGTTGAGTTTGTAACCGATTGAAGCATTAATAAAGAGAAGTTTTATACCATCCCTGTGTATTTATTTACTGTTTTTTGCATTGAATGTATTGGGTATAAATTACATTTTTGTTGTTTATATGATGCGCGAACATATATGATTGTGTTGATTAAGTAAATGTGAGATAAAGTATCTATTTACGCGAAGTTAACTAACATTTGTAAGAAGATAAGTAAGATACACAGTGTAATTTGGGGAAATAGCGCAGATCGCTGCCATAGCAGCGTGAAAGCACCTTAGCCCTTGGTGAGGGCTGCGTGAAGGCGGTTATAACAGATCGTGAAGGTCTCACAGTTTAGGATAGTGCGCGAAGTGACTTGCGCGAAGGTATTCACAGTTGGACTAAATCGACCCCTCAGACATCTCCAGGGTGTGGAAACTTGGTTCCAACACCACCCCCCCCATACTACTCGGGGTGAGACTTTAGTTTGTGCACCGCGGGCTAATGCCGAAAGGGCCAGTAGTGTAGGGATTTGTTTGGCTAATTAACTCCGAACCTGGGTCAGGTCCCTTCAAGCCAACACAAAGGCTTAATATCTCGTAATGTAATGACAAAGCTTATTAATTGCATAAATTATTGCAAAAATTCCTTGTCCATAACTATATAATTAATTTCAGTTAGAGTCATGTTTTTACTGATATAGTAAATGACATATGTTCTTTGTTGTTCTCTTTCCCTAAAACTACTCCTATGGCTGAATTAGAAGCATCTAAAGATATGTAAAAGGTAATTTCCAATTAGGTCCTCTTAACTCAAGAGTTGTAGAAAGATTTTCTTTAAGCATATCAAATGCAATTTAACAATCATTATCCCAATAGAATTCAACATCCTTTGCAAGAAGTTTAAATAATGGCAAGGCAATTTTTGAAAAAATCTTAATGAAGCACCTATAATACCATGCATGTACTAAAAAGGTTCTTACATTCCTTTGAGAGGATGGAGTTGGCGACTAAAAAATTACTTCAACCTTATGTGGATCCACTTTAATACTTAAGAAAGATACATGTTGTCCAAGGACAATTCCTTGGTTAAACAATAAAAAACATTTTGCATTTCTTAAAGAGAGATTTGACTTTTGACATCATTTAAAGACTTTTTTAGGTTATCACAAGCTTCCTAAAAAGTATTTCCATAAACGGTAAAGTCTTCCATGTACACTTCTACACAATCAAGAATCAAATCAGCGAAAATAGACAAGAATTCCCTTTGAAATATGGTAGACGCATTAAAAGTCCAAAAGGAAATAATTTATAAGCATAGGTTCTCCATGGGAAGGTAAAGGTCATTTTGTGTTGGTATTTCAGAGCTATTCTTATCTAATTATATCCATTGACACCATCGAGGAAAGAAAAGTATTTCTTTCCAACTAATTTATCTAGGACTTGATCTATGAAAGGCAAAGGGAAATGATATTTTAGAGTAGATTTATTAAGTTCCCTGTAGTATATGCATACCCTCCATTTACCATTATTTTTTGGAACAATAACCAAGGGTGAAACCCATTGGTTACTAGATATAGGGTAAATGAAATCTACATCTAATAGTTTATGGAGTTCCTTTTTTACTAATTCTTTCAAGAGAGGGTTCATTCTTCTTTGTGGTTGTCTTAAAGGTAGATGTGATGTGTGCATGTATAAGGATGTATTCCGGGAATATCAATATAATCCCAAGCAAATATTTTGAATATTTTTGCAATAATGTAATTAATTGATCTTGATGGAAATTTTCTAACAAAGTTGATATTTAAAATTTTTCTAGGAAAAATTTCAATGACTTTATTGCAGGAATTTTGATATTGAATGCATAGGAATGAACGATAAATAAACATATTTCAAGCTATCCTCAATACACATTTCTTGAAAATGTTGACCTAAGATAGAATGTAAAGAAAAATGTTGAGTACTTAATAAGGCTTGTTTAGAAATTACAGGAAAATTTTCAAATTGCTCAGAAATTGCAGGAATTATAGATTGTTCATAAATTATAGGAATTACAGATTGTTCCAAATTTATAGGAATTGCAAAATTTTCAGATTGCTCATGTTTTTCAAAATTTTACAAGATTTTATGTTGTAGATGATGTTTGAGATGACTGGCCCCTAAATTACTATAGAAAAACATGATGAAAAATGAAATGATCAACTTGATTTTAATCAATATTTTCGTTAAGACTAAATGCTTCTTCAGTGGTCAAGACTGAATTATTTCACATCTATTTAATTTTCATCAAACCGATAAACTTTCTTTAATGCACCTTCTATTTTAGTAGGGGGTATAAAGTAATGTTTTTTTTTTTTTTCATCCACCCAGATGTAGATGATTACCAAAGTCATTAAGTTGATGAGACAGCCAAGCGGCAGAAGGACTAGCCACATGGCCCCCTGCAACTTCCCCCATGCCAACCTAAATTGCATTCAAGTCACCTTGCAGGTGCCATTTAATGAATGCACAGGCCGAGACAGAACCAAATCACTCATAACTATGGAGCCTGCAAACTACTCTGTAATTCCTCCCCCCCTGATTCACTGTGTTTGTCCTCCGTAGGCTGGAGAGCCTTGTGTGCGCACTGTAACAAGTAGCCGATGCTGGTTGTTAAGTTGCATTGACCTGGGCAATGGATTCCATCATTCCCACTCCAGTCTCTGCAACTTAGCTCAGGTCTACACTTCATCTGTCCATTCCCCACGCAGTTCCTCCACCATCCCCTCTACTATTATCCCTGCTTTCAACCCCACCATGGTCCGCCATCATATGCGAAGTAGGAGAGGTGGCACTTGAGGTGGGTGCACTCGCTCACCTGCTATGTCTAGCCCTGACTCGGTCTCCCCTGCTTCCTCAGCTGACAACCCCAATCCGCCTAGTTTCATTGGGCATTACCTAGACACCCGCAACAGACGAGGAAGAGCCTAGCTCCATGGCACAGGAAGAGGAGATGCGGCGGTTCACACTGCTAATTTCCCCCTACCTCTACATCCAGCTCCCCATACCACGCAATTTCAATTTCGTAGCTCCCTAAATCACCCCGTAATCATAGCCACCATTACAATCACTTTCACTAAAGAAACTGAACCGCCAACTCCTCTGTTTAAGCACAATGATGAGTCGAACAGAGCAGAACCAAGCCACAGGAGCAAGTGTAACCTCAGTGAACAACGAGCAGACAAAGATAGAGCCACCCTGCATGGTAAAGAGATGGCTGGCAGCCAACAAGCTGAGGACGGTAGGCTTAGTAACACGCAGGCCTCAGGCAGCTGTCGTGGAGACATGTCAGGAACGCCTGTGGGTGCATGCAGCATTGAGGGAGTCCATCCAGCACATATCAGTGGCACTTCGGACGAGGATGACGATTCAGACAAATATTCATGTCCGATTGTGGAAGAACCAACCCCGGACAACCTCTAAAACTGACAATTGACAGCCAGGTGTCGAGTTTGCCAGGTGGATGTTTTGTCTTGTTGACTGGGCAGTTATGGTTAAGCTTGTATTTAGGAATTTGCAATGTCTAAAATGTTTTTGTTGTTTTGTGATCAAACTGGTAACCCCTGCATGGTCTATTTTGTTTTTTTGGACTATTTTCCCCTCTGTTGAGGCTCTTTTGCTTTCTTGGACTGGTTTCCCCTCTGTTGGGGTGGTCAACACTAGACAGTCTTACTGTGTGATGACTGAGGCTCAGAACTTCTGAGGCTGTGCCTCACTGTAACTTCTTTTTTGTATCATATTAATATATTAAACTTACATAGAAAAAAAATGTTTTTTTCTTTCATCACCATTTGTTATTGCCATGATCCAAATTGGTGACGAGATTTGCTTTTTGTTGCTTGTATCTTTCTAGAGGATGAGTATGGGTGACGCCTCGAGAGATTTGTTAATCTTCATCTTGTATTACTAATATGGTAGGAGATCAATTTCATACGCCTCCACAGATTTGTTAATCTTCATCTTGTATTAATATGGTATTAATATGGTAGGAGATCAATTTCATATGACTATTTTTATAAACTTTAGATGAATTAGTATAGATCAATTTCATATGACTATTTTTATAACCTTTAGACGAACTAGTATAAGATTAGTTTCATATCGCTACCATTATAACCACTAAATGAATTACAGTTCTTCACAGTAAAGCAAAAAAACAAAAAATTACAGATTTGAACATAGCACCTTATACTCACATTTTACATTTTCCTCCGCCATGGGCTAATTATAATCTCTAAAATTATATACCATGATGATTTCAAAAAGGATGGCTGAATAGGTGTATAAATGAATAAAATTGACCTGGATACCGTGCTCAAGGCAGTAAAGCTCCCAGCAGGCATTGCCAACCTGAATACCGGCCTGGCCGATGTGAACTGAAATGCATTCCCTCATTTTTTGTGTTTCAGGAACTAATTTTATGACTGAGAAGACGCGTGCAAAGAAGTCCCTGCCACAGAGAGTAGAGTTACTATTATAATAAACACAGAAGGAGGAGATTTGATGAGAAGAACCTGCGCTTCTTCTTTTATCAGACTCGCAGATCGTTCGCCTTGATCACCTGAAATTGGGGTTGTTAGCCGTTATAACGGCCAATCCAATATCATCTTAATTTTCATCAATGCTACTTGGAATAGAATGGATTGGAATGTGAAATGCGCCACGTTGACGAAAATTGGGGGCAATTAATTCGATCAACTTCTTTTCCCCCGGATAGGGACTAAAATCAGTCACCGGGTCCGCAAATTAGGGTTGACGAGCCTAACCTTCATTGGTTTAAATATAATATGATTTTTTATTTAATTGATATTCTCATCAAATCCATCATCCAAAGTGATTCAGTCAGATTGACTTTGAGCAAAAAATCACCTGAACATGATATTTAATAATTTGTTGAAGTTTACTCATGAGAGATTATTTGGTTTGTGTGGGGTTTAGTCTTTTAAGGTCACATGTTCAAATCTCATAGGGAGGTATTTGGTTTGTGTGGGGTTTAGTCCTTTAAGGTCACATGTTCAAATCTTATAGGGAGGGGTTAAGGAATAGAAGCAATTTTGGGGAATTACACTTCTCAAAGGGCATGAAAGTAAGTCTCAAATAAAGGAGTCTCATATATGAACCACATTAGTTGGTTTGAAACGTAGACCAAATCCTAACAATGTGATTAATCCAAAAGACTTATATTTAAATGAAAAGTTAGCTTATTATTATTAATAACAAATAAATAGTCAAAGGCATAGAAGCAAGAGTGTAAGTACACTTACAAATTATAGTGACTAATTTTAGGTAGCATGGTTATGGTTTTCTATGAATAATAATGATTAGTCAACCCATATATCCAATGTAATGATAAGTGAGTTATGATACATTTTGCTACCTTTTATACATATATATGAATTATTTAAAACATAAAAACAATATGATAATGATGATAGTTTATATCCACTTAAATCATATTTGGTATCCTAAGAAATGTAAGGATTATTTTGGTTTGTTTTAAAACTTTATCTATGTGCTCTAAGTAAAACATTTTTAAATCACCATATTTTTTTATGAGCTAAAAGGTTAGAAAGGTCAATTTTGTCATAAATATTTTGAAATTGTATTTTAACATGGATGTATGCTTGGTGTTCTAAGTGTAAAAAAATTTCATCCTTCACCCTCTTAGTGTTGTAAAGATGATAATTTTTTTTGACCCATGACTTTTTAGAAATTGTCCAACTCCTTACTTCACTCTGGAGCTCATGAAAGTTTGTTCTTATTTTGGCAATGTTAATTTTCTTCTTTACCCAAATCAAAATAGAGAGATACTTTTGATTTTCTACATTATAATTGATTACCTCCTTATCTTAATTTTCAAAATAGAGAGATATTTTCTATTTTCTAAACTATAATTGATTACCTCATCTTAATTTTCTTTTATTACGCTATCTTTTATCACATTGTGATTCCTCCTTAGATTTATATGTAATAATATTTTTAATACTATCTTTCTTTTGCAGAGTGACCTATTCCTTTATTCCCCAATGATTTTAGCGAAGATTTGGCATTTTATGCTAACATTGCTTGAGCCACAAGTGGTTTTAACTAGACTTTGAAGCAATATTAGAAGCCTTTTGGCTTCCTTGTGGTTTATCTTGTTCTTATAAATTAGGTACCTAGTTATACCTATGCTCTTAATGAGAGAATGACTTCAATGAGGAGGATAGGATAGGGTATATTGCATTTATTTTTGAGATTACAAGTTACAAAACACTTATGCATTTATTCTATTTTTATCCATGAATATGTAGAGATGTTATAGCCCCAAACATCACAATCATATAGGATAACAAGAGTGAAGAGAATCTCAAAGAGGAATTTATTCATACCCCATAGCCAAAGGTCCTCTCAATTACAATAGTTTACAGGTCAGTAATAAGCTTTCCACCCTCCATTTATCCTTCTCTCAATGTTGTGATTCTAGATAACCTTGTGATGAAGATTGAGCATAAGATTTTTCTATCAAGTCACTTCCTCCAAGTTAACCTTGTGATGAAGATTAATCCTAAGATATTTCTATCAAGTCACTTCCTCAATTTATTGTTGTGTCTTAGAAATTAGCATAAGAAATCTTTTTGGATTTAATCATCACAAACTTCATTTTGTTAATGTTATCAATATTAGAGCAGACATCATTGAGAGTTTTTAGTTGTTTGTTGAAATCATAGGGATTCCTCACATAAGAACAATATTATCAATGTAAAAAATAATGATGATGACTATAGAGTTAGGCCAACACAACCTACTTTTTCTGAACAATTCACTAACTTATCAATGTATATGCCAAAAAGGGTAGGAGAGAGAGGACAAATATGCTTAACTCTTATATTACAATTAATTTCTTTTGACCAACCCTTAGTGTTCTTGAATTTGGTAATAACATACATACTTGTACAAACTTATTACAATATCTCTTAACTCGAAAAGAACATTTAGTTCTTCTAATATATTACAAATGTTAATCATATGTGCTACATCAAAACTTTTCTAAAGTTAATGAAACAACATAGGAGATTCATTTTATTATTGTGACACTCTTCCACAATGATCCTAAGGGAAATAAGGTGGCCCAAAATTGAATGGTAGCTCTTAAATCTAACTTGGCCTTTAGCTCATATTCTATGGATTTCTAACCATGCACTAATCTTCTTCTCTAAATATCATATAATTTCACTAAAAAGGGGATAACCATAATGATCCTATAATTAAAGGGTTATTTTACCCTCTCTTTTAAAAGAGGTACAATGAGGATTTGAGCCTAGGGTTTAGTGAAGCTCTCCCCATAATTGCTTCATTTCACAATTGCTTCATCGTTGATTCAAGGATTGTTTTTTATTCTGGTATAATTCCATTCATTAACTAAGATCTTGTCACTCGTTAGAAACATGGAAGATTGGATGTACATGTGAAGATGGAGGAAAATTAAATCTATAATTCATATTTCCAACCCTTTTCAACACCTTATAGGGACCATAATAATTGGTGTCCTCTTTTTTTTGCTTGAGGGACAACTATGTGTATGATTGTAGCTTCAAAAATACCTAGTACCTTGCCTCAAATTCCCTTTCACTACGATGTTGATCAACTTGTTTTTCCATTCTATTTTGTGTTATGCCCAAGTTGTTCTTCAATAGTTTGAGAACCTATTATTGGCACTCTATGTGGTCCTCCACTGCTTGAACCTTTGCATTTCCTTTCAAGGGTGATGTAATGGATGGAGAATGATATTATAAAGTGCCATAAATGGGGACACTTTTTATGAAGTATGGAAGGATGTGTTCTACCACCATTCTTCCAAGGGAGACTACTTAACCCATTGTGTTTTCTTATCATATGCAAAGTAATGAAGATATCAAAATTTTATAGATTTATTCAAAATCTCAATTCACTCATTAAATCAAGGATGGTAAGATGCGCTGTGAGAAATTAAGTACCCAAACAAGAAAATAATTTAGTCCAAATGTCTTCAGTGAATATTAGATCTATATCACTTACAGTGAACTTGGGGATTCCAAGCGACTTCTAAACTGTTTCCATGAATTCTTTGACTTTTATACTTACTTGAAAGGGATGGAAAAGAGTGAAAAAATAGGCATATTTTGTGAGTCGATCCACTAATACCACAATGACATTCTTTCCTTCAAATTTGGTTAGATCTGTAATAAAATCCATTCAATCTTCTTCCCAACATTGACCGAATATCACTGAAAATTGTAAAGGAGACATGGGGTCTTGGTTTTCTCCTTTATTCTATTGGTAATCACACATTTAACCATAAACTTTTGAACATCAGTTTTAAGACCTTCATAGAAAAAATAATTGTTAATCACATGGTAAGTTTTCAAGAACCATGAATGTAACATCCCCCATGTTGACCATTACTTTTATAAACATTTTACGTGACTCTGACTCCAACGTCGAAAAAATCATAGCTAATGTAAAATGTTGTTAAGAACTTGATAATTTTTAATTAAAGTTCCAAACATGTTGAATGAAGGAACAACCAATGGATTAGAGTCTGAGGGAATTTTCTTGTTTTCCTTACACACGTTGAAACCATACCCTACCAAATTTAATGTTGGAGCTGACCATAACTAAGAAAATCCATTCCCTGACATATTTTTTAAAGTGACACAATTGAATTCGAACCGATTTAGGAACATCGCTAATAGTTCATTAATGAGAAGATAAATTGGAATGGGTGGGCCATCCTTGTAGATATAGGGGACAATCGTGGAGAAAAAGGCATAGATGATCCAAGGTAGTGCACTTTCTCTGTTGTGCAAATGGATGCGGTTGGACTTATACATATACACACATCAATAGTGAAATTTCAGTTGGCCCACTGGAATTAGTTGGAGGGTGCATTTGGCTGTGCTAATTACTCTGATAATGTTTTGAAGCCACTTAAATCTTTGTGTGAGACCATGTTGCTAGTCTGTTTCTTGAAGGATTGAGTTTTAGCCACAAATTTCTTCCCTCGGGCCGTCAAACAACTTTTTGCTTGTAATTTTGGCTAATGAGCCACTTTTTTCTTGTAATTTTGGTTAACGAACCACTTAGTGTTTTCCTCTGGTTGAAAAATCACTAAGAGGTTGTCTAACAGTTAATTATGCCACAAGGTGCTTACAGTTAGAATGAAGAATTACTTAGCTCTGCTAAGTGATTGCTAACTAGTTGATGAACTGCCATTATAATGGATTCAATCCTCAAAAGGTAAGCAACATCCGTGTACCTTGATTTAGGTGTTACCCCGAGATTAAATTGTGGAGAGTAAGTGAGTCAGTAGGGTGCTTACTGCTAGATAGTAGTTAATGAACCACCTAGATTGTGGATTCCATCTCCTGATATTGTTATCAATCCATTGGTGTGAAATTATACCTATGCAAGCATCCCTCAGGCTTCGGATCTGGAAGGGGGGTGCTCAGTTGTAAAAAAAGACTACAGTGCAACTAACCTATTGTTGATTGGAGAGTGGAAGTCCCATTTGCAGTTGCTAGTTGAATTAACATACTCAGATAAGTATAATGGCTATGTATATTGATATCTGAATGATGATTTATGCTTCATGTGATGATGAGTTGGTGCATGTTTCTATATACTTCATGAATGAATTCTTAAATATCTATATATTCATAATGGGTAGTTTCTTATGATAATTTTGTTTATTTGGAATGTTATGTATTATAAACATTTCTATCAGACCATGTTTATCAATGAAGCATTGATATGGTGGACTATAAACATTTACAAGTATTATTGTAAGTTTTTAAGATTTTCCACTAATTCATGGTTAGGCCTAAAATCCTTCTCAGACCCTTGTAAATATTGTGTCTATCCTGATAGTTTTGAGCTAAGAGACAAAACCGACAGCTAATGAGAATAAATCTATCTGTCAAGATCATTAAGCGACGAGACTACTCGCTGACCATCGTTGTTGTTGTTGTGAAGTGCCTCCTCTATTGAGCAATGATGATAGGGTAGCGATGTAATTTGACATGAAAATGGTCATCTATCAACATCGTCAACTGACGAGACCACCCACCATTGACAAATGGGTCTTTGTACTAACGAGCTTATATTTAACGGCATGATCATGTGTGTGGTGGATCAACATCTCATCATCATTTAGGGGCACCCCAAGTCCACTATGGGTTAATAAGGGGTCAACATGCATTAGATAAATTTTGATGTCTCAAATGGGTCTCCTAAGGAATATTATAAAATAATAGTGGAAATAATAAAATAATATTATATTACATCATCAAATTATAGAGGGAAAAAAGAAAAAACTATTTTTTTCAACTCGTATTTTCAACTTATCTCCCTACAGTTTTACTCAAATTTTGAGTGGGTTCACTCCTTAGATGCAAAATTTAGTTCCTCATCCAAGGAGTACCCAAGTTTCATACCTTCCATGTACCCTATTATATGAAAAATGAGAAATACAATAAAAATGTAATTGCAATCACGTTTTTCATGTATTTCTCATTTTTCATGTAAAAAGGTCCATCAAATGTATGCAACTTCAGTACTCCTTGGACGAGGAATTAAATTATGCATCCAATGAGTCCTCCCTCTCTAAATTTGAGTAAAACCACAGGGAAATAAGTTGAAAATACGAGTTGAAATTTTAATTTTAATTTTTTAATCTTATTACAGTTTTATTCCAAAAATGGTGAATCATCCCCCTTGGTTGACATCATAATCTTGAATCCTATTGGTTCTTGTAAAGTTGATTTTGGTTGTACACTTTTGTTTTGATGCCCATTTTAACCTCAAAAGTGTAAAATTTATCAAAAATGTACTACCTTAAAGATTACAAGAATTATGCATTTGTTAAATTCTTGTAATTACATGAATTATTGTAATTGATTATTTTACCAATTAGTAGATGAGAAAATTTCATTTTATTAAAAAAAAAAAAAAAAAAAAGGAAGAAGAAGAAGAAGAAGATAATTTCCACAAAAGACTTTTACATTCAATTTTATCCTTTAATGCAATTTCCTTCATCAAATTGGTAAAAATATAAGGATCTAAGGTTTAGATGGAGGATAAAAGGTCAAAACTAAATTGGCTAAGGACTTCAAACCTTAAACCCAACATCTCCCTCGGGCTTGTATTTTTGCGTGACCCTTATGCAAAAAAATGAAGTTTTATTTTCATTGTCTCACAAAACCTAGTCAAAATTACACTTTACTACCATACAAAACATGACCAAAATATCACTTTGTTTTTTTCTTAGACAACTTTTGTTGCTTGAATGAGGAGGTTAAAATTGGTATTTGAAGGTTCATATCTGTCTCCCAACTTTTCCTTTAATCCTTTGATCCTCGACATTAAGTGTTTTTTTATTTTGATGTTTTTGATATTTTCATCATATATATTTATATACTTTTGTTTAAGTGACCTACACTTCTCCTTATTCTTTTGGTATCGATCCTTTAGTATTTCATTTTCTTATTTTATTACTTCATTCACCATTTCTACCTCACACAATTCCTACTTCATCTTTTTTATCATTTTGTCCATTTTCTTCAATTTGGCTAACAAAGTGTTGATTTTGTGATCCTTAGGGTCCATTCCTTCTTGAGTTTGTTTTTGTGGCAATTTTTTTTTGTAGACTTCATGTTCTTGCTAAAATGGATAGCTTTTTTCACTATAGACCTCCTGTTGAAATGGTTGGATTTGATCAATGTAGACCTTCTTGGTGTAATCCTCTTCAGCATAAATCCCCTGTTCCTTTTGAATTTCCTTAGCTTGTTCAACATGCACCTCTTCCAGTGCTTCCTCATAGAAGATCTGAGCTTTAGTTTTAGGTTTATTAGGGGGTTCCTTTGGCTCTATAGTGTTTTAGCTCTCCCCATAGGTTCTTTTCAATCACTATGCCATTCCCTTGGTTAATGTGCTAAAAGTTATTGATGCGACTTTAGAATTGGTTTTTCTCTTCTTGCCCAAAGAAGTTGATCCAAAAATATCTAAAGAAGGTGCGGATTATTTTTCTTGTTGTAATTATTGCTTTCCCTACTCATCTCACTGATTTTTTTCAATTTGTTGTTGGACTTGAGGACCTTGGTTAGGTTCTCATTTTCTTGCACTTCAGGAGTAGGTTTACTAGAGTTTCATGGGTGTTTTCTTCAACCTGCTCTTCCTTGTTGCCTACGTCTACTTCATTAGGGATTTCAAGTACTATTTATTCAACCTTGAGCTCATTTATTTGTAAGAAATCTTTCCAAGTTTGGTTCGATTTGTGCAATTCATCTAAAACAAGTAATTTTATCAATCCATGATGATACAATAATATTTCCTTTTTTCCATGACACTTCTAAACCATAGTTGACATTTTCAATATACTTTTATAGAGGAAAAATGGGAAATTATTTTTTTTAGCATTTTCTTTAATGAGCTTAAGTAGGTGTATATGGTAAAGGAAAATTATGTTGTACCTTCCCTCACATGTGACATATTCCTGAAGAAAATAAACAATATATGCCCACAGATCCTTAAGCCATTGCCTTGGCATGCATTATGTCCAATCAACATTTTGGTTTGACTTTTTTAGAATCCCCGTCCATTCTATGCTCTTTGTTGGGCTCTTAATTTGTCATTATTATTACCACTTCTTAACATTCATTTCATCTATTCCCACTATTCTTTTATCACATTATTTACCATAATTTACTATATAATTCCATTTCATAATCATTTATGCTCTTGTGGATAAATAATATCTGATCTCATTTATTTTTAATAATTAATGATTATTATGCATGGTTTTGGTTTATTCATTCGTTATAACCTCACTCATGATTTTAGCTTCCAAGATCTCTTCCAGATAGCAGATTTGATCTTCAACAGATAATTAGATATTCCAACTCAGGAACTCGCTGGCATAAGAAGTGACAGTTTTTTGTTGGACGTTTTGGGCAAATGAAAACAAATCTAGAAAATCCGAGACATGGGTTTTGTTCAGAACAGACCAAATCAGTTTCCCAATGTGCAGTGTTCAAAAATTTGGTTTGTATTGGGAGAAAATCAAGGTTCTTCAAAGGACATATTTGCAGATTTGCTATTGCGGCCGTTTCCAGAATTGCCCAATTGTAATAACCAAATTTGACTTGTTCCAACTGAATCATGATGGAAAGATTTCTCAGATCTCATCTTGAATATTGAAATCAGTTTGTTGCAAGTTTCCTTTGGATGTTTGTATATTTAAAAGACATAATTTAGAGGGAGAGGGGGAGCTAGCTGATGTAAGAATTAAGCCTTGTAATAGTGGAACTCTTGTTAATGAAATTTCCAGCCTTCTGATATTTTTCTCAAATATGTGAGTTAAGCACAACCCTAACTAGGGAGTTGGGCCCACTCTTCTGATCAGGTGTTGTGCGTGTGTCCTTTTTATGTATATTGTTTTACTTGTTGTATTTTCTTTATTGTTGTTACAAATTTCCATAGATTGTTGTGAATGTTTTTCTTTCTACAATTTAATTTCCATTACTATTACAGTGATGCTTTAATTTCTTAGTCACGAACCCTTGGTCAATGTAAGATTGTAACCTTGCTCCTGCATATACCTTGTGTGTTACCTTGAAAAGTGTACGCACCCGGATTGATGAATTAATGTAGGAAACGAGATTGAATAATTTGTTCATACTCGAACACCAACATTTTGGCACCGTTGTCGGGGAAGGCTAACAAGGTGCAAGACACGATCTGTATCGACTAGAGGGTCAATCTCTCATCCTAGGGAGGGAATCATACTTTGACACCCTGCTCCAGGTCTTGAGTGTAGTTATTTTTCCTGCATTTTTGCTTGTTTTTATTTTATAGCATCCACTCTCTTGTCCTGGGAGAGAAAGAGTTCTCTCACCCTACTCCAGGTCCTGAGCTTAGAATTTTCCTGCATTTTTATTTGTTTTGATTTTGGAAAAACTAATCTCTCGTCCCAAGGAGGGAATGGTCCTTTGACGCCCTGCTCTAAGTCTTGAGCTTTAGATTTCCTTCCAAATTGTTTTTTGAATGACTAGGAAGAAAAAGGTTGAAATTTGAAGAAATCTTATCATTTCACTCAAAGTGGAGATGTAAGCACCACCCATTCCACTAACAAATTGACAGGAATATCTGAAGGAGGAACCTCTGATCCAGACTTAAACAGGAACGCAACAAATTACAGAGATAACCATATACACAAAGATGCAGCGGAAATAATACTTCATTTCATTAATGGAAAATACTGAAATATGCTTACAACCATAAATGGAAATAAACCAGCTAGGGCGATGGTAGCTTATCTCTGAGAAGAGATGTGTGGCTACATGCCTCTCAACTGTTCTGAACTGTGTTACAATGAGGCTCGAAGGCCTATTTATTGTTGAGAAACAATGGAAAACCCTTCACATTCCAAAACCTAACCCTAGAAGATGAAACGCCAAATTGTGGGCCCCATTTTTGGGTAAGTTGGTACATCAACTTCCCAGGGTCGCGAATTGGTCATATTATCTCCGTTTGACGTGCATGATAGCCCGTTGGAAAGATCTCTCCGAGGACTACGACGAAAAGGGAAATTTTTTGACAATAAAATCGCTAGCGGTAGATTTCCCAAAAAACATTGTTTAGGGCCTCAAAACGGCTCCAGAAGTTTAGGACCCGAAAAACTGCTAAAAATAGTAAACTGCGCTATAATTAAGGAAACTGAAAAACTGAAAGGGACAGTTGTGGGGGTCCAGATGGGATAGGTGGGTGGCCACCAACATCCACCTAGATCATTCCTCCACCCTTAGGAAGCAATGGTCCCCATTGCGTTGAGTTCCTCCCTGAGATGAGGAAGCTTCTGCTGAGCTGTGTCTCTGGTGAGCTGGTCTGCAATCTCTGATGTGTCCAGAAATGGTGGGAAGCATGGTCGATGACGGTCCACATTGAACACTCGGTGCAAGTGAAGGAATGGAGGAATGCTGTGCTTCCAAGAATTGTTTCCCGTAGCCTTGGTACTAGTGTAAGAACCATGTCGAAGTGGTCTGAGTTTCTGATGGGTTCTAGTAAGGCGTTCTTTCTGTAGATGTAACCAAACTTTGTTGCCCACCTGAAACTTGCGTGGTACCCCTGTGGGTGAGGAGAAGTTGTTCCTGTGTTCTGTCATGACTGTATCCCTCTGTTGCTGCTGTTGTGTGGAGGAACCCTTCGCGGGGGTCATGGATGTAGCAACGATCTTCCCCTTACTTTGGGAGCGAACTAGACAGAAATAAATTTCCTAGTCTGTGAGATGAGCTTGCTGCCTTTTTTAGCAGTGATCAAAGAGGTGGCGGTAGGTGGGGCTACCTCCAGTATCCTGTATAATGAATTATCCAAAGAAATAATGACAGCGCAAGGCCTTGACTCATACACAGCATGTCGCCTCCACAAGTATGGTTGGCCTAATAGTACATCACAAACATCCAGAGGTGTAACATCACACAATACCTCATCTGTGAAGGGCTTGATGCTATAGGGAAGGTGGCACTGCTGGCGAACTTTGAGATCTCGTCCTTCGTGAAGCCACCCAATACTGTATGGCTGTGGGTGTGGTGTAGTTGGTAGGCCCAACCGCTTCACGACCTCTGCTGAAATGAGGTTCTTTTGGTTGCCACTGCCGATAATGAATTCTAGCGGCGAACCCTTCACCCACATCTATGATTAGAAAAGACGTTCCCCCTCCTCTGGATCTCCGGGCTCATTTTTCTGGATCTTGGCGGTGGCAACAGTGGCGCTGGGCTCCGCATCAATGATCTGCTTCCCTTTGCCATTCCCCTTGTCAAGTTCTGGCTCAGGGTCGGAACATGCATCTGATTCGGAAGCCTTCAACTCGGCCACCAGCGACTGCTTAGTCCGACACTCACTTGTGTTATGAGTGGGACTCTTGTGGAACTCACACCACTTTCCTGTGTCCTTCTTCGGCTTCGTGGTGTTGTTCTTTTCTTGTGGCTTCGACGGGTTGTCTTGGGTCACCCTGCCTTGGCTTTGTCCTTTGGGCTTCGGATTTGCAGATCCAAAGTCTCGCTTCTTCTATTTGAACTTTTGCTCGATTTTGACAGCGTATCGGTATGCTGTGCCGAGTGAGGAGATGTTCAAGAACTCCATCTCTTCCTGGATGTATCTGTGTAGGCAACCGCGATATTTGAGTACTAGATGTAGCTCAGAATCTTTGATACCCAACTGTGTACGAAGGGTATGAAAAATGTTTGTGAACTCTGGCACATCTTGGTCTCGTCCCTGCCGCAGTGTGGTCTATTTGATGTATTTGTCCTCATAGCTTTTAACAGGGTAGTACTGCTCCTTGATGGCATCCCGGAAGTCATTCCAAGTGGGTGCGGCTGAAAACAGTGAGCCTGTACTTTCATCCTTCTACTCGCAGTAGGTTTCCCACCAGTCCTTGACGTGGGGGGCTGCTTTGAGAAGAGCGAAAACAATCTTTTCCCGACTTGAAAATTCATGAACAGAAAAATACCCATCTAGCAGATTTAACCATTTATCTATAGCATCTACGTCTATTTGACCCTTGAAGATGGGGATTTCAAAATTAACTTGTACCTTAAAGGGTGTGGCATTTCCAGAGTAGTTATTGGAAGCCGATGCGTCGCCTCTGGGTAGTCACTGAAGGATCTGGGCAAAGCTGTCCATCATCGCATTCCTTTGTCGCTCGAGGGCTTCTTCGAGCAAGATTTTGATAGGATCTCCTGCCCCCTCGTTTTTCTTCTCATCCGCCATGGGAGGTCGTCGAGATTTGCAAGGCTGGTCTTGCAAAGGTTCAACCAGTTCAAGCCCTAACTCCTTATATCCCGACCTCGTTGGGGACATTCAAAGAAAAATAGAGAAAAAGCAGACCACTCTGATACCACTGATCCAGACTTCAACAGGAACGCAACAAATTACAGAGATAACCATATACACAAAGATGCAGTGGAAATAATACTTCATTTCATTAATGGAAAATACTGAAATATGCTTACAACCAGAAATGGAAATAAACCAGCTAGGGCGATGGTAGCTTATCTCTGAGAAGAGATGTGTGGCTACATGTCTCTCAACTGTTCTGAACTGTGTTACAATGAGGCTCGAAGGCCTATTTATTGTTGAGAAAAAATGGAAAACCCTTCACATTCCAAAACCTAACCCTAGAAGATGAAACGCCAAATTGTGGGCCTCGATTTTGGGTAAGTTGGTACATCAACTTCCCGGGGTCGCGAATTGGTCGTATTATCTCCGTTTGACACACATGATAGCCCGTTGGAAATATCTCTCTGAGGACTACGACGAAAAAGATGATTTTTTGGTACAAAAATCGTTGGTGGTATATTTCCCAAAAAACATCGTTTAGGGCCTCAAAACGGCTCCGGAAGTTTAAGACCCGAAAAACTGCTAACAATAGTAAACTGCGCTATAATTAAGGAAACTGAAAAACTGAAAGCGACAGTTGTGGGGGTCCAGATGGGATAGGTGGGTGGCCACCAACATCCACCTAGATCAACCTCAAAGCAGCACATGAAGAAAATCTTATATTATGGTAAGAAATGGCTCACATTGTTACTTTTGAATTCCCTATCAGCGATCTAGGAGGAGTGACACAAATGCACATAATTTCTCCATCCTCTCTACCAAATTTTCATGGTTTGGATAATGAGGACCCAGATACATTCTTATTTGAGTTTTAAGTACTTTGTGGAGTATATGATTATTGTACTAATGATCAAAGGTTGAAAGTGTTTCCTCTTACTCTAAAAGGAGTAGCTCTTCGATGGTTCGTGAGCCTTGGTGGGAACTGCATACCAAAACATGGGAGGACATGAAGAATGTATTCTTGGAGAAGTACCAAGATTATTGCAAGCCCAATGAAGATATTTTCAGTATGATATAAGGGGAAAATGAATGCCTGGAGGACTATTTGGAGCGATTTAAATACAACCTTCAAAAATCAAAGCATAAGCATTTGGAAAAAGAGATCTTAAAAACACTCATTCTTAAAGGAATCAAAGATGAAATTTTAGAAATCTTAAATATGATAGGAAAATGTGACGTTTTTCAGCTATGATGATGTTTGTGATTTATGCATAAGGTATTCAAGAGGAATATCCAAGGCTGGTAAGAATTCTAGAGAATTTTCTTCTTTCCTTTTCAAATCAGCTACAAGAACATGAGATATAAGAGATGAAATGAATGATTTATTTGAACATTTTAAAGTTGATTTTATTAGCTCTCTAAATTCACAATTGCATGTTTTGCAGGTTAAGAAAAGTCAAGCAGAATTTGAAGAAGTGATTTTTCCTCAATGCCAAAAGGAGCATCCCATGGATAGTTTCTCTTTCTTACCTGGGATGAAAACAACATTTCCAAGAGATGGAGAAGCTACAGCAATTTCACAACCATTGAAACCTTGGCCTACATGTATGTTTCAAAACACTTCCTCTCCATTGTCTTACTTGCATAATCTATTATGGAATACTCATGTGTTAGGGCAGCCATGCCAATCTCAATATAACCCCCATCAATCTTGTCCACAAGTTTGGCATGGTTCATCCTATGATTACATGACTACTCTCTCTCATCTTGTAGCACAAAAATATCATCCATATTATTTTCCATCTTTTCAAGAACACCTTTCTTGCGTATCAAAATCATCCACACATCCCAATCAACTACATCATCAAAATCCTCCATGCCCTACACAATATCCTGCTCAACTCATTCCACATCCTCACCATAATAAACCAATACAACATGCTTACAGTGTTGAATTGCAAAATTTACCTAACCTTCTCACCCAACCTTTCTCGCATACGCAATTGCAGAAAACTTATATCAAGATTGGAAATGTTTCAAATCCAAAAATTGTAGAAGTTATGGAAGAAAAGGAGGTTTCTTCTAGTCTGCGTCAGCAAGTTGTTTTAGAAACTCAAGAACTTCATGATATGACAACTATGGGAAAACAAGAAAGTAAAGGATATATTGAGATTGGTTTCACTCCATCAGTGGTTCGCAACATCACTCCATACTTCAACAATTTTTGACACCACATTTTCAAGGGAAGTTGGTCTCTTATACCCTAGTATTTATTGACAAACATTTCTCAAATTCGGGTATGTATACACTTGAGGCCTTATTTCTAAAATGGCTTCATTGGAAATACTCTTATACGTAAGTATGCTTTATTTCTCAAGGTAGAATAGGTTAGTGTAGAAAATACAATAAATAAGTATATAAATAATATTTGTTATATGTAGAATGAGTTGTGTTTGCTGCAACTTGTTGAGTATATCAATATCAATGGTATATATTTGAATTTAATTGTGTATGTATATGTATTATATTGAAAAACAGATTTCTACAAACACTCATCATCATTTTGGAAAAAAAATAATAATAATAATTATCAAATCTTAGGGCATGTGAGCTTGATAAAACCACTAAAATCATAGTCGGTACAGTCATGTTTTGAGGTAAAAATGGGCATATTTTCAAAACTTGTTTCTATCTTAAGTAGCCCTTTATTTCTAATTTCTAATCCAATTTGAATCACTCAATTTGGATTTGAAATGAAAAAAGTTATGACCAAAACATTGACAGTATGTCGAGTAGGAAGCTAAGGAATAGAGTTAGGACAATCCGTTTTTGGAGGCCTAAATGACTAGATTTTTGAAACCTGTTTCTATGGTATATCACCCTATTAATATAGTTTACAATGCAATTTGAATCACCCAATTTCGATATCGTATGAGAAAGTTATGACCAAAATATTGACTGTCTATCGTAAATCAACACCTTTAAAACTTTGTTTTTCCGACTGTTCCTTCGCACATTTGACCCATCAATTCTTCATGATTTCAAAAAATGTTTCTATTGGATATAGTTACATGAATCTACTTTAATATCCAATTTGAATCGGTTCAATCCGTCATCAAACGAAAAAGTTATGCTTAAAATATCAATTGTTGGTCTAAGTTGGAAAATCAAAAATGACTCTGTTATGCAGGTTGTTCTAAGTAAATTTGAAATATCATATCATGGAATTTTTTAAAACATGTTTCAATTAGAGAGATCCCTATTAATTCACTTTCATTTGGATTTGGAATCACACAAATCAGACAAAAAAGAAAGAAGTTATGATTAAAATACTGTTGGTTAGTATGGTTCGCCACTACCGTCTCGCAGGTAATAAATTAACTCTACTTTGTTATTTATTTTCCATGGATTCGTTTCACAGAGTACCTACTTGTTAATTTTTTTTCATATTTATTAGATCTATAGAGCCCGATCACCTCTCTTCTTCCATGATTACATGTTTTATTACAGGTAGACACTCGTTTTTTTGCAAATCCGAGGAGAATAAAGGAGGTCAATTTATTTTTGAACAAGTGATTATTGAAGGCAATGATAATGAAATAATTGATTTTCATCCCAGAATCTATTAAGAAATATAATATCATATAATTTTGATTCTTTCAAGGTGCCATGGAAATTGATCATAAGAGTTTGTTACAAATTATTCCTGTTATTTCTCACCAACAACATGAAGACTTTTTCATTACCTAATGGATTCATAACAGGAGAAATGGAGAATTGATTTCCATTTGAAGATCCAAGTCATTTCCGCCAAAACATTTTTCCATTCATTTACCATTGATAGATTGTTGTTTTTAGAAACAGATTGATATTCCCTTAGGAAACAACATTGTTGCAGTCAAAATCATAGCTGTTGCA
Source organism: Pinus tabuliformis (assembly GCA_031772625.1). Taxonomy (NCBI): domain Eukaryota; kingdom Viridiplantae; phylum Streptophyta; class Pinopsida; order Pinales; family Pinaceae; genus Pinus; species Pinus tabuliformis. Next base: position 299,584,641 of record CM062807.1, on the reverse strand, counting down.
ACTTAAGTTATTTATTTATTTATTGTTTTTCAATAAAATTGTTATTTCTTTTCTGATTCCTCTTATGTTTTTTTCATGTGTTCAAAGTCACAAATTTTGTTCCTTCATCAAAATAAAAGGAAGTTCTCAAGTTTCATGATGTTGCTCCATATTTATCCATTTGTTCCTGAGTCTTATCAGTATATGGTTTCCTCATATCCATTGGGTGTTGTTACTCTGCCACTGTTGTTACTCCGTTGGTGCTGTTACTCCGTCGGTGTTGTTACTCCGCCCGTGTTGTTACTCTGCCAGTGTAATTACTCCACCAATGCTGTTACTCCACTGGTGTTGTTACTATGCCAATGTTGTTACTCCGTCAGTGCTGTTACTCTGTCGATGTTGTTACTCCGTAGGTACTATTACTCCATCACTGTTGTTACTCCGTCGGAGCTGTTACTCTGCCAGTGTTGTTACTCCGTTGGTGCTGTTACTCCGTCAGTGTTGTTACTCCGTCGGTGTTGTTACTCTGTCACTCTTGTTACTCTGCCAGTGCTGTTACTCCGCCAGTGCTGTTACTCCATCACTGATGTTACTTCGTCGGTGCTATTACTCTGCTAGTGCTATTACTCCGCCGGTGTTGTTACTCCGCCAATGTTGTTACTCCGCTGGTGTTGTTACTCCGTCATTGTTGTTACTCCATCGCTATTGTTACTCTGCCAGTGCTGTTACTCCGTCAGTGCTGTTACTCAGCCGGTGTTATTACACTGTCGGTGTTGTTACTCTACTGATGTTGTTACTCCGCCATTGCTGTTACTCAACCAATGATGTTACTCTGCCGCTACTGTTACTCTGCCAATGTCGTTACTCCCATAATTTTTCTGAATACCCGACGTTGTTATTCCTTCGGTGTTGTTACTCTTTCAATGATGTTACTCCTCCGATGTTGCTACTCCATGGTAAAAAAATTTCTAAGTACCCAGTTTTGTTACTCTACACATGTTGATACTCTACCAAGGTAAGTCTTCAGGTATGTCCCTAATCAACTCCGTGTATTTGATTGATGTTTCAATTATGACTGAGGACGATCATATCTTAGTTGGGGGGAGGTGTTGCATTTGATAGAAAATTTCACGTCAACTGATACATCTCATGATTATTACCACCATAATCCATAACAATCCGTAACCCCCACTTATCCACACACATTGGAACTTGAATCATGCACGACGACATTAACTTGGTGAATGGGGAAATATATTTAATTGCCTGGGTCCTCTTTGACATAATGATTGGGTAGTCAATTTATCTTTGTTGATCTATAAACATAATTTTATTTTTTAAGGAATAATTATGAAAATATGATTTCATCATGGCAACCTTCAACTTTCCTAATTTGTCAAGTCCTTGATTTTGTAAAATTGATGGTGATGACCACAAAATTGTACTTGAATCTTTCCATCACTATCTAATGAATTATTCCTCAAACCCCAATCTTAACAAAGCAAAATATATTTATCAACAATCATTTGAAGGTTATAAGTATTTGAGAAGTAAAATTACCCGAATTGAAAATAGTTACTACAAAATGTTTTACGCCATCCCTAGCTCTTAAGGAGTTGGCTTGCCACCCCATCTATTAAGTGATCTTTTGTTGATTAACGATAGCCATAGTTAAATTTTAAACATAAATAGTCAACTGGAGGATAGGAGGTCTCATCATGAGCCAACCTACCATGATCATAGGTCTTAATAGAGTGACATTACCACTACTGGTCACCAAGCCGGGGTAATGGCCCGCAGCCATAAAACTGAAGGAAAAGAGGTCTCATCACGAGTCAACTTGTTCACTTTTGTTAGTTCCCGTGAATGACATTGTTATTAACTGGTTACCAAGCCAGAACAATGATCTTCAGTAGACATATAAGTAAATTGAAATGCTTCTGTAACTATGTACTTATTTCTAATAGATGGAACACTGGCATCTCAATGGGTTAAAAAGGCATCCCTGTAGAGGCTATGGACACCTACTGGCAGCAGTGGCCATGCCTATGGTATAGAAGTTAATTCAATACTATGATCTACTTGGTTACCTTGTTTTCTCAAAACTAATTGCCGATAAAGTCACTGTTGCATATATAAGGTTTGCTAGAACTCATGGTTCATGGGGTAATATTTAATTAGTTCTTAGATAATGGTAGTTATGATTTATATCTATTATTGAGTTATAAATATTTACTTTACATGTTAGGGATGAAACTTTTAGGATATTTGATATTTGACATTTTGTATCATCTAATCTATTACTCCTTTATTCTACAAGTTTCATATCTTTAACCAAAGATAGTTGCTTTACTCAATCAATCTCTATTTAATCCTAGCTTAATAACACTACCATTATTTTGGGGAAGGATGAAGAAGCCTAATTCTGATTTTGAATCCTGATGAATTACTAATTGAGGATACTCATGAGATGTGCTATAGAATCTTGATGATAGGGAAACTAACCAGTTTGGGGGAAGGAAATTGTGCTACACTTTTTGATTACTTTCTTTGAGCTTGCATGGCTTCCACCTTTCACATCACTTACACAAGCTCAACCTATATTAGCTTCAAACAATGTAAACTTTGAAACGGGAACTATAAACTCAAAACGGAAACTCTAGACAAAAAACCCTTAAAAAACATCAAAAACAGTGCTAAAAACGAAAAGTGTTGATGCTGGAATAACACCTTTTTCTTTCTTGGGTAAATTTTCAACATGTTTTAAAAATGGCTGTGAAAACCAATTTTTTGCACAAAAATTGTCCAAAGAACACCCTCAAAACGAAAAGTGTTAACGCTAGAAAAACACTTCTTTTTTTTTTAGAAAAATAAAATTTCAACATTTCGAAATAATGGCGTAAAATATTTTATCATGACCCCAAAAAACATTAAAATTTAAAAAAAAATAATGAAAACATAAAATAAAATAAAAAAACACAAAACAAAACAAAACAAAAAGTTATAATAATAATAATAATAATAAATCATAAAATTGTAAAAAAAAAAAAAAACAAAATAAATGTTTAAAAAAACAAAATTAATAATAAGAATTAAAAAACTAAAAAAAAACATTTATAAAAAAATAAATAGTAAAAAAAAATGGAAAAATAAATAAATAAATAAAATAAAATTTATCTTGTAAACCAAAAAAATAATAAAAATAATAATAATAATTAAGTAGCTAAAAATAGAAAAATTAACAAAAAAAAACTAAGAAATAAAAATTAAAAACAAACTAGATTTTAAAAATAGAAAATTAACCAAAAAAAAAATTAAAAACTACTAAAATTAAGATTAAAATGTTGATTACTTAAAAAATCAAATAAAAAAAAAATATATATAAAAAAGACAAAAATAAAAAATAAAGAAAATGTTAAAAAAAGATTATCTCATAAACCATAAAAGAATTTGAAAAAAAACAAAATTAAAACAAAATATATATATATATATATATATATATATATATATATATATAAGTAAAAAAAAAAACATTAACAAAAACTAGGAAAAAAAAAAAAACAAACTAGTTAAAAAAAAAAAAAAAAAACACCTAGTAAAATTAATATTAAAAAAAATAAAAATAAACTCAAATTGAAAATAATAATAATAATAATAAAATTATGAAAATGGTATAAAAGATGTCTTTTCAAATGAAAATAAATAAATAAATAAATATTTACAGTTTATAAAGAAATGCGTGTTTTTTATTTTAAAATAAATAAATCAAATAAAATTTTATTAAACCTACATTTTTTTATTTAAAAAAAAAAAAATTAAAATATTAAAATTTGAATTTTGTTTTTAAACAATTTTTTTTTATTAAAAAAAACTATATATACATATATCATTAAAAAAAATAAAATTTTTTTAAACAAATTTAATTTTTTAATTTAAAATTTAAAAAATTATTTAAAAAAAAATTAATAAAATTTATAATAGTTTTTTTAACGTTTTTTGAAATTGGGCGTGGCCCCTCCACTCCCCTGCTACCCGTGGTGGCGCAGCCGTGGGCAAAGGGGCCATGCCCAATTTAATAATAATAATAATAATAATAATAATAATTGTTTAAAAACTATTATAAAATTTTGATTTTTTAAATTTTAAATTAAAAAATTAAATTTGTTTAAAAAAATTAATGATTTGTTTAAAAGAAAAATTAATATATATATATATATATATATTTGTTTTTAAATAAAAATGTAGGTTTAATAAAAAAATAATAATTATTATTATTATTATTATTTTTAAATCAAAAATATGCATTTCTTTATAAATTGTAAATGTTTTTTTTTTCATTTGAAAAGACATATATTTTACCCCATTTTCATATATATATATATATATATATATTTTACTTACTTAATTATATATATATATATATATATATATATATATATATATATATAATTTTGTTTTTTTTGCCAAATTCTTTTATGGTTTATGAGATAATTTTTTTTAACATTTTTTATTTTTTATTTTTGTCTTTTTATATATATTTTTATATTTATTTTTTAGAGACAATTATTTCATGTGGATTGAAAAAATAATTAACAATGTATAAATATGTAGAATATTGAAAATGCAAAATATCGACCTTCTTCTTTAAATATGCAAAACAATAAAAACCTCACTACAAGAAAAATAAAAATAAAAATAAAAACAAGAAAATATGAAGAAGAAAACCACTTAAAAAATTATTAAATTTACAAAATAATTTTTACATTTCATACATTATAAAATTAAAGTAAAAAAAAAAACAAAAAACAAAAAAAACAAACTACTTTTTTAAAAAAGGGCATGGTGTAGAATTACCACTTTTTTAAATCAACATCAAAATCACTACCATTTTAAAATGCAATGTACATAACAAAAATTATAGTGCCAAAAACTATGCTCTAAAAAAAACATGTGTGTTCTGCATCACCCATTTTCAAAATCCGGTCACTTTTTTGCTATCTCTACAAAACGGGTAACAGTATTAGTTCTCGTTTCAAAGTTTACATTGTTTTCAACAAATGTTAATCCATAGATGTTATTCCACGTTATTTTGTTGAAAGTAACAATTGAGGTGAAATAACATGAGTGTTTGATTTATTAAAAGTTTAGGAGAATGTTAAAAAAAAAAAAAAAAAAAAACATTGATCATTATTCACTCATATTTTTCAAACCATTATTTCCCCTACTTTATACAAAAGCATTGGGTTGCACATGAGCATGCAACATATTCAATTTGGAGGAATGTTGGGCTCTTAATTTGTGATTATTATTACCACTTCTTAACATTCATTTCATATATTTCCATTATTTCTTTATCACATTATTTACTATAATTTATTATATAATTTCATTTCATAATCATTTATGCTCTTGTGGATAAATAATATCTAATCTCATTAATTTTTAATAATTAATGATTATTATGCATGATTTTGGTTTATTCATTCGTTATAACCTCACTCATTATTTTATCCTCCAAGATCTCTTCCAAATTGCAGATTTGGTCTTCGACATATAATTAGATATTCCAACTCAGGAATTCGTTGGCATAAGAAGTGACAGTTTTGCATTGGACGTTTTGGGAAAATGAAAGCAAATCTAGAAAATCTGAGACATGGGTTTTGTTTAAAATGAACCAAATCAGTTTCCCAATGAGCAGTTTTTAGAAATTCGGTTTGTATTGGGAGAAAATCAAGGTTCTTTGAAGGACATATTTGCAAATTTGTTGTTGCGACCATTTTCTAGAATTGCCCAATTGTAATAACCAAATTCAACTTGTTCCAGCTGAATCATGATGGACAGATCTCTCAGATCTCATCTTGAATATTGAGATCAGTTTGTTGCAAGTTTCCTTTGGATGTTTGTATATTTAAAAGACACAATTTAGAGAGAGAGGGGGAGCTAGCTGGTGTAAGAATTAAGCCTTGTAATAGTGGAACTCTTGTTAATGAAATTTCCAGCCTTCTAATATTTTTCTCAAATATGTGAGTTAAGCACAACCCTGACCAGGGAGTTGGGCCCACTCTTCTGATCAGGTGTTGTGCGTGTGTCCTTTTTATGTATATTGTTTTACTTGTTGTATTTTCTTTATTGTTGTTACAGATTTCCATAGATTGTTGTGAATGCTTTTCTTTCTGCAATTTAATTTTCATTACTGTTACAGCGATGCTTTAATTTCTTAGTCACGAACCTTTGGTCAATGTAAGATTGTAACCTTGCTCCTGCATATACCTTGCATGTTACCTTGAAAAGTGTACGCACCCAGATTGATGAATTAATGTAGGAAACGAGATTGAATAATTTGTTTATACTCAGACACCAACACTCTTGATTCACTGTTCTTTAAACCATCTTTTACCATCTTGTTCTAATCTCATAACCTTAGCTAGGGTTTCCTCTGAAACTATAATTGTCATGTTGCCAGTTTTTGCAATTTCTCTGTTGAGTGTATTGGCAAATGCTTATGTCACTGTTGCATTATGTCCCTAGAATTTTTTAAAGAAGAGGAGTAAACGTGCCCTATGGAAATGTATTATGCATACATGGAACCTCTCTAAAATTGATATAATATAGGGTTCAATTCGTACCATACCACCCCTGTGGTAGCCATGTTAACTCCTTTGTCAAAATATGAAAGAAAGCTCGCTTCAATTATGGTAGGCAATGTAGGAAATATAGTAGAAGAACTTGGCTTACAAGATTTAGGATGATGGTAACATATAAAATGAAACAATTCAAAATAACATTGGTTTAAATGATTGTGATATTTGTAATTATAGTACAAATATCACATCATAATTATCAAATTGTATGGTGGAATTTAGAATAATGAGAGACAATGAGGTTAAAATTATGACTTTGAAATGTCTGTATCATTAGTATTAGACACTACAACGTAATGCTTTTGCAGAAGAACATGTGACATAATAGGTATGAATATCACATAGAATAATGATGAAAAAGACAACATAGGACCTTTTTTAGGTAAAATCAATTATTTTTTAAAAATCTTTTCAATTTAATAAATAAATATAAACAAACCATTTTACTGCTTTACCTTTTTCTGAAGAGTGTTGAATATAAACTTGTCTGGTACTATCATTCTTGGTATGCAAAAATGGCGTAAAATACTTCTTGTTGAGGCTTCTTGTTCTATTGAAGCTTATATTATAGGAAATAATTCTTCAATTGCAAGATTATGACACTTTATTACAAGAAATTGTTCTTCAATTACAGGAATTTAAAAGAGTGTCCTATTTGCTGAAACTGATTGAAATTTATGTTGTTGATGTTGATTCTAATTTCTCTTTGATGTAATCAATGACACGAGTGATCGGTTAGTAAAAATAACCTTGCTTATACAAGGAATTTAATATATTCAGGTTAAAAAATTTCTGTAATTGATGGAATTTATAGGAAACTTTGTTCTAAAATTTGAAATCACAGGAATTGAAAATATGCATGTTCAGAAATTCTTGTAATTATAGGAATTTTACAGAAAATTTTGTCTTAAATTCAGGATTTACAAGAATCAATCCACACACTTTATTGTGAAATAAAGGCACCTTTACTGAATGAGATCACTTCCTTGCTGCTATTTACTATCAATCCATATTATTTACACTTTTATGACACTACCCTATGGATTTTTATCGAGCCTAGGACAATTAGTGCTCATCGATATTTTTAATTTTAATGAGTCTGAAAAAACTTAAAGAAAAATCAACTACTATCTTGTGGATTTTTCTTAAGCCCAGGATGGTTGATGCTCACCAGTGTTTTCAATTTTAGAGAGTCTGAAAAACTTAAAGAAAACTCTAAGGGGGTTCCTTTTCCATTATTAATCTACCAAGACTAGATAAAGGGATAAACCTATATTTGGTAGATGTCTTTCTCATAGTTTAATGAGCATAAGAAGGAACAAAATTAGCTCATTATTTTTGAAAGTTGTAAATTTAGGATGAAAGTGGATGAGGGGAATTATCCCCTTTATCCACAATGTCCATCTCTGCTTGCTGAAATAAATTGGAAATAAAATCATCTTTGGAAACTAGTTGATGGTACAACTTTAACCTATGACCATTGACTATAAATGAGATGTTTGATCCATCAATTGTTTTTACTTCTACAACACCATTATCAAACACAGTTTGAATTTCATAGGGTCCCAACCAATGAGTAGTAAATTTACACTTGAAGTCTTTAAACCTTGAATAAAACAATAAGGTCCAATCTCCAGATTTGAACTCATTCTTCTTTATAAATATATCATGCCATTTAGTTCTTTGATGTTGTATAAGAGTGGTTTTCTGTAGTGCATCTAGTTGCATCTCATCTAATTCATTTAACTATAAAACTATTTGTTGTTAAGCTTTTGACAAGTTTAAACCTAATTATGTTGCAATTTTGAAGGTTTTAATTTGAAATTCAATGGGAAAAATTAATTGTTTTCCATTTACCAATTTGTATGGGTCAAGAAGCCTTTCTACCCAATTTGTTCGATGAAGTCGAGTAGTGTTTGTCAAGATGCCTTTCTGTTATAGCACCATTTACCACCCTTGGTAGATTTTATGCTCTATGACATGGCCTAGGGCAACCCTTCCTTACTAGACTTGGTCCAAATTCTAAAAACAATGTTTTAAATCCCATATGTGGTTTTTCCCTGCATAAAGCGCGTGTACACGCGGTTCAACCTATACCCAACCCGTGTATATGTGTTAAAACATTAAAAAATATATAATCTCCTTTAATTCGGGTGGGGTTTACGGGTTTGACCGGATACCCACCTACTATAGCCTGTGGCCCAACTGTTTCCCAACTGAAAAAACTAATTTGGACAAGTATAAATACATCTCCATGAGAAGGCCTAAGGGAGGAGGAAGGATTAGATATTGATATTATAGTTGATTACATCCCCAATCAAGTCTGAATATATCCATGTGCCTTCTGCACTCCCCGTCATAGGAAACCCCTATTTCCTTCTTGAGATGTTCATAATCCATTCATGACATCCTTGTGTATACTTATGGAGGAGGATTACTGAGTCCTTGGCAGGACGGATCCAGAGGACGGTTTCACTTGGAGCCAGCGGACGACTCAAGTTGTAGTTCTTCCATATTTTCTTTATCTTACATTAATAAAGAGGCGTTGTCTTGTTCCTGATGATTATGGTCTTTATGCATTAATTTATGTCATGATTTGCTTATAAAATCTCACGTTAATGCTTATTTTCTTACATGCTTATATGATCTAAACTTGATATCGTGAACATGCTTTCAGTTATTTTTAGTGTATATGCTTTGCCTTGAATGAATTGCAGGTCTTAAAGCGTAAGGAAGAAGCAGAGGGCTTGGACCCTATGGGAACGAACTCAAACATAGGAACTATGAGTAAGACCTTCTATACTAACTTTCATTGTTTAAGTATTAGGACTGCTTGTTAGTATGTCTCTTTATGTTGTATGAACTCCACTTTGTTGGGGTTCTCAACCCAAGACCCTAGGGTGATTCTACCTGTAACAGAATTGGCGACTCTGCCAGGGAAAGCATTCTTATTTTTCCTAGATTGGGTTGTTTCTTATTTTATTTCGGGGCATCAAGTCTAATCTTTTGGATTAGGCCTGGATTTTTTGTTTTTATTGACAGAGCTTTATATATGCACTTCTTAGAGGATATAGTAGCGTATGCACACTATTTTCTTCAAATAGACTCGCGTATACATGAGTTTCCTATGTTTTAGTCGCGTATACATGCTTCTATGTTTTTGCACAGTTGTGTATACCTTATTTTGAATAAATTTTTCAAAATCTTTGGCCTAGTTAAGGTTGTTGCCTTGTGGTTTTTGTTATTTTCTGGACATTCACTATCATTGAAGCTCTGCTTTCTTGCAAGTTTTCAGTTTCTAATTTTCTTCTTGTTGAAAAATCTAGTCAACCTAAGGTTTTGCTTTTTGAGTAAAGTTTCAATTTGGGCTTTGGGTTCAAGGATTCTTGTAGAAGTTCTTGGTTGTTTTGACTTTGCAGAACAAGAAATTGGTTGTAGTTTTATTTATAACCCAACTTCAGATTTCTTTTCTTTACTTTTCTTTTTTTTGGTTGAGCTATTTTGTTTTTCATGGTTTTTGAGTGCCTCTTTGGCGATATTGAAAGTATTTCTTGACGTTCTTTTGGTTTGTTGAAATCATTTATATTGTTGTTCAGGTCAATCTATGCAAGTCTGTAGTCTTTTGTCGTTTCAAGTTTTATTATATTAATGATGTGCATAACTTGCAAATTTTGAGACTCTTTATGCTTGTTTTTGGTTTTGGAATTTTAGTAGTCTTTGTGTTCTCAAAAACTTCTTTGGGTTCTTTAAAAAAGAAAAAGACAAAAACATCGTTCTTGCCTTTCTTTTTCTTTTCAGTTTTTGTTTTTGGTTTCTTCATTATTTTTTAGCAATTGTGAACTTTTTTCGATTGGTTTTGCTTGGTTTCGAGGGAAGTTTGTCATTGAATTTGTGCCCTCCTTGTAGTCAAGTTGGCCTATTGATCTTGTGAAGGAAAACATTTTCTTCTTGTATGAGAATCCATAGATTCTTGCACCATCATTATCATTTGCATTAAGATAGTTTGCACTGCAAGCATTTTAGTCTTTTTGTTAAATTTTGAGTGTGTGGAGCATGTTTTCTAAAAAAGAAAAAAGAAAATTCTTTTACAAGTTTATTCATAGAACCTTATAGAAATCTCTTTTCATCGAAGAAAAATAGCTGCATTTGCATATAGCTAAGTTTCTATTGATTTCTTTGTGTCAAAACACCACAAGTTGCACTCTCATTTTACCCGTGACCTAAAGAACAACCTTTTAAATCAAGCACTTAATTAAAAAGAACTAGAACATTTTTTTATTTGTCATTAATTACATCAACAAGTCTAGCTCTTTAGGGCCTTGGAATAGGTGAGTGGAGAGTTAACTCTCCAAGGCCACTCAAACTATTAAACATAGATGTTGAATAATGAGTGAAATCTAGTGTCGTTAGAAAGACCGGGAAAGCTCCTTTCTACTGGGATTCAAGCATGAGGGAGAGTGAAGACAAGGAAAGAGAGATACCCCCTCTCCTACTTGTTGGATCCCACCCCGAGACTATTCCACCCGGCTTTTGATACAAACTGGTGTCCATAGTTTCTATTCCTAGGGACCACATAGGTCGCTGTGGAGGGGAATCCTGCGGCACCTGAGGCAGATGTTGCATCACGTTCATTAGTACTTTTGAACTCCACTTGGCCATTGGCCTATGGATGATAAGGAGTTGAATTCTTGTGTTTGATTTTGTATTCCTTCAGAATTGACTCAACTAAATTTGATGTAAATTAATCCCCTTGATCAGTAACTATCTCTCTAGGTACCCCAAAATGAATAAAAATGTCTTCAAAGAGAAAATATATAACCGATTGCTCAATAGCTCTTATCAAAGCTTTTGTCATTGCCCACTTTGTCACAGTTTGTGAAAACCAATATGTACCTCTTCTTTCTCGATGCGATATTAATGGCTTCCACAAAATCTAAAGCCCATTTCTTGAAAGGTTTCACAAGGAATTGCACATTAAGAGTAATTTCATTGGCTACAACTAGATGACCCATTCTTTGACAACTATCATAGCTTCTCACATATTCTTATCATCTTTAAAGATGCTTTGCTAATAGTATCCTAGCTGGATAGTTTTATAAGTTGTCCTCTTATCTGAAAAATTTCCACCACATGGCTCATCATGATATTCTTTTAGGATATCTAGCATCTCATCCTCTCTAACACATCTGTGAATATACGTGTACTTTACTATAGAAAATATATGCTTGAATCCAGGAATATTTGGTGTTTTTTCCAATCACTTTTTTCTTTTCTTTTAATGAAAAATGTGGTGGAAACTTTCTTGTAGACAAGCGATTTGCAATGTCAACAAAGCAAGGTGTTATAACAAAAATTGTAAATACATTTCATTGGGAAAACTATCTATTATAAGAATGGTCTCACTAGTATTGTTGATTCAAGAAAGGAAATTTGCTACCTGATTTTATCTCCCAGGTCCATCTAACACCATGATGTTAAATTATTGCAATAGTAGGAGCCCTATTGTAATTCTACCATTTGTTATTGTTTTTTTCATTAAATATTGGATGGTAAAATGGTCAATATGCACAAAGTGTTGGGCACGGAATCCACCAAGGGAAGTTTTGGGGTTAAATCCGATGTAAAGACTCCGCATTTTGTGGGTGCGGAGCACGAAGTTGTAAATGAGTCATAGGGTTGTCCACCCTTAATTTTGTAATGTAATTTCGGCTTTAGAGATCTACCCATGTTCCACAGACCATGGGATTGTATAAATAGAACGAGGCTCTAAGTTGTAAGGGGATAGAAATAGAAATAGAAGAAGAATGGAGAAGTGAGTCTTGTCTAAAGTGTAGAGTCAAGTCTTTGGGTCGTAGAGTAGGAGAAGGCTCTGCAGCTGAGTGCATAGAGGCCTAATAGTTCGTAGCTGAGTGCGCAGACCCCTGCAGCTGAGTGCGCAGGGCAGGTTGAGTTTGTAACCGATTGAAGCATTAATAAAGAGAAGTTTTATACCATCCATGTGTATTTATTTATTGTTTTCTGCATTGAATGTATTGGGTATAAATTACATTTTTATTGTTTATATGATGTGCGAACATATATGATTGTGTCAATTAAGTTAATGTGAGATAAAGTATCTGTTTACGTGAAGTTAACTAACATTTGTAAGAAGATAAGTAAGATACACAGTGTAATTTGGGGAAATAGTGCAGATCGATGCCACAGCAGCGCGAAAGCACCTCAGCCCTTGGTGAGGGTTGCGTAAAGGCAGTTATAACAGATCGTGAAGGTCTCACGGGTCAGGATAGTGTGCGAAGTGACCTGCATGAAGGCATTCATAGTTGGACTAAATCGACCCCTCAGACATCTCCAGGGTGTGGAAACTTGGTTCCAACACCCCCCCCCCCACATACTACTCGGGGTGAGACTTTAGTCTGCGCACCGCGGGCTGATGCCGAAAGGGCCAGTAGTGTGGAGATTTGTTTGGCTAATTAACTCCAAACGTGGGTCAGGTCCCTTCAAGCCAACACAAAGGCTTAATATCTCGTAATGTAATGACAAAGCTTATTAATTGCATAAATGATTGCAAAAATTCCTTTTCCATAACAATATAATTAATTTCAGTCAGAGTCATGTTTTTACTGATATAGTAAATGACATATGTTCTTTGTTGTTCTCTTTTCCCTAAAACTTCTCCTATGGCTGAATCAGAAGCATCTAAAGATATGTGTAAAGGTAATTTCTAATTAGGTCCTCTTAACTCAAGAGTTGTAGAAATATTTTCTTTAAGCATATCAAATGCAATTTAACAATCATTATCCCAATAGAATTCAACATCCTTTGCAAGAAGTTTAAATAATGGCAAGGCAATTTTTGAAAAAATCTTAATGAAGCACCTATAATACCCTGCATGTCCTAAAAATATTCTTACATTCCTTTGGGAGGATGGAGTTGGCGAGTAAAAAATTACTTCGACCTTATGTGGATCCACTTTAATACTTAAGAAAGATACATGTTGTCCAAGGACAATTCCTTGGTTAAACAATAAAAAACATTTTTCATTTCTTAAATAAAGGTTTGACTCTTGACATCTTTTTAAGACTTTTTTAGGTTATCATAAGCTTCCTCAAAAGTATTTCCATAAATGGTAAAGTCTTCCATGTACACTTCTACACAATCAAGAATCAAATCAGCGAAAATAGACAAGACTTCCCTTTGAAATGTGGTAGACGCATTAAAAGTCCAGAAGGCAATAATTTATAAGCATAGGTTCCCCATGGGCAAGTAAAGGTCATTTTGTGTTGGTATTTCAGAGCTATTCTTATCTAATTATATCCATTGACACCATCAAGGAAAGAAAAGTATTTCTTTCCAACCAATTTATCTAGGACTTTATCTATGAAAGGCAAAGGGAAATGATATTTTAGAGTAGCTTTATTAAGTTCCCTGTAGTCTATGCATACCCTCCATTTACCATTATTTTTTGGAACAATAACCAAGGGTGGAACCCATTGGTTACTAGATATAGGGTAAATGAAATCTACATCTAATAGTTTATGGAGTTCCCTTTTTACTAATTCTTTCAAGAGAGGGTTCATTCTTCTTTGTGGTTGTCTTAAAGGTAGATGTGATGTGTGCATGTATAAGGATGTATTCCGAGAATATCAATATAATCCCAAGCAAAGATTTTGAATATTTTTGCAATAATGTAATTAATTGATCTTGTTGGAAATTTTCTAGCAAAGTTGATATTTAAAATTTTTCTAGGAAAAATTTCAATGACTTTATTGTAGGAATTTTGATATTGAATGTATAGGAATGAACGATAAATAAACATATTTCAAGCTATCCTCAATACACATTTCTTAAAAATGCTGACCTAAGATAGAATGTAAAGAAAAATGTTGAGTACTTAATAAGGCTTGTTTAGAAATTACAGGAAAATTTTCAAATTGCCCAGAAATTGCAGGTATTATAGATTGTTCATAAATTATAGGAATTACAGACTGTTCCAAATTTATCGGAATTGCAAAATTTTCATATTTCTCATGTTTTTCAAAATTTTACAAGATTTTATGTTGTAGATGATGTTTGAGATGACTGGCCCCTAAATTACTATAGAAAAACATGATGAGAAATGAAATGATCAACTTGATTTTAATCAATATTTTCGTTAAGACTAAATGCTTCTTCAGTGGTCAAGACTGAATTATTTCACATCTATTTAATTTTCATCAAACCGATAAACTTTCTTTAATGCACCTTCTATTTTAGTAGGAGGTATAAAGTAATTTTTTTTTTCGTCCACCCAGATGCAGGTGATTACCAAAGTCATTAAGTTGATGAGACAGTCGGGCGGTGGAAGGGCTAGCCACATGGCCCCCTGCAACTTCCCCCATGCCAACCTAAATTGCATTCAAGGCACCTTGCAAGTGCCATTTAATGAATGCACAGGCCGAGACAGAACCAAATCACTCATAACTATGGAGCCTGCAAACTACTCTATAATTCCTTCCCCCCCGATTCACTATGTTTGTCCTCTATAGGCTAGAGAACCTTGTGTGCGCATTGTAACAGGTAGCTGATGCTGGTTGTTAAGTTGCATTGACCTGCGCAATGGATTCCATCATTCCCACTCCAGTCTCTGCAACTTAGCTCAGGTCTACACTTCATATGTTCATTCCCCGCACAGTTCCTCCACCATCCCTTCTATTATTATCCTTGATTTCAACCCCACCATGGTCTGCCATCGTATGCGAAGTAGGAGAGGTGGCACTCGAGGTGGGTGCACTCACTCACCTGCTGTGTCCAACCTCGACTCGGTCTCCCCTGCTTCCTCAGCCGACAACCCCAATCCGCCTAGTTTCATTGGGCATTACCCAGACACCCGCAGTGGACGAGGAAGAGCCTGGCTCCATGGCACAGGAAGAGGAGATGCAGCGGTTCACACTGCTAATTTCCCCCTACCTCTGCATCCAGCTCCCCATACCACGCAATTTCGATTTCATAGCTCCCTGAATCGCCCCGTAATCATAGCCACTGTTACAATCACTTTCACTAAAGAAACTGAACCGCCAGCTCCTCTGTTTGAGCACAATGATGAGTCGAACAGAGCAGAACCAAGCAATAGGAGCAAGTGCAACCTTGGTGAACAGCGAGTAGACAAAGATAGAGCCACCCTACATGGTAAAGTGATGGCTGGTAGCCAACAAGCTGAGGAAGGTAGGCTTAGTAACACGCAGGCCTCAGGCAGTTGTCGTGGCGACACGTCAGGAATGCATGTGGGTGCATGCAGCATTGAGGGAGTCCATCCAGCACATGGTCGTGGCACTTCGGACGAGGATGATGATTCAGACAAATATGCGTGTCCGATTGTGGAAGAACCAGCCCCGGACAACCTCTAAGACTGACAATTGATAGCCAGGTGTCGAGTTTGCCAGGTGGATGTTTTGTCTTGTTGACTGGGCAGTTATGGTTAAGCTTGTGTTTAGGACTCTGCAATGTCTAAAATGTTTTTGTTGTTTTGTGATCAAACTGGTAACCCCTGCGTGGGCTATTTTGTTTTTTTGGACTGGTTTCCCCTCTATTGAGGCTCTTTTGCTTTCTTGGACTGGTTTCCCCTCTGTTGGGGTAGTCAACGCTAGACAGTCTTACTGTGTGATGACTGAGGCTCAGAACTTCTGAGGCCGGGCCTCACTGTAACTTCTTTTTTGTATCATATTAATAGATTAAACTTAGAAAAAAAAATGTTTTTTTTTTTGTCACCATTTGTTATTTTCATGTTTTCAGAATGACAACTGATGTATGCATCAATAGTTGCAACCATGGTCTTCATAATATTAAACGATGTCTTCTTAATGTAGATTTTGGTTGAAGGATAACAAAGTCTACTAGATATTCCCAAGAGTCAATAGAAACAATAATGTCTTCTACAATTCTCTCAGGTATAGTATTTGATTTATCAACCAATTCTAACATTTATGGAGTTGGTTTAATGCTATCTATTTCTAGGCTTTCCATGGTTTCTTTTTTCATCACATTTATGGTGGCACCTAAATCAATGTGTATTAGGAATAGAAAAAAATGTTGATTGATATTATTACAATAGGCATTTCTAGGTCAACGTATTTTTCTACAATGATATCAGTACTCATTAGGTTGTCTAATCTACCTATAACTTGTATTATTGATGGATCTTGTTTCTTTTTCAAGTTCTCTTAGTGCATAATTCCCTTATCATTTTTCTATAAATTTGTATTTTTATTACTCTAAGTAATGGAATTTTATAGAAATATTCTCCAATTCATCAATAATATCAAATTCAGATATGGTTTTTGGTATTTATTATTTTTTAGGAACCAGTCTCTCAAGAAAAGGAGTTTTCCTAGAATTTTGATGTCATTCTTGTAAAGCGACAATTTGTTTATTGTTGTTTTTGGTTTTTTTACTTTAACTACAATTTCTTCATTGTTTTCTTCAATTATTGTTCTAGTGATTCACAACTTTACCATATCGTAAATTAATCTTGTGTAACTCTACAAGAGTATATGTTACTTTTACATAAATTTCTTGTAATTTTACTAAATTTTCCTGTAATTGCACAAAAAATTCCTATAATTTTATTGCATTTTCCTGTAATTGTACGGAAAAGTTCTGTAATTTTACTGGAGCTATGAGATATGTGGGAAGTGATCTATATTTTGCATTATAAACATGTTTCTCCATTTTTTTATTCAGATTTGCAACTTGTTGAGAAGGATGTTGAGTAGGTCATGGAGGTGGTTGATTGGATGGAAATTTTAATTGTTGGAGTTGAGTTAATTGCGGTTGGTGAGGAGGATGTGGTTGTTTAGGAAGGGGTGGATATGGTTGTTGCTTTTGTGGGTATTGTAGATATGGTTGTTATTGATATGGGGCTTGAAGTTTTTGTTGGTATGGGACTTGAAATTGTGGAGGATAAAGATGGGAAGGTACATTTCCATAATTAATTCCTCTCCAACCCTGTTGATTGGGCTTATTTTACACTTGTTGTGGAGGCTGTGCTTGCCATCGAATTGGAACATTCCATATATCCTGAGGAATATTGTAATAAGGAAGATTTCGTTTATTAGGATCTTGATACATCCCTGTTCTACATGATTGCCAAGGTCTCCGAGGTGCAATGTTGTAAAGTGATTCTACATTTCGAGAGTCTCCTTGGTAAGTTTATTTCAGCTTAGGTAATGTGGTACATTCCTCAATTTTATGTTTCTCAACCCAAATTAAACAAACTTGAATGTTATCCAAAGTACACTCTCTTAATGGAAGTTTCTTTTGACATTTAGTGTAAAAAATAAACAAAATTGATTCTTTCTCTTCCTTCTTTCTCTTAATGTTTAAATCATCTATTTGGGAAGTTAAAGTATTTTAAAGATTAGTTTTGGAACCATCTAACAAGTTTCCTAATTATGTTCTACTAACACCTCTAGTAGCTGATTTAGTAACTTTGGGTAAGAGGATTTCTTATCCCTACACCAATTTTAGCTTTCCCTCTTGGGTACTTCCTGCACAAATCAATCATTATGTTAAATGTTAGATGAGAAATATCACCAACACCAATTAAATTGAGTATATCTATATATTCATCATGGATGCATTTTAAGAATATAGTGCAAATTGTATCAGGACAAAAATCATGTTGTTTTGATTTCTGCATATTATACAAGAATCTCTCTAGGTAATCTTCTAGGCTTCTGTCTTCTTGTTGCATCAATCGAAATATATCATCCTGAGAATCTTTGGGTTTTCAATAAGGTTAGAATTTCTTAAGAAAATCATTCTTCATATCATCTTAATATGCAATAATACCTTCACCTAACCCCATGAACCAATGTAATGTAACTCCTTTCAATTTTGCAGGAAATAAATGTAATTTTTGCGCATTAGTATTATAAGCATAGTTGTGACATAAAATATAAAATTGATTTAGAAAGGAGTCAGGGTCTTTAGTTACCCTACAATAGAATATTGGTAGCATTGATGGTGGAATGTTCTTCATTCAGAATTCAACCCCTGGAATCTCCATAATAGGAAAGCCAAATGTTGATTCCCTATTATTTTCTTCATCTTCAGGTGGTGATCCATTCCTTTCTCCATTTCCTCAGCCTCCACCATCTCTTTCAATATGTCCATTACCTTCACCTCCTTCTATATTAGATCCTCTTTCTTCATCTACCATACCATCATTCCATAATATAATGTAGAATATATTCCACCTTATAGGAGGAGAACTAGGATGTAGTTCCAATTGGATCATGTATCACTTGTTGTACTTGATCCTTTTTGTGCTTCTATTGAACTATCAAAATTTGTTTCTTCTCTTGCAATCAAGTTATTATATGGGGGTATTGTATCCATATTTCTTGGAATTCTACCTCTACCTAATGATGCTCTAATAAATCTTCTCTTACTATCTCTTAATCTATAAAGACAATATTAAACACATTTGGATTTGTAGGACACACTATGGTGGTGGCGTAGGTTCATACCTCCGGTATTTTTTTCCAAAAGAAAAATCGTAATTTTATTAATTAAAACAAAATTACATGTTGCAGATGCTGTGGTGCATTCCATTAGCAGTTGTTGACTGTTGATCAAAGTTCATGAAAACAAGAAAATAATGTACAAGTGGGGAAAGTCATGCTTTTCGCCCTTTTTTCTTCTCAACCTTTCGCCACTCCCCTTGAGTCGGTAATGTAGATACAAGTGCTAGTGAAGTGTCAGCCACAGGTTGGGGGTTGTCTTTATCAGAATCTGAGGTGTCTGATATGTGTTGTCGTTTGGATCCGCTGGTATCCATTGTTTCTAGTATCTTTACCGGCTGTGAGTCCATCAGATCTTGTGGATTTAAATCCTCTGCTTCTGGTTCTTTATTCATCTGATTGTTCTCGTTGGGTATGACATGTTCGGCATCCTCTTCCTCCTCCTCATCGGAGAGTGGTGGAGGAAATTTCCATCCCTTGGCTTGTTTCCCTGATTTCTTCTTCCTACGAATGTCTTTTTTGGCTTCTAGACACGTGTTTTGTAGATGTCCTGTTTGTCGGCAAGTTCTGCATCTGAATGTTGTATTTTCATAATCTAAGACCTGTGTCCAGCACCTCTGTTTATGCTTCAGTTGAATTCGATCTGGAAAACCTCTGCTGAGATCTACTTCCACACAAATTTGTGTGAATGTGTAGATTCTTTCCTCCAGTCTTTGGGTGTCCATTTTGATATAACGCCCGATGGTATTACCGATTCCTGCAAGGACTTGTTGATTCCAAAGATGTATTGGGAGGTTGTGCAAGCATACCCAAACTGGCATCCTTGAAACAACCATTGTGTTTGCATCAAATTTTGGAAACCATGGTGTGATGAAGAGACCTGTGGACCCCTAGAACCAAGGTCCTTCCTGAATTATAATATCTCTAGCCTCTGCTGAAGGGAAGTTCACTATGAAGAACCCCTTGGAATAGAGATGTATTTCACATTGTGTAGTCTAGTTTGTGAAAATCCAATGAAATAGCTCAACAGGCTTGGGCCAAAAACAGTTGAATCTACAAATTATAGCTTGATTTTCAAATATAGTACAATGCTCATCTGTTTCTGGTATATCTATGTTTAATTCTGGGGTATAATTCAACTGCTCCACAATATATGGCCTTGGTTCCATTCCTGCTTGTTTTGGTGTTGCTGTGGATGTATTTTTCCCTTGGAGAATGTTTTTGAAAGATAGTCCTCCATTTTTTTCCCCTGATGTGTTTCTGTGTTTTTTGCTGAGCAACTCCCAATTCCTTCTCCCCTATAAGGATTTTTACTGTTATCTACCACGCCACCTCTTAGTCTCAGATTGAGAATTATGGTTGACACAGGTGCGATTTTGTAGTCCATAAGATGCTTGGAGTCCTGGAGTGCTCTGCCCCCATGTATCAAATTTTGTAAACTGGTGGGATATCCCACTTGTTGGGAGATAAGGTTCTTCAGATGCTTCACACAATCGGTTCCATGTACCCAAATCAAATGTGTTTTTCCGACAGGGGTTTTGACAAAAACTTGGAAACAGAGGGTACTTACCAGAGATCCGGGTTTTGTTGCCATCTAGGGGTAGCTTGTCCAAGCAGCAGCAGTTGCGCTTCGCCGCAATGTGGGCTCTGCGTTCCCTAATAGGGTTCTGGTGCCCTGTTCCCGATGATCGTTTATCTGCAATAGCTCTGCTTTAAGTTGTTCCATCTTCAACCCCATGGACCTCTGTACAGCCCCTCTTTCAGCATCGGGTAATTTAGCCAGAAGGGCATCGAACATTTCCAAGGTTTGTTTCACAGTATCTCTATCGGTCTCAGCTATTTCCGAGCACCAAGTTCGAATCTAACCGCTATATTTGAGAGTTCCGTTGAGGATTCCTTGTTGTTCAGAACACAAATTTAGGGTTGACTTGATGGGGGTTTCCAACGGCCTTGTGAATCGGAGTTCAAGGGTTGGATGAGAGGACTCTCGCTTAAACCTTGTGGGCTTTGTGCAGATCTCTCGTAGAAGTCATGCCATCGCCATCGCGGCCTCAAACCCTGCTGCTCTTAAAACCTAGAACCGTGGTCTCTCCTCCGTTGTGTGCTGCCCCATCGATCTTGGTGTTTGTCGTTGGCTCCTCTGCTGAGAAGTAGAGCGACAACCTCCTTACGACCCTCAAAAGCAGCCACATGAAGGGAAATCTGACGATCGAAATCCATCAAGTTCACATTTGTTCCTGAGTCAAGAAAATCCTCTATGGCCGTAACGTCCCCTCCACTTGCCAGATAAAGAAGCTGCATGCTCTCTTCCGACATTTCTCTCTCTCCGTCTTCATCCTGTCTTTGGTTCCATGATGGCACCACTGTGACTCGGACCACAGAAAAGCTCGCTGAAGCGGGCGCCATTTTTCCCCTACCTTCGAATGATTCTATTGATATGGATACAAGTCCTACCTCCCGTATTATATTCCTACTCCCTCGTATTAATTTTTTTTTATATTGTAAGGCAGACTGAAGAGAATTTCTAAATGTTTTTATGTTTTTTATTATTATAAAACAAACTAATTTCCTAAGCACCATTTTGTTTACACCTCCTTGGCAATGACACCATAATGTCAAGTCATAATTGGAGTAAATGATTTAACATTTATTTTGTCAAACCTAGGTAAGTAAATAGTGAGGTGAAACACACTATGTGTAAATTGGCTACTTAACTACTTTTCTTTGCAGAATTCAAACATAAGCTAAGTACAAGTAGATCTCAGAGTTGATTCCAACTTACAATGGTTTTCATACTTCTAAATTCAATTTCTGACATTGTTGAAACAAGATTGTATATTCAAAGAGATGCATCACACTTTCTCACTAGATGCTCTTTTTGAAAGAGTAACTGTCTGGTCAAAACGGATTTAAGAATGTAATGGAAATTAATTCTAAGTACAATTAATGATCTAAGTTATAAGTAAATTTAGTGCTCAAATAAGATGACAATTCCTTTTAATATAGCATGTAACCTTCTTCAATTTGTCTCCCTAATCATTGTTTCAGATAAGCTAAATATAATCAACTCTGATGATTTAAATTTAAAACACAATAAATACTAAAAAAAAAATCTAATCTAACTAAACTTTGTTCACTAGATAGGTTCTGTGATCAAATTAAATTATTACAAGAAAACAGAGCACATATTTATAGGAATTTTGTGTGATTACAAGATCACTACAGGAGAACACAACAAGAATTACAGGAATTTTGTGTGATTACATGATCGCTACAGAAAACACAACAAGAATTATAGGAATTTCTTTGTGATTACAGGATCACTACAGGAAAATTATAGGAAATTCATAAATTTACATGAAAACGGTGTATGCACATTTTTGAATTATATAAAAAAAATGATAAACATAAATCATTCAAAGTATAACAAAACCAGTAAAATATATAACAAAAGATATGCAACACATACTAGGGGGGCCTCGTGATGTATGTTGCTAATGAAACACTCAAAACTTACAGAAAACTATACACCATACTAGAGAAATCCTTCTTATATTAAAATAAATCGGAAGCTTAATACAAAAGGGTTACCTTTTTCATGGATAATAACTATAGTAGAAGTCTCTATAACCCATATCTTTTTTGTATATTGAATGTTATACAGAAATGTCAATGTTAAACTGACTTGCCCAAAAATAGAGTTAGTTCAACTAAATAATTGCAAAGGTATAATAGTGATCTTGCATAACTTATCTCAATCCTTCATGACTCATATGTTGACTTATAGGCACAACTAACTGATTTCCAATTGAAGGAGAGGATTCAGGCAATTTTCCAAAACATCTTGCAGGATTCACTAAAATAGATATGCCTCGTTGACTAGCCTTTGATTCATGGGTTGCAAGCACCTACGAAAATGTTAAATAAGTATTCTTCCATTAAATGAAAATGTTAATCGTTCTCCATGTGTCAGAGTCATATTAGCTGACATGGACCTCCACAAAACTTGGACATATTACATGAATTATGCATTTGTTAGATTCCCGTAACTACATGAATTATGCATTTGTTAAATCCCATAACTATAGGAATTCCTGTAATTTACTATTTTACCCATTAGTACTTGAAATAAATGCATTTTATAAATATTTATAAATTAAAAATAAATTATATTTTCCACAAAATATAAGGATTCAATATTATCCTTTCACGCCATTTCCTTCATCAAACTGGTAAAAAGATAAGGATTTAAGGTTCAGATGGAGGATAAAAGGTCAAAAACAAAATGGCCAAGGATTTCAAAACTTAAACCCAACAAGGATAACATTTCCTTTTCAAAAATGGGTTTGAATAACTTCTTTCCTTTAATATGGATACTTTCAAAGGAAAGAGCCCTTCCTTCTCACATTAAATTATAGCAATTCCATGTACTAAGGCATCACACTCGACAATAAATATTTTTTTGAAGTTAGGTGTGGCCAAGATAGGAGCTATACATATATCCTCATATTTTCAAAATCATTAATTACTTATTGAATCAAAGAAACTGCCTCTTTTTCTAATGATGTTGTTATAGGTGTTGGTATTTCACTATAATTCTTATCAACTTATGGTAATAACCTATTAGGCTTAAGAATCCTCTTACATTATTCAAGTTTTTTAGGATTGGTCACTCCATCATAGTTTTAATTTTGTCAGGGTCTACTTTGGCATCTTCATGAGATACAATATGACCCAAATATTCCACTTCTTAAACCCCAAAGGTAGAATTGGGATTTACATATAGTGATTGCTCTTCTAATAGTTTAAATATTGTGTCTACATGTTGTACATGCTCCTCCCAAGATTTGTTGTAGATTAGTATATCATCAAAAAATACAAACACAAATTTTCTGAGGAAGGGTTTGAAAATAGGATCCATCAAGCTTTGAAATGTTGAAGGTGCATTAGTAAATCCAAATGACATTACCAAAAACTCATAATTACCTTCATGTTTTCTAAAGAATTTTTTGGTAATGCCTTCTTTCCTTTTTCTGATTTGATTATATCCCAAGAGAAAATCCATCTCAGTAAAATTAAAATTGTTCCTTGCAATTCATTTAATAATTCATCAATGATATGAATATGAAACTTATATTTAATGGCCATTATTTTGATTTAATTATAATCTGAACATATATTCCATGAACCATATTTTTTGTGACCATCAACACTGGTGAAGAGAAAGCACTTTTCTAGGTAGAATGATTTTGGTCTCTAACATTTCTTGAATCATGTGCTCAATCTCACTCTTTTCTCAATATAGGTACTTGTAAGGATTAATGTTAGGTGGTACACTTCATGGTTGCAAATGTATAGAATGGTCATGATCTCGAGCAATTGGAAGACCCTTAGACATCTCTCCAAATACCTTGGAATGATTGTTCATAACTTTTTGGAGATTCATTGGAGAAAAGGAGATAAATGTTTGAAAATCTAATGAACACAATTGTGCAATTACATTGTGGTGTCTCTTTTTAGTAATTTTGTCATGTTTTTAGAAGCTTATCACTTTAAAGGTTTTCCCTTTGATACCTCTAAGTCAGTTTCCTTTCTTTTCGAGGAAAAACTAATGAAAAGTTACTAAAAATTAAAGACCATTTCCCCCAATGGTTGTAACCATTGGAATCCTAATACCACTTAAACACCACCCATTTAAATTGTAATCATGGGACTGCCCAATAAATAATTCCTCAATTTGAGCTTAATAGTATGGCACTTCCCTAAACAATTTATGGTACCTTCATATACAATCATTACTTGAAACTTCGATGCTAAAGATACAAATCAATTGAGAACTTTTGCTACTTTGCAATTGGTGAAGTTATGGGTACTAATAGAATCAATCAACATTTTGAACTTTTTATTTTTGATATATGATTATATCTTGAGGGTTTTCATAGTATTGATGCTAGCCAATACACAACAAGATATGGCTAGAATGGTTTCTTTGAGTTCTATATCTTGAGATGGTTCCAATTATTGATCTTCTTCCTCTTCAAAATCTATATAGAATAATTTCTTATTACTGCATTAACACTCACTATAGTTGTTGTCACAATTGAAACATATTAATTTTTATCTTCTTCCATCCATTTACTAAGGAATTAACCTTGCAGGTTGAGTGAGGTTAGGAGAGGGAACATGGTGCTCTCTCTAGTTTTCAATGTCCACTCTTCTAATAGCCATATTTTTACATTCACCTTTCAATTAAATACTAAAATCATGTTCTGAGGATTTAGGTTCAAATACACACACCCCATGTTGGATGTCCCCCTTTAAAGTATCCATAAAGAAATATGACAAATTATCCTCTTAAATGTTCTTTACCCAAAGACATAGTTTTTGGAATTATTGAATTTGTTCTATAATTTGACCTCTTTGTTGAAAATTTATCAATTAACTAAGTAATGCATTTATATTAATATCCCTATAATGTGTTATTAGTTCATCTATAAAATGGACTAAGAGACATTAAATCCTTTTTTATCATTAGTATTAGACGATTCTAAATACAATGATGCAAGGGTTACCTTTTGTGGGGTTGGAACTTTGTGTAAATCAAAGGTTTTATCCATCTATAATTTCCATGTTATAAGATCATTGTTGTTAAATTTCCTCATATTGATCTTGGGAATTAAGTAGTTCCTTGGTGTCGAGTTGAACCCCCAATGACGTGCATTTAAAGTTATGAGTAATTGTGATTATGGGATTCCATCCTCATGTTCTCCACATTTATTAGAATAATCCCCAAATTTTATTGAGGTTCAATAATATTGTTATGCTCATTTTCAATAATCCCTTACATCCCAATATTACCTTTAGGTAACCTCTAATCTAGGGTATGTAAGAGAATGACTAAAAAATGTGTACCTTTCAATCTAGATTTTGTCTCATATTTCCATCTTTAATTCTATTTACGTTTTCCAATTTTATCAAATTATATGTTTTTACTAACTTATTATTCAATTAATTCATTTGAGTCTCCAATTTGGATAGTTGATTTTGTATGTCTTCGTTTTCTTCATGAGTGAAAGATAAGATTTTTGGAGGTTTAATTGGTGTAGTAATTTTTGGAATACTCTTAGCCATGTGGAACAAAATAATAATACTCTTATTTTTTCTCTTTAATACAAATACTGCAATCAAAAGTTACACCAACTGTAAGTTGTCTACTTGTAAAACCTAATGTAGAGGTTGTCTTGCAACTCACCTTTGTCATGATGTATCTCTAAAAATTTTTCCATTCTAAGTATAAACTTTATGTATGTAGTACTATGATATGTCTTCTCTACATGTCATAGGTCTGACCAAAATATGATGTGGCAATCGAAATATATGGTAACCTTCCAAAACTTGTTGATTCTTAGCCCTTTCCGGACAATGAGCTTGTCGGCAATACAACATGTTTAATATTTCATAGTTACCTCTAAATTTTTTGCATGATGCATTGTATTTTATATTTTTTCCAAAGGAACTGGTGGTGAATCAATTTAGGCTTTCCAGTCTTCAAATATGATGGTTCTACCAAGAAGACATATTTGAGACTAATTTTTAGAATAGTTAAGAAGCCCTAACTTCCATAGTTTATATAAAAAAAATAAAATGATTCAAAAAAAGGAATTTTGATCGCAAGTTCTTCAATATGTCTCCTTAGTATGCTGAAAATTTTACAATTTGAAACTTCTCAAAAAAAAAAAAATATTGCGAAAATAAAAGGATGACTTATTTGAGACTAATTTTAGGACTAATCACAAACCCTAATTTTCATAGGTTATATTGTAGAAATTATATTGAACCAAAACATAAAATTTTGGCCACAAATATCTCACTATTTATTCCCCGCGTCGCCCGCAAAAAAAAAGAAGTTATAGTGAAATGTCAATATGCCTTGGTTGAAGGAGAAAACCTTAGGATTATATATTCTTGATACCAAATTTTATGTAACAAACACCAGATTAACCTAAAAATATAGAAAAAAGTGACTCTCCACCTTGATAAATAGATATAATAATGAAATATTAGCCTCTTCTAAGGGGAAACCTACTTTTCCAATAAAATATATGTATAAAGATGAGAGGAGATAATCCTAAAAATAGGTCTCCTTTGTGTGTGTGCGTGTGTGTGTGTGCACACGCGCACACACACGCGCATTTAGGAAACAATGGCTACAATTAAAATTAAAGGGTCTAATCAAAAATACTAATATAAAAATAGAAATATAACTCAATATCTAGGGCTTTACAAGGGGATTTATGCTTAACATGGACCTTTGTCTAGGGATTAACGACTCTCTATTTTTTAATATTGTTTCCTAGTATCCTATGATGTAGTTAGCTTTCCATTTTGAAAACTACTTAGCCCAACCTCTGTCTTATATAGAAAAATATTGTCCCTTTGTAGAAATTGTTTTAATGTTATCCGCAACATTGAAGGATTCATAAGTGTTTTTAAGGTAGGAAATCCAACCCCTCAAGAAAATCATATTGATTTCTTTAGTTTTACTAGTTATAATTTTCCTATCGAATTTCTTAGGATCTAGCTTAGATAGGTGTCAAAGGCTATCGTGCTTTATATACATTACATTTTATTCCTTCTAATTAGGGATTTATACTTATTTGTCTTGTTGAATTTTAAGAACTCATTAGAAGCATCCCTAACAACCTCTCTAGTGATCTTACACTCTTTATCATACCAAGGGGTTGACTATTTTATTTTCCTTTTTACACAACGCCTTGATAAAAAACTTATTAATGGAAATAATAAGGGTTGTTAAAAATTTATGATAGAAATATTTGGTATTTTCCTTATTTTATAGGATATTTAATTCATTATTTAAATCCTTTATAAAAAGTTCAACTTTGTATCTGTCAAAGATCAAGTGTTCTTCGTTATTATAATTCTCTTTAATGGGGATTTTGTATATGAAAAATTTTAGAGTTACTAGGGTTGCAGGTCTAAGATCAGAGTTGGGTTCCTAAGCATTTATGACATCAAAATTTACTATTTAGTTGTATACAAAGATATTAAATATCACATAATTTATAATATTGTTTCCAAGCCCAAGAATACAAGTCATTTGGTTGTGTAAGGTTTAAACTTAAAAAAAATGCAATGCATACACAAATTGTTTTTAAACTTAAAAGTAAAACAATGGCAATCACATATTAAATAGAGAGTTACCCTAAAGACTCAAATTAGGAAAACCAACTAACAATTTATAGCCGCATCCCTATTTTTTATCATAAATCAACTCCATTCTTTACAATATAATATATATGATCCTGTAGCTTAATCTATTAACCTAGATTATATTACAACCATAATTCCTTTACTAGAATTATAAAACCATGGGATAAGTCACCATGCGACACAAAAATGCTAAGATCGAAAACTATGTACCAAAAATCGTAAAAAAATGGATGCAAATAAATTCCCAAAAATGATTTCTCGAGGTCCTCCCCCATTACACCCAATGTATATGAATCATTCTTGGAGATAATCATGCAAAAAATATAACACATACCCAAACATTCTCACACTTGTTGTTTTCTTTGCATAAAGTGGGATTGATATAAGTACACATTCAACAATCCAAGATAGTAATTCCCATTGTTTCTCTACACCAAGAGAACTTTTCAATGTTCACTGTTGGGCCAAAGAAATAACGTCCTTTTTTATAGCATGTTACTTAGTCTTTCACTATTTTCCACAAAAAATACCCTTATAACTCTCTCATCCTTGAATTATCATACTATTATTCCATGAATAATTAACCATTATAGTTACGTAAGATGCAATAAGGTAAAAGTCCAGAATTTTCCTAGTTATATCTATTTTACTTTATAAATTTGGCTCAATTTGTATAAGTTACAGAAATTAACACATTTTGCATCCTTGACAACATTTTGTAGTTGAATCCAAGGTTCAAGTAAACTCCACAGAGGACATATTAACCCGAGCATATGGATAGATGCCAAATCACGCCTACATGGTATTCCACCTACTTGGTGCAAGCAAAAGTTCACTAGTTGATCACAATAGCAAAGTCAAACATTCAGTTAAACCTTCAAATGGCACATGCATTAGACCTCTAGACTACTTGGTAACATATTAGAATCTAAAGAGAGTGTGATAAATCTTCAAGGAATAAGAAATCAACTGAATGATGATGTTTCTAATATTAAATATTTCTATGATTCACTTCCTTGATAACGAATCATAGAAATTAGAATTTCAATAGAAATAGAAGACTTAGTTGTCATTCACCAATCAAGTTTCTAGCAATCAGTTTATCAAGTTTTTATTATAAAATGCACTATATATATGCTTCTCTGATAAGAAAAGAGGCATCCATTATCATTATCTTTTCCTTGATTAATATTGGTATTTTTTTACCATGTACACAGTATTCTGATTCAATAAATTTTTTCCTACTATTATGATTGCACCTAAATGGGAAGAGTACACAATTGATCATCAAGTTTTCTAAGTAGTCTTAGATCTTGTGCTCTAGCAAGAGGGCCCTTTGTTGCGTATGAGAAGTGTAATTTAATTCCTTTTCAACTATCTTTCCTCATTTTTTAGTACTTTGTCTTTATACTTCATTTTTCACCATTTCATTTTGTAGAATTTCACTCATTTTTTTAGTTGTTTTTGCAAATATAAAGTGCTTGAATAAAATTCAAAAAACACAAAATATTTACTAGTCATATTTGCAATTACTTCTTTACTTATGCAAAAAAAAAATAGCCTCATAGTTATAGATATGTTAGTATTTATTGCATAACATTGCATGCATATTGTGGTTCCAAAAATGAATGAATTTTGAGTTTTGCATGAACACATGATCAATTCCATTTTCTTTCATAGTTATTTTCTTTGGTATTTAGTGAATTTTTTTTTGCAGATAAGTGTAGTCCATTGAAATGTATTTCATAGAATAAACTTCATTTATATTTTCATAGACCATAGTTCATAGAATAAACTACCTTCATCTTTCATAGAATATAATTTTATTGTTTTCATAAGATAAGATTGTCTTTACTTTCTTTAGATTAGAATTTTAAAGCTTTCATAGAATACATTGTTTCTATTTTCCATACATTAGAAATTGAAAGTTTTCATAGTATAGATCATTTGATCACTTTCCTCAAAGTTAGTTTATTACTTATATTAGATTCATTGTTTTTTAGATTAGAAATTATTTCTCTCTTAGAATAGTCTATCCTTTCTCTCTATTGTAGTTTCCAGAGACAACCTCGGATTGCTTACAAGACCAGTGCTTGAAACATCTAGATTTTGTCTGTCTCATATGATTCTCAGGAAGTTGGAGACATCACATATATTTTTGTGCATATGTCTTTATATATATATTAAACAATATGGGTTGCTTCATTCATCTAAAGGCATAAACCATGTATTTCTGGTACTTCTTCACATATAAAACTCAAAAAAATATATGTATAAACTAGTGGAGGCCGAGTAGTTCAAGGACCTATAGTTTGATAAGATTTGATAGATAAATGAGAGAAGATAAGGAGATAGAATAACTCATCACATATAGATTGAAGCGTAAATAATTCTAAACTCATCGCATATAACTTGAAGCATCAAGAATTCTACACTTATCTGAGTTACAGGTAGACATAATGGAAGAAAGATAATTGGGTGCGATGATTCATGGAGTGCAATTTTAAAGATATAATCTCAAAGATCCATACAGGCACATACATTAACAAGTCAATACAAATGAATCTCTAAGAACGTATGAAACATTTCTAGCAGCTATGATTACCTGAAATCAGAGAGGAAAAATGAACATAATGGAATTTAAAGAGGGAGGTAACATACTGTAGTACTCGAAGTAGGAATCACCACCATTTCCTTAATATTCTGAAATACTCATATCATAAAGTCATACAGTCTTGAAAATAACATGTCGTTCTTTCTTTAGGATTCTCAACATTTCTGAAGTGTTGCTTCCCACTATTTATCTGGAGAGGGGAGCATTGAACAGTAATTACAACAAAATATTTCAGTCGAGCCTCATCTATCATATCAACTAGCTATCTCGACGTGGGATGGTTCTGTGGCCCAAAAAATAACTACATAAGATTAATTTCGTTATTAAATGGCGACACATTACAGGATAACAAAACAAGTCAACAACCACATGAAAACACCAAAAAAATATATCCATGCCCATCCCTATGATCGCCTTTGCTTTAGGTTGTTTCTTACCTCTATTGCTCGAATCATTCATTCTCCAAAGATGGGAGTGGTCAACTATCAGTTTCATGCCATAGTACATAAGCATAAGTCACCTGATGTGGTTCTTCGTCTTCCCTCTGCATGGAGCACCACGTTGGATCATCAAGTCCTCCTGAGCTTCCATGTCTTCATTTACTTTGTCAGTGTCAACCCCGGTTTCGTGACACAAGGGGCCTTACAGGGTCAGCCCATGCCAATTTTTGAATGCTCCATCTCCTCTCTTAAATTCCTTAGTTGTCGACCCACCACACCTTTAAAGTCATGCATTACCTCATCGCAGAGTTATCACATTAGGATTTCCCATTAAAATTTATTACAGCACGGGACATTTCAATCCACTTTGTCCCCTTTTGCATCATGTGACTGGGGCTATGACTAGGCGCTTAGTCATCGGGCACTAAGGCCTTTGGACTCCCCTCTGGGGGTATTTTTCCTTTGTTACATAGAATCCCGCATATCGAGGGCTTCTAATGCTTGCCTTCGGTGCCTCCTCCCCAACATTGTGATCTCTGATGTATGATGCGGCCTGGCCCACTTGAACAAAGGATGAGGGAGAGTCTATGCCCTCTATTGCTTGGGACCGACAGACACCGATTGGGCCCACCTGGGATATCGCAATCAGCAATTTCATAATATCACCTTTGTTTTCTCCATTTGATAGTTGTGATCGTCGAACACCAATTAGGCCCACTCGAGATATCGCAATCAGAAATTTCGTAATATCACCTTTGTTTGCTCCCTTTGACACTTGCGATCGCCGATACATAGGATCGCTTGTCCTGCTCAGCTCTTGGTTCTTTGCTCTTCCCGTGACCATCGTATAGCCCCCTTATCAGATACCCTTTGCAATCGAAGATTCGCAATCGGCGAATTCCTCGTGATTCGAAATGCATTGTTACCCCTGATCACTGATTGTCGATTGATGATGTCATCACTGCCACGTGGCACTTCTTGAGTGGTGACACATGTCACCCGGATATGCCCTCTTTGTACCCTTGAAAATGCCAAATCTGTATGCCATGTGTCCTCTGTACTGCCACATCATGCTAACGTCATCATCACTGTGTATTTACTGGATCCAATAATATTCTGCCACATGGCCTCCTGGAAGAGAGAGAAAAAGGCCCACCTGCCCCTAGTTTTGCATTGATTTCCTTTGTTAAATGTTTTCGGCCCTTTCCTGGTGATTTGTACTATCGGCTTAAATCCCAACACTTTTAATCGCAATTGAAACTTTGGAAGGGTGTCATTTGTTTTTATCACCAATTGCGATGCGCCAATCTTGCACTGTTGTGATCGCCGACATGCCATGTCACTGGAACCTCAGATATGCCATGCTGCCTGGTCCTCCTATTTGCAATTTGCAATATATCCTTGCTATTGCGATCATTGATCGTCAATTCACCTTGCTGATATGTTTGATCGTTGCCTTGGGCCTCTGACATTTGTGATCGTCGATATGTGGGATCCTTGGAACCTCTAATCGTCGACGTCAGTAATCGTTGGTTTTCTCTACCTTCCCCTATTACTAATTTCAAAAAACTCCAATTGTGATTTGTGATATGCTCCTGGACCTTCGATATGCGATTCTTTCCTCCTTTCAAAGGTGAAAAAAACCCCATCTTTAACAGGACATATCTTCTTATTTTGGGGTCCATTTGAGGAGTTTCATATACCGATGGAAATATTATTCTGAGCACTATCGAATGAAGAGGGTCCGATTTAGCTTTGAGAGCTTCCATGGTTTGGGAGATGGTTGTAAATTTTCTGCTCTTTTGCACCATTTTGACAGCTGAAAACAAATTTTGCAGTGAGTGACAACATTGGCTCCACCTTGGGGATGGGGCGTTGGATTGCAATGCATCGAGAGACTGCAAAATGAGAACATCTCTTGTGGGCATGGAGACTTTTATAAACAAATGATAATTTTTTTGAAAGTGGAATTTGCAACAGAAATTGAAAATTTCATATAATTATTACAATACACATGCCAGTAATTACAATACCCTTAATTCTGAAAGTGGAGTTTGAGGAATTAACCAATTATTGGCAATTCCAATGATTCACCTTCCAAATTTTTGATCAGGTACGTATTATTTCCTTTCTAATTTTGAAATTTTGAAAGGGTCGAACCAAAGTGAATCAAATTTTCTGTGTTTACCTTTTTCTTCCTGTAGGACATCCCATCAGAGAACTAAATCTCCTAGTTGAAGAGGTCGATCCTTGGCCTTTTTGTCAAATAAGGATTTCATCTTCTGTTGGTAATTTGACAATTTTACCCCCACATGTTCCCTGTTTTCATGGAGCTCGACCAGTTGGTTTATCCTTCGTGTCAAAGCACTTGGCTCCTCCTCAACTTCTTGTAGTAATTTTTCCACTGACATTGCTAATTGGATTGGGAAGACTACAACCTTACATACACTAGCTGGAAAGGAGATTTTCTAGTGGAACGTTTAGGAGTCACTTGGTTAGCCCAGAGCGAAAACTTCAATTAGATGTCCCAATTCCTCTGATTCTCGGTGATGGCCTTCTTTAGCACTCTCACCACAGTTTTTTTTTAGGACTCAACTAAGTCGTTACCTTGAGGATAATAGGTAGTGGAGTGCCCGATGATGATATTGAACTTCTGACAAAAGCTGGTGAATTTTGCGGATTTGAAGACTTGAGCATTGTTAGTGATAATTTTGATAGGACAACCAAAGCGAGATAATATGTTCTCCTCCATAAACTTGATTACCACTGAGTCTGTGGCATTTCTGGATGGGATGGCCTCTACCCACTTGGTGAAATAATCCATGGCCATTAATATCCACTTATGTTGGCCACTGGAAGGTGGGTTTATCTCTCCTATGAAGTCTAGTCCCCACTATCTGAAGGGTTCTTCCACATGCATTGGGATTAGGGGAAGAGGAGAAAGTTTTTGTCTCTCAGCAAAGACTTGGCACTTTTGACATGACCTAACTTGGGAATGAACATTTCCAAATAGTGTAGGCCAGTAGAATCCAGCCTTGAGGATTTTGTGAGCTGTGGTCTTCCAGCTGTAATGACCTCCATAAACTCCTCCATGAAATTACTCAATCACTTTATCAGTTTCACCTTCTACCAAACATAACAAAAAAACTTCCACCGGGTCATTCCAGTAGAGTTGACCATTGGATATGATATAGTTTTGATCTTGTAGTCTTGAGGTTCTGTACTTAGATTTATCCAGCCCTAGTGGGCACCTCAGGAATAAGAGATAATGGATGATATTCTTATACCAGGGTGATCCCTCATATTTAGCATAGATATTTTTCTTTGATGTTTTAATCCCATTTTGCTGAACTTTTGTTCTGCCTTCCTCTGTTATCAGGTTTATCCCCAAATCTTGGCAATTAGATTCTGATAAAATCTTGGCCAACCCCTGACCTTTTATGAGCTTAGTAGTCTTTATGTCTAACTCATATTCTTATATAGTTACTACTCACCTACCCCTTTTTCCTTCATTGTGTCCTTGCACAACGATGTCCTTGAATACTTTCATTGAGACAAATGATATGATTTTTTATTGTAGCACATACACTTAAAATGCCTTCAAAGCCTTGACTAGTGCATAGGCTTGTTTCTCCAAGAGGTTATATTTTAGGTCAACATCCCTCAAGACTTGGTTGAAGAAGGAAATGGGCTGTTCATAACCATCTTTATTCTTTTGTAGCAGAACTGCAGAAATAGTATGCAGAGAAGCAAAAGAAAATATATAGAAAGGAATTGAGTAGTCAAGGCTGACTAGTACTAGTGCTTCAACCAAAGCTTCTTTAATTCTAGTAAAATAATCTTGGGGGGCAGGGGTCCACTTGAATTCATTTTCCCTTTTTAGCATATCTATAATACCCTTCACTATTTCTGCGTAGTTGGGTATGAACCTCCTCAAGAAATTGATTCTCCCCGAAAAGGCTTGGACCTCTTTCTTATTTCTGGGTAGAGGAATATGACTGATAGCTTTGACTCGCTTAGGATTTATTTTCACTCCTTCTTATGGTACTATGTGTCCTAGTAGCTTCCCCTCACTAAGGGCGAACTGAGATTTCTTGGGATTTAAAGAAAGACCATACCTCTTGCATTTCTCAAAGGTGAGCTTCAAGTGGAGGATGTGTTCTTCATCGATCTTAGAGAAGACTATGATATCGTCCAAATATACCACTATGAACTTGTCTTTCTCCCCTACAAAGTCTATATCCATATCTCTATGAAATGTGTTCCCTGCATTAATAAGACTGGAAGGCATGCGAGGATACATGAAAGTTCCCTAAGGGGTGGTGAAAGAAATCTTCTTCTGATCATCAGGGTGGACTGCTACTTGGTTGTAATGAGAGAACGCATCCATCATGGACATTTTGACTGACCCAACCACCTTTTGCAATACGTAATCCATCCTAGGCAGCAGGTAGTTTTCCTTCAACGATGCCCTGTTAAGGTTACGAAAATCTACACATAGCCTTATTTCTCCATTCTTTTTTCAGACTAGGACTAAGTTGGCCACCCACTCCAAGTACCTTAAAGGCACTATGATTTTAGCCTGTAGAAGTTTCCTCACTTCTTTTTCAATGGAGGGGAGTAAGAGTGGATTAATCTGCCTGAGCTTCTACTTGCATGGTTTTATTCCACTCTTTAAAGGAATCTTATGATGTATGATGTTAGTATCAAATGCTTTTAAGTCCTCATAAGACCAAGAGAAAACATCCTTATATATTTCGAAGAGATTTAAATACCTTTGTTTGTATTGTGAGGGGATTTCTTATGATAGTTTGACCATCCGAGGTTCATCCTCTGAGCCGATATTGCAATCTTCTACTTGTTCATCCATCTCCAGAGCCATTGGTTTGGAGGCTACATCATCCTTGTTAAATAATATTTCCATTAGGACTAGCCCACGAGGAATGGTATTCCCTTTCAGTTGTAGAATTTTATGTCTAGCCACTGTGTCTTCCCACGAAGTAGGTTCTTGATCTGCCTCTTTTTCCTCTCCCTAGTTAATGGTTGAGTTAACGAACTCCCCAACTACTTCTATAAATCGCTTGATCTGCTCATCATCCTCGAATACCTGTCAGTGCTTGACATTATCACGTATAAAGGGTCTGTATCTAAACTCCACCTCGAACCGGAGAAGCGGATTTTCAGGGGGATTGAAATTGCTTGCTGCTACAACAAGGAATCAGCCATTTTGTTTCCTTCTCTATGCAAAAATTGGATATTAAAGGCCAAGAAGAAGTTATCAATCAAATCCCATACTTCATTCCAGTAAGTCCTCAATCTGGGGTGTTTAGCCTGGCACTGATTTTTGATCTGCTTTACAATCAACTCGAAGTCTCCATGCACAATTAAGAATTCAATATTCATATTCCTTGTTGTTTGTAGCCCAAGGAGCAATGCTTCATACTCTTCCACGTTGTTGGTTGCCTCAAACTCTAGCTTGAATGAGAGGGGTATCAAGCTGCCCTCAGGAGATACCAACAATACTCCTGCTCCATTTCCCTCTTTGGAATTCACTCCGTCAAAGTATAATTTCCACACTTTGTTTTCATCTGTGTGTTGGTGTTCTAACTGCATCGTTAGGTGTAATGGTGTTTCTTCTAAGACGGTCTCATCTTGTTCTAGAAACAGGAAGAAGAGGTTGCTTTCTTTTCCATACACTTGAGAATTTTTAGAACCTTCAGCTCAGGCCACAATTTTCACAAATCTGGACTCTCTGTACAACCTCCTTTATTTGCCTCCAAAAGTGGGAATAGTGGCATAAGTTAGATCTAATTTGATAGAGCCCCCCACCTTAGAACCCCAAGACCTAGATAGGAGCATGTTGAATCGAGGGGGAATATCTACCACTACGATGTCCATCACTATGCTCTTCATAGGGATCTGAGTCAGGTCTACCACTGGATTTTTTATCATTCCTAAGCATTTGACCCTCTTAGAGTCAAAGGTGTTGATCTAAAGATGATCTGGGGTTGTCATTGATGTCAACCCAAGCAGCACCAAGGATGAACTTGAACTTCCATGGCACATTGGGCATCATCATTCATGGTTTCTCGTCTCATAACCATTATAGGAATACTCATCTCAAAAATATATTTCTATCAGTATATAGCTCTCCTCGTAATTCCTCACGGTTTGTAAGTTATTCAAGATTGAAGTTAGTAAACCCAATTAGTGGGCTAAAACCCCATGGGGTTGTGGCATTGATTTTTGCCATTTAATAGTCAAAATTTAATAATTTTTTAAGCTCCTATAATCCCTCCAACATTCTCTATAGAAACACCTCTCAACTCTGTAAAAATAATTCTCATATATCCTCCAAAAGTAGTGATCGTGGAATTTTCACTATAACTCTATTTCTGCGAAGTCGTAGATGCTGAAATTAAACACCATTTGAGTTGAAATCTTGATGAACGTCGTGACCAAATTTCAGACTTGGTTCTCTATATTTTCGGAGATATGATCTGTGGAATTTAGGGTTTTTGCAGGCTCTCGAATTTCATCTCAAAGAGGTGACTTTGGGAAAATCATCATAACTCTCTCTTTGAGAAGCAGATTCGAATTCTGCAAAAAGTAGCAGATAGTGCACGGACATAAGTTTTGTGTGTATCAATTTCAGAGCCATAGGAGGAAACAGTGACACGTGGAACTTTGTACAAGTTCGCTCTACTGAACTAGTCCATAATTAGGTCATTGTTAGAGATTGGGCATAATTTTGCCTTGAAGAATCTAAATCGGGGCAGACCTGTGGCATTGGAAAGAAGACTCAGAGGGATACTACAAGACTAGAGATCACATATTGGGGATCTAAAATCATAGAGATACATCAGATTCAATATCGTGCTCCAAGAAGGCAAGGAAAAAACTAGATCAAGTGCTATCAAGGGCTGCAAAGGACCAGACTTTGTAGGGCAGCAAAGAGCAAGGTGCAACAAAATGATGTAGCAAAGGTAAGCTCTAGGTAAGTATCTTTTGTATATGCATGTTTATCTCTTAATTGCATTAGGTTATTTGTATTCTAATTTGTTGTTTTTGTTTAGCACTGACATATGCTCTGCAAGATGAGGTAATTTTTGCTATTATCATGTCATGGGTATTTCCTTGAAGACTTTTTGCAAATGTTATATATTCATCAAGGGAAGACTCAAAGCATAATCGAATGTTATGAAGAGTGAGAAAGGGTAGTGTTGAGTGATAAAATGTGTCTTTTTAACTCCTAATTATCTTCATATTAATTATCAATCCAGGTAGGATTTTTTATTTCAAGAGTGTACTCAGTCTGAGGCGGTCATTTACTCAAGTGTAATGTTTCTAAATTGCAGTACAGTGCTTCAAATACAAGAGTAAACGAATGCTTGAAATAAAATCTAATTGCAATGGCAAGAAACCTAATATTTTGAAACTAGATCATTCACTCAAACAATCATTAGTCGAGGACTCAGTAATGATAACTCTTTTCCTTGTAAACTGATGCAAATGAAAATCAATCATAGGCAAGATCTCCAATCTGAGAACTTAGACAGCGGTAGTCAGTATCCTTTACAGTTGTTGATCTTTCAATCCACACTAAAGCAAATAACTAAAAATGGCAATTCAACTGGAAATGCTCACTAAAACACACTTTCTGCAATATCAGTTAAAAGGTGAAATCAAGTCCTTGCCTGAAAAAGATAACAGCTAAGCCTATTTGAACAATAACACTAAATTAATGGAAATGAACAACAAAGCTAATTATATATAAATAGACAGCAACTGCAAATGTAACTAAATTGGCAATCTTAATTTAGCAGATTGAACAGCAATCGCAAGTATAGATGAACAACAATCGCATTTATAATTGAACAGTAATCGTAGTTATTAAATGAACAACAATTGCAGTTAAAAATGAACAGCAAATTCTGAAATGGACAACGCAGTATTATATCAGAATTAACAGCATGACATTTTAAGTTGTAAATAATAATCTTGCTATCAACGCAATCCAATTATGATTTCGATGTAACAGGGCGATTCAGCGAAATGTTCAGAAATAGAAGATTACCGAATAAACCAAATTAAGGAAATGAAAAGGAAATCAAACCATCACACGACTGGAACTGTAAAATAATGGTACAAATATCAAGTGGATCCACCAGGGTCGGGCCCTTAGCCACTAGTGAAGCACCGTCGGATTACTTCAGGAGATGCGAAGGAATTGCAACTGTTTTTATATGTTAATCATTGCATAAACATTACAGTAGTTTCATTATCTGCTTCAACAACGAGAGTCAACAATAACAATTATAATTTCTCAATAGTAAGTCTCCCATTCCTCCTATCCTATCCTATCTATCTCTAATCTATCTAATTCTCTCTCTAATCATCCATCATGAAAATCCATAATTCCCCATCTCTGATCTTTGTTCTCATTTAAATACACAGAGAGCAGAGAGAAGTTACAACAAATATGATTATAATATGATTTCTATTACAAAATTGGATTGTTCTCAAAAAAATGATAAGCAAGATCATATCTGAAATATCTTTCCATCAATCATTCAACAGGAACATGTTGAATTCGGCATTGCAACTGGGATAATTTGGAAAACGGCCACAACAACGAATCTGAGAAAAACATATTCAAAGAACCTTCCCTTTCTCTTAGTACGAGCCAAATTTGTGAAAACTACTCATAATAAACTAATTTGTTCCATTCTGAACAAAACCCATGTTTCGGATTTTCCAAATTCTTTTCCATTTGCCCAAACCATTCAATACAAAATTGTCACTTCTTATTCCAACGAATTTCTGAGTTGGCACATTTAATGATCAAATCTTCAATCTGGAAAATATCTTGGAGGCTAAAATGGTGAACAAATTTATTAATAAACCATCATTGGTAAAAAACATGCATAATAATCAATTTATTAAAAATAAAGGAGAATAAATAATATTTATCCATAAGAACATAAATAATTATAAGATGGAATTATATGATAAACCATGATAAATGACATGATAAAGAAGAGTAGAAATTGATGAAATATGTGTTAAAAAGTGATAATAATAATGACATATTAGTGGCCCAACATACCCTCAAACTCAATATATTTCATGCCCTCATGCAACCCAAAACTGAATATATTGCATGTCCTCATGCAACCCAAAACTGAATATATTGCATGTCCTCATGCAACCCAAAGACTCTGTGTTAACCAAACAATAACAAATTGTTCATCCCAACTCATGAAATGGATAGAACAAATGAATTCTTCCTCAATTAATGAATATTCAATTTTAGCAATCTTGATAAAGACGTAACAATTTTTGCATTGACGTTCAAGTTATGTGTATATGAAGTTGCAACAAAATATGATATAAGTAACAACAACTTCATTAACCATTTTCTCAAAAACTACAAACCAGATTTTGCTGAAATTTTGCAAGTAGATTTATAATATATTAATGCTTTTATGATCCAAAAATCAGATCATTTTGATGCACAGATCATGAGATATAAACAAAATGGCTATAGGTGATAGTGTATGATTTTTGAAATTTTATGAACTTATTTAACTTGAAATTATCTGGGTTTGTGTATTTTAATGGTACGTCTGTGTTTTCCAGGAATCACAAGAATTGAATTCATAGTTTTAAAAATATATGGAAATCAATCTCTGTACTGTATAAAAATGAAATTATATGTCTTAAATGAGAAATAAAGTAGAAAACATCCATCATGCAAAGCAATTCCTCCCCCAAACTGAAGAATTAGCATGCCCCCATGCAATGCTAGAAAACAAATTGAGGTGGTCGCTACCATCTGTTGAAATCTATGCTCGGTGTAAAACAACATGGAATAAGGGGGGTGTTGAGAATGCATAAGAATATCAATGGATGATAAAGAATATTAATGACATGGTCATAAGAAAAAAATGAGTGAAAGCAACACTCCCCCAAACTGAAAGATGATATGTCTCTAAAAAATGGGAAGTGATAAAGATATGGAATGAATAATGATAAATAATGCTCAATGGATTTTCATGAAATTCTCCTAAATTCGTAATAAATCAAAAAATTATGCTAGTTTACCTCAAGTTTTGCCTCCCAAAAAAATGTAAAATGACATGTATGGACTGGCATTTGTTGAAGCTTATGTAAGCAGAGTTGATGCTGAAAATGATGCAAAAGGTGGAATCTAGGCAAGCACGTCATGTCTGAACAATTGTTCTGTTAGTTCCAATAGTGTGGTCATGCTGCGAATAAAGTTCCCCCCCCATACTTGTTGTTCTCTTGTAAACAAATCACTATTTGCATATAATGTTTTTGAATCCACAGTGTTAGTTTTGAATAGCAACAGATAAGATGCATGCAAAAATTCAATAAGAAAAACTTTTGTATACATGCAATACTAATATTCTGTCAAATCAACAAATTATGGCAAAGTGCAGTAATTATATCGCATGCTATCCCATAATGCATACATCCCCCCTCCAATTGGAAAAGGGATTGCATGAACATAAAGCATATGAAAAGTGTTGTGCTAACGACAAGGCAAGGGAATGAACAATACGACAGTGAATGAAGCAGAGTACACATATCAATGATAGGAGAGCGAGTGTTATGGTTATAATGAGAGTAGAGTGTATAAAGATAGTTATGAATAAGAGATAGGATGCTTTGGATTGATGATAAGTTATGCGAAGAAAAAAAAATGATAGCATTATGCCAAAAACATGGTTTGTTGACGGTACTCTAGCTGAAAATGATGCGATTGATCTTAAAGTAATTTCTCATGTGTAAAGGTTCAAAACGGGAAAAAATTAAGGAAATAACTTCTCTGATAAAAATGGAGAATAAGAAAAGGGTATTATAGTGATAAT
The DNA here is from genome assembly GCA_031772625.1 of Pinus tabuliformis. Taxonomy (NCBI): domain Eukaryota; kingdom Viridiplantae; phylum Streptophyta; class Pinopsida; order Pinales; family Pinaceae; genus Pinus; species Pinus tabuliformis. The sequence continues at coordinate 299,542,338 of CM062807.1, read as the reverse complement.
TGATGATAAGATATAACTTCAATACCATAAGCAAAGTCTATGCTGCCAGCAGGCGTCCATAGCCTTAACAGGGTTGCTTTTTAACCTGTATGAACCAGGATCCTCAATTTATAAATGGAAAGTTCCAGTGTTGTTCTACAGAAGAGATTAGTGTGCTGGCGTGGTAACCAGATCACCACATTGCCATTCACTGAGATGTAGCAAAAGTGATCAGGCTGGCTCATGATGATACCTCCTGTTCCAAGGATAATTTGGCTATCAATGGATCATAACTCTGGTGTGGTGGCCATAATGAGAATGTCACTTTGTTACAACCTTATGAACATGGTAGGCTGGCTCGTAATGAGACCCCCTATCCTCCATCTGCGAACAAAATTTTGTTGTTATTACATATTTTTATGATAAAAAGAGGGAGGCTCAGTACTACTTAAGAGCAGGGATGGTGGAAGAAGTTGAACATGTCAATAGAAAAAAAATATACCCATAATCTCATCTATTACAGATAGAGAAGATTATATCCAGCATGGAATTAAGATGATCAATCAGTATCATGTACAGTAGAAAACAATGCAGTAAAGTAGTATATAAATAATTTTGAAAATAATATATCATCAAGGAGCTGTCTTGTTAAAGATCATAACGTGAATGATATTACTTGCTTCAATAGAATGCATAATTCTTGTCCTCATAAAAGTAGTGTACTTCATGCCATGAAAGGTAATTAGTAAAATGTGGTTGAGATGAACTAGGAATAATCCCACAAGAGGAAGGAAGGGTTGTTTTTGAAAATACTCACAAAGTGTTGCTCCTTTGAAGGAACAACAAAAACACTCAAAAAAGTGTTGTTCCTTGTAGGGAACAGCAAAGGAAATGCATGCCAACAGCAAAAATACACACGAAAAAATGTTGTTCCCTGTAGGGAACAACAAAAAAATACACCCAAAAAAAGTGTTGTTCCTTAAAAGGAACAACACAAAAAATGCATGCGAAAAAATGTTGTTCCTTAAAAGGAACAACAAAAAATACACCCAAAAAAGTGTTGTTCCTTTGAAAGGAACAACAAAAATGCGAAAATGTTATTCCTTTGAAAGGAACAACAGAAATGTGAAAGTGTTGTTCCTTTGAAAGGAACAACAAAAATGCGAAAATGTTGTTCCTTTGAAAGGAACAACAGAAATGTGAAAGTGTTGTTCCTTTGAAAGGAATAGCAAAAATGCGAAAGTATTGTTCCTTTGAAAGGAATAGCAAAAATGCGAAAATGTTGTTCCTTTGAAAGAAACAAAAAAAATGCGAAAATGTTGTTCCTTCGGAAATGAAAAACAAAAATGCGGAAGTGCTGTTCTTTCGGAAAAGAACAGTAAAAATGCGAAAGTGTTGTTCATTCGGAAAGGAACAGCAAAAATGCGAAAGTGTTGTTCCTTCGGAAAAGAACAGCAAAAATGAATAATCATAAAATGCAGACACGCAAAAAAAGAATTAGTTGTTCATTGCATTCATGCTAAGGATAGGTTACAATTTGAAGGAAGCAACACCTAAAACACAAAAATATAAGAGAAATCAGAAAAGAAACAACATTTTATTTAAAAACAGTATGTAAATAAATAAATTAAGTTACAACGGCTATGATGTTATTTCTTAAGGCAAAGAAAAAAATGATCTCTTTGAAAAATGTTTTGGCAGCAGAGACATGACATGAATCTTCAAATTGAAATCAATTCTTCATTTCTTTTGTTATGAATCCGTTGGGTAATGAGTTGGATGAAATTCTCTTGTTTCATTAAAATTTATTTCAAGAGTCATTCGTCCATAATTTGACCTTCTTTATTCTCCTATGACTTGCAAAAAAACGAGTGTCTACCTGCAATAAAACATTAAATCATGGAGAAAAAGAGGTGATCAGGCTCTCCTAATCCAATAATTATGCAAAAAAAACAACAAGTAGTTACTATGTATCACAAATCCACTGAGAAAATAACAAAGTAAAATTTATTTGTTACCTGCGGGAGAGCAGTGGTCGACCATACTAACCAGCAGTGTTTTAATCACAACTTCTTTGTTTTTCCTCCAAATTGAGTGATTCTAAAGCCAGATGAGAGATAATTCAAATGTATATCTCAAATAGAAATAGGTTTTAAAAAATCAATGATATGGTATGTCAATTTTACTTAGAACAGCCTGCATAACACAATCATTTTCGATTACCCCACTTAGAACAATAGTGGATATTTTAAGCATAGATTTTTCATTTGATGACGGATTCGAATGATTCAAATTGGAAATGAAATTAGATTCATTTATTTATCTCTGATAGAAACAATTTTTTAAGACAAGAAGAATTGATAGGTCAAATACTCTAAGGAATAGCCGGAAAGATAGAGTTTTAAGAGTGCTAATTTACGATAGACAGTCATTATTTTGATCATAACTTCCTCATATGCTATCAAAAATGAGTGATTCCAATTGTCTTGTAAACTAGATTAATAGGGGAATCTACCATAGAAACAAGTTTTACAAATTCAGTCATTTAGGCCTTCAAAAATGGATTGTCCCAACTCTATTCCTGAGCTGCCTGCTAGACACCTTGTCAATGTTTTGGTTCTAACTTTTTCGTTTCAAATCCAAATTGAGTGATTCAAATTGGGTTGGAAAGTAGACATCAAGATATACTTAGGATAGAAACAGGTTTTAAAAATATAGTCATTTAGGCCTCCAAAACATGACTATCTCGACTGTGTTTTCAAAAGTTTTATCAAGCCCACAAGTCAAAAATGCGATATTCCAGCATTTTTTCCAAATTGATGATAAAAATGAAAATGAGTGTTTATAGAACTATTATTTCCAGTATAATTCATCTACATACACAAATGAATTAAAAAAATTTATCACCGATGTTGATTTCCACAGCATGTTGCAACAAAAAACAACTAGATTTACATAAAAACAAAATGTATTTATTTATATTCTTATTTATTTTATTTTTTTACACTAATCTATTTTGATTTGAAAAATGAATATGATTACGTATAAGAGTACTTCCAGTGGAGCCATTTTCGAAATAAGGCTTCAAGTATGCACATACCCAAATTTGAAAAATGCATATTAATGGATATTAGGGTATGAGAAGCCAACTTCCCTTTAAACGATGGTGTCAAAAATTGTTGAAGTATGGAGTGATTCTGCAAACAAGTGATGGAGTGAAACCAATATTCAATATATCCTTTACTTTCTTGATTTCCCATATCCATCATATCATGAAGTTCTTGAGCTTTTAAAACGGCTTGTTGATGCAAACTAGAAGAAACCTCATTTTTTTCCATAACTTCTACAATTTTTGAATTTGAAACATTTTGAATCTCAATATAAGTTTCCTCCAATGGTGCATGTGAGATAGAATGGGTGGGAAGGGTCGGTAAATTTTGCAGTTCAACACTGTAAGCATGTTGTACTAGTTTATTGTGGTGAGGGTGTGGAATTAGTTGAGCAGGAAATTGTGTACGGAATGGAGCATTTTGATGATGTAGTTGATTGGGTTGTGTGAATGGTTTTGATGGGCAAGCAAGATGTTGTGGAAGAGCTGGTGAAGAATATGGATGATGTGTTTGTGCTACAAGATGAGGGAGAGTAGTCATGCAATCATAAGGTGAACCATGCCAAACTTGTAGACAAGATTGGTGGTGGTTATATTGAGATTGACATGGCTGCCCTAACACATTAGTATTCCATAATGGATTATGCAAGTAAGAGAATGGAGAAGAAGTGTTTTGAACCATACCTGTAGGCCATGATTTCCATGGTTTTGACCTTGTTGCAGCTTCCTCATCTCTTTGATATGATACTTCCATCCTAGATAAGGAAGAACAACTATCTATGGGATGCTCCTTTCAGTAATGAGGGAAAAACACTTCATCAAATTCTTGATTTTTCTAAACTTGCAAAACATCCAATTTTGAACTTAGAGAGCTAATAAAATCAATTTCCAAATAAAACATTGATTTTAGCTCTTATGTCTCATGTTCTTGTAGCATATTTGGAAAAGAAAGAAGAAAATTATCTAGAATTCTTACCAGCATTGGAGATTCTTCTTGAATACCTTATGCACAATTCACAAACATCATCATATGATAGCTGAAAAAAATCACCTTTTCCTATCAGATTTAAGAGTTTTAAAAATTCATCTTTGATTCCTATGAGTAGGAGTGTTTTTAAGATCTCTTTTTCCAAATACTTATACTTTGATTTTTAAAGGTTGTAATGAAATCGCTCTACATAGTCCTCCAAGCTTTCATCTCCCCTTGTATCATATTGAAAATATCTTCATCGGCCTTGCAATAGTCTTGGTACTTCTTCAAGAATATGTTCTTCATGTCCTCCCATGTTTGGATGCAGTTCCCACCTAGGCTCATGAACCATCGGAGAGCTGCTCCTTTTAGAGTAAGAGGAAACACTTTCAACCTTTGATCATTAGTACAATAATCATATCCTTTACAAAGTATTTCGTACTCAAATAAGAATGTATCCGGATCTTCATTTGTCAAACCATGAAAATTTGGTAGAGAAGATGGGGGAATTATGTGCATTAGTGTCACTCCTAGATCTTTGATAAGGAATTCAAAGGTAGAAATGTGAGCCATTTCTTACCATAATAGAAGATGTTTTTCATGTGTTTCTTCAAGGCTCCTTCTTCAAATGTTCTTGTCAATTAGTTAGTGAAATGGGTGGTGCTTACATCACCACTTGAGTCAAATCAGGAGATTTGTTTTTTTTTAATTTCTATTTTTTTTTAGTCATTCACACAGAAATCCAAACATTAATTTCTACCCTAAGTTCTTTAACAATTCTGTTGGAAAGCAGGCAGGGGAGCAGGACTTTTACATGCTTTGTACGCATGTTCTTACCTTTCATTTTTAATACCCAATTCTCTCCTAACAGGCACTCATCAAATGCACACTACTCCTTAGAAATGGCTACGCTCTCCCCGGCAACGGCGCCAAAATGTTGAGGTATAAAAGGTGTCTTTTTAACTCCTAATTATCTTCACATTAATTATCAATCCAGGTACGATATTTTATTTCAAGAGTGTACTCAGTCTGAAGCGGTCATTTACTCAAGAGTAATGTTTCTAAATTGCAGTACAGTGCTTCAAATACAAGAGTAAACGAATGCTTGAAATAAAATCTAATTGCAATGGCAAGAAACTTAATATTTTGAAACTAGATCATTCACTCAAACAATCATCAATCGAGGACTCAGTAATGATAACTCTCTCCCCTGTAAACAGATGCAAATGAAAATCAATCATAGGCAAGATCTCCAATCTGAGAACTTAGACAACGATAGTCAGTGTCCTTTACAGTTGTTAATCTTTCAATCCACACTAAAGCAAATAACTGCAAATGGCAATTCAATTGGAAATTCTCAATAAAACACACTTGTTGCAATATCAGTTAAAAGGTGAAATCAAATCCTTGCATGAAAGAGATAACAGCTAAGCCTATTTGAACAGCAACACTAAACTAATGGAAATGAACAACAAAGATAAATTAATGGAAATGAACAGCAATCTGAAATATAACGGAACAACAAAGCTAATTATATATAAATACACAGCAACTGCAAATGTAACTGAATCAGCAATCTTAATATAGCAGATTGAACAACAATTGCAAGTATAGATGAACAACAATCGCATTTATAATTGAACAGTAATCATAGTTATTAAATGAACAACAATTGTAGTTAAAAATGAACAGCGGATTCTGAAATGGACAGTGCAGTATTATATTATAATTAACAGCATGACATTTTAAGTTGTAAATAATAATCTTTCTATCAACGCAATCCAATTACGATTTCGATGTAACAGGGCGATTCGGTGAAATGTTCAGAAACAGAAGATTACCGAATAAACTAAATTAAGGAAATGAAAAGGAAATCAAACCATCACACGACTGGAATTGTAAAATAATGGTACAAATAGAAAGTGCATCCATCAAGGTCGGGCCCTTAGCTGCTAGTGAAGCACCGCCGATTACTTCAGGACATGTGAAGGAATTGCCACTGTTTTTATATGTTAATCATTGCATAAACATTACAGTAGTTTCGTTCTCTACTTCAACAACGAGAGTCAACAATAACAGTTACAATTTCTCAATAGTAATTCTCCCATTCCTCCTATCCTATCCTATCTATCTCTAATCTATCTAATTCTCTCTCTAATCATCCATCATGAAAATCCATAATTCCCCTTCTCTGATCTCTGTTCTCATTTAAATACACAGAGAGCAGAGAGAAGTTACAACAGATATGATTACAATATGATTTCTATTACAAAATTGGATTGTTCTCAACAAATTGATAAGCAAGATCATATCTGAAATATCTTTCCATCAATCATTCAACAGGAACAAGTCGAATTTGGCATTGCAACTGGGATAATTTGGAAAATGGCCACAACAACGAATCTGAGAAAAACGTCTTCAGAGAACCTTCTGTTTCTCTTAGTACGGGCCGAATTTGGGAAAACTTCTCATTACAAAACTAATTTGGTCCGTTCTGAACAAAACCCATGTTTCAGATTTTCCAGATTCTTCTCCATTTGCCCGAACCATTCAATACAAAATTGTCACTTCTTATTCCAGCGAATTTCTGAGTTGGCACATTTAATGATCAAATCTTCAATCTGGAAAATATCTTGGAGGCTAAAATGGTGAACAAATTTATTAATAAACCATCATTGGTAAAAACATGCATAATAATCAATTTATTAAAAATAAAGGAGAAGAAATAATATTTATCCATAAGAGCATAAATAATTATAAGATGGAATTATATGATAAACCATGATAAATGACATGATAAAGAAGAGTAGAAATGGATGAAATATGTGTTAAAAATTGATAATAATAATAATGACAAATTAGCGGCCCAACAGGTAGCATGATAAGAGCAAAAATCAAGGTGCAGAACAACAGCAAGAATTTCACCACATGAAGTCTTCAAGTGGGTAGCACTGCATACAGTCATTGTAAAAGTATCATTATACAGAGTCATTGTAAAAGCATCATTGTAAAAGTTGTACAAGTGTCTATCTTCCAAGAGTTGAAGAGGCAGTGTCAGGAGGTCTAGGATCATCATTAGGTGGTTGTGTCACAGTTGGGGTTATGGTCTAGTGTGTCTTCTTCTTCTACATCATTCTATATCATTGTAAAGTGGACCATTTTCCCTGGTACACGAGTCCATTCTTCTCTTATTCTTCTATAGGGTGGTAGGGTGGTGCTTGGCTGGTGCATGAAATCACCAACAGGTTCAAGCCTATGAAAACTTTAGGGTGGTAGGGTGGTGCTAGGGTGAGTTATATCTCATTGGGTGTTGGGGCATCTGTTCAGTTGACTACTAAAGAATCTCGAGCTTTGGAGCGCCCATCCAGTGGGAGCTGGAGAAGAATGCTTTTATAGATTCTAGGAAGTTGGAGCTTTATTTTCAATTGGAGTTGAAGATTAAAGAATTATTAGAAAAGCGTTCAGGTGGTTTTTGTCCCAAAGGGGTTTCCACCTTAAAAAATGTGTGCATTTGTGTTCCTTTTGTTTATTGCTATCATTGTACAAACACTGGTAATAATTGAAGATTAACTAATGCTCTGAAAGATTAATAATAATACTAACTTAAAGGAATATTGGTTGACCCTCCCCCCCCAATATTTCCAACAATTGGTATCAAAGCTTGGTTCCTTCAATAACAGTTTAACAACTGGAAGGAGATCATGGAGCATACCAAAAATGGTGTACCTCTGTTCATTGAAAATAGTTATGCACTCTAGAAAGAAAGAATGGAGGTCTATCTCTTGGCGCAAGGTTACGAAGTATGGGACATTGTTCAAAATGGCTCTACACCAACTGTGGATGAACACGGTAAGAAGAATTTGGTAAATGATGCAAAAGCAAAGAATATAATTATCAGTGGACTTATTGAATTTACTTCTCATAAGGTGTTGGGTTGTAAAACTGCCAAAATTTTATGGGACAAGCTTGACAATATATATGCTGGTGACTCAAATGTCAAAGATAGCTCATCATCTGATGAAGACGATGACAGTGAATAAGAAGCCAATGAGAGAGTATTGTTTATGGCCAAGCATAATAAACAAGAGGTATCGAACAACGAAGAAGAAGGGTTAACCATAGAAGAATTTTCTAAGGAGGCAATCAAGCTTATAAAAGAGCTCAAGGCTGAGAAGATCCGTTCCAATACCCTTGAGGAACAAGTTCAAGGTCTCAAAATTGAAGTTGAAGAACACAAATGTATTGAAGAGTCACTTCAAAAGAAGTTGGAAGAAAGAAACCAAGAAAGGGAAGCATTAGAAGTCGAAGTAGTCTCGTTGCGTAAGGAAGTGAAGAAGGGAAACATTGTCCAAAACTATGCCAACAGCTCAAGGGTGTTGGAAGAAATCAATAATACAGCGACACGAGACCTCAAGAGAGAAGTCCAACAGAAGCAACAAGAACTCGACACAGCATTTACAAAGATTAGCAGGATCACACAACAGATGCAGGAAGCAAAAATTGAAAGGAATCTGATCAAAGATACATATCCACTATTGACCAAAAGTAATATGAATTAGAAACATCTTCAACAAAAATAAGCAGACTGAGGATTGAAAATGAGAAGCAGAAGGAACAGATACAACTTCTCAATAGAGAAGTAGAGCAGACCACTCTTCTCAAGCTACAGGTTGAGGAGACAGAAAAAAGAAGGAAGATCTTGAAAAGATATTTTCAGGAAGATCTTGCTGAAAAGAAAGAAGAACTTGATGCAACTCGTGATGAGATCAACAAACTCAAGGGATCGCAAAAAGAACAATTACAAGATAAGACAGATGAAGAAGAAAAAATGAAGGCAATTAAATATGGTAAAGCTCTAGTTGATGAAGGTACAATCTCCACAGCGTCGCAGGATGATTCTAAAAAGGAAGTTGATCAAATTGAAAAGCCAAAGAAGAATGTTGCAAATCCAAAGAAAAATACCAAAGTAATCAAGAACAAAGGACCACAACAAACTACAACACCGCCTCTAAACAAGAATGAAAAATCTTCCAGGTATGTTCGTTTATTTAATGATTATTTCTTTTTATGTGTTAACTATGGACATATGGCTAGGGTTTGTGAAGTTTTTGACAGGCACAATAATTATTTGCAAAACCCTAGAAGCAAGTTTGCAGGATCACGAGAGAGGTTCCACGATGATTTTGTCAGAAGAAAATATGTGCTAGAGGAGCCAAATATTGAATGTTTCAAATGCCATAACTATGGCCATAGCGCTCGCGGTTGCATATATCAAATGGAATTGCCTATGTACAACATTGAATGCTTCAAGTGTCATAACTACGGGCACATGGCTCGAGATTGCAAGAATAAGAAGGTCTGGAAAAGGAAACAGGTACAGGAAGACAAAGCAGATAAAAAGGTTTCAGTAGTTATGCTTTCAGGATTTGTAAAAGCAAAAGCTCATGAGGAATTAGTAGTTGCTTTAGATAATGACTCAAGTCAAGACGGCCCATTAGGTGACACACTATTTTGAACAATCTGGCTTGTTGACTCCTTAACATTTATACAGGAGGAGTCTGTGCAGTAGTATATGGCACAAATCTAGGATTGACAAGAAGGTAGTTTGAACAAGATGGTAGTTTCATTAAAGGTTGAAGGGGAGAAAAAAATTGAAGGATTACAGGTTACAAGGAACAAGGCAAGGTTAGTCTGCAAAGGATATGCACAGATTGAAGGAATCAATTTTGAAGAAACATTTTCACCAGTTGCCAGAATGGAAGCCATCCAGATGTTTCTCGCCTATGCATGTTCAAAAAAAATAAAAGTCTGCCAAATGGATGTTAAGTCAGCATTTCTGAATGGCGAATTAGAAGAAGAAGTTTACATCGAACAACCTGAAGGTTTTCTACTATCAGAAAAAGAAGACTGTTTTCAAGTTAAAGAAGGCTATGTATGGTCTCAAGCAGGCACCCAGAGCATGGTATTCTCATCTTGATGGATATCTACATCAACAAGGGTTCAAGAAAGCTGTTGATAGCAATCTTTACATACAAATAGACAAAGATAATTTAACAATCATTGAGGTATATGTGGATTATATAGTATTTGGTAGAAATGATGATTGACTAAGTAAGAACTTTGTTACAAATATGCAAAGTGAGTTTGAGATGTCTTTACTTGGTGAGTTGACATACTTCTTAGGGCTTCAAATATCTCAGCAAGAGAAAGGAATATTTATATGTCAAGCCAAGTACATCAAGGAAATGCTCAATAAATTCAAAATGGAAGATTGCAAACTCGTCCTTAGTCCAATGGTAACAGGTTGCAAATTGAGCATAGACGACTCATCTAAGGATATGGATCAGAGGTTGTAAAGATCTATGATTGGTAGTCTTCTATATGTAACAACCTCCCAACCAGATGTTATGCAAGAAGTTGGACAAGTAGAAATATTCCAAGCAACACCAAAAGAATCACATATTATTGCCATCAAAAGAATTCTTCGATATCTAAAGGGCACAACAGAATATGGCTTGTGGTATCCCAAGGGAAACAATCTCATTATTCAAGCCTTTACAGATGCAAATTGGGTAGGAAGCGTTGATGATCGTAAGAGTACTAGTGGAGCAACATTCTATCTAGGTGGTTGTCTCGTATCATGGTTGAGAAAAAAGCAAACCTCAATCTCGTTATCTACAGCGGAAGCAGAATACATTGCAGCAGCAACTTGTTGTACTCAAGTCCTTTGGATGAAACAAAATTTGCAAGATCTTCAAGTACAATTCAGTGAGCCTATTCCCATCTTCTGTGATAACACCAGTGCCATCATCATCTCCAAGAATCCTGTGATGCATTAAAAAACAAAACACATTCCGATCAAATATCATTTTGTTAGAGAACAAGTCACTGAAAATAATATCAAACATGAATATGTTGGTACAAATTGTTGATATCTTCACTAAACCTTTACCTCATGAAGCATTTGAATATCTTCCCTAGAAGCTTGGGATTCTCCCAAGTTCGCATTAGATTTTCCTTACTCGGAAAATAAAGGGGGAGTGGAAGTGGGTACAAGTCCGCAGGATGGTTGTGTGTCAGGGGGAGTTACCCTTTGCCATTGATGTCAAAGGGGGAGAGAAGGTAGTAGGAAGAGGTTCCCTGATCGCAGGTGGAGTACTTGTGTTGCCAGCAATGCCAAAGGCGGAGATTGTTGATCTAAAGATGATCTGAGGTTGTCATTGATGTCAACCCAAGTATCTTTCTATCGGTATATAGCTCTCCTCATAATTCCTCACAGTTTGTAAGTTATTCAAGATTGAAGTTAGTAACCCAAATTAGTGGGCAAAACCCCCATGGGGTTGTGGCATGGCATTTATCATTGATTTTGGTCATTTAATAGTCAATAATTAATAAATTTTTAAGCTCCTAAAATCCCTCCAACATTCTCTATAGAAACCCCTCTCAACTCTATAAAAAGAAATCTCATATATCCTCCAAAAGTAACGATTGTGTAATTTTCGCTATAACTTTATTTTTACGAAGTCTTAGATGATGAAATTAAAACCCATGTGATCCAAAATCCTAATGAACATCGTGACCAAATTTTAGATCTTGTTTCTCTATATTTTCATAGATATGATCTGTGGAAGTTAGGGTTTTTGCAGGCTCTCGAATTTCATCTCAAAGAGGTGACCTTGGGAAAATCATCTTAACTCTCTCTCTGAGAAGTGGATTGGAATTCTGTAAAAAGTGGAAGATAGTGCATGGACAATATTTTTCTATGTATCAATGTTAGAGCCTAAGGAGGAAACAGTGACACATCAAACGCTGTGCAAGTTCGCTCTATTGAACTAGTCCATAATTAGGTCATTGTGAGAGACTGGGCATAACTTTGTCTTGAAGAATCCAAATCGGGTCATACCTATGGCATTGGAAAGAAGACTTAGAGGGCTACTACAAGACCAAATATCACATATTGGGGATTTGAAATCACAAAGATACTAATTGAAAGGAATACTGATTCACCCCCCCCAGTATTTCCAATAATTGGTATCAGAGCTTGGTTCCTTCAATAACAGTTTAACAACTGGAAGGAGATCATGGAGCATACCAAGAATGATGTACCTCTGTTCAGTGAAAATAATTATGCACTTTGGAAAGGAAGAATGGAGGTCTATCTCTTGGCGCAAGGTTGTGAAGTATGGGACATTGTTCAAAATGGCTTTACACTAACCGTGGATGAATAAGGTAAGAAGAATTTTGTAAATGATGCAAAATCAAAGAATATTATTATTGGTGGACTTATTGAATCTGCTTATCATAAGGTTTTGGGTTGTAAACTGCCAAAAATTTATGGGACAAGCTTGAGAATATATATGCAGGTGACTCAAACGTCAAAGATAGCTCATCATCCGATGAAGACAATGACAATGAAGAAGAAGCCAATGGGAGAGTATTGTTTATGGCCAAGCACAATAAACAAGAGGTATCAAACAATGAAGAAGAAGAGTTGACCATAGAATAATTTTCTAAGGAGGCAATCAAGCTTTTAAAATAGCTCAAGGCTAAGAAGATTTGTTCCAATACTCTTGAGGAACAAGTTCAAGGTCTCAAAATTGAAGTTGAAGAACACAAATGTATTGGAGAGTCACTTCAAAAGAAGTTGGAAGAAAGCGACCGAAAAAGGGAAGCATTAGTAGCCAAAGTAGTCTCACTGCGTAAGGAAGTGAAGAAGGGAAACACTGTCCAAAATTATGCCAACAAATCAAGGGTGTTGGAAGAAATCAATAATATAGTGACATGAAACCTCAAGAGAGAAGTCGAATAGAAGCAACAAGAACTCAACACAACATTAGCAGAGATTAGCAAGATCACACAACAGATGCAGGAAGTAGAAATTGAAAGGAAGGAATATGATCAAAGATACATATCTGCTGTTGACCAAAAGCAAAAGGAATTAGAAACACCTTCAATAGAAATAAGCAGGCTCAGGATTGAAAATGAGAAGCAGAAGGAGCAAATATAGGTTCTCAACAGAGAAGTAGAGAAGACCACTCTTCTCAAGCTAAAGGTTGAGGAGGTAGAAAAAAGAAGGAAGATCTTGAAAATATGGTTTCAAGAAGATCTTTCTCAAAAGAAAGAAGAACTTGATGCAACCCGTGATGAGATCAAAAAACTCAAGGGATCGCAAAAAGAACAGTTACAAGATAAGAAAGATGAAGAAGAAAAAATGAAGGCAATTAAAGATGGTAAAGCTCCAGTTGATGAAGGTACAAGCTCCACAGCTTCGCATGATGATTCTAAGAAGGAAGTTGATCAAAGTGAAAAGCCAAAGAATAATTTTGCAACTCCAAAGAACAATACCAAAGTAATCAAGAACAAAGGACCACAACAAACTACAACACTGCCTCCAAAGAAGAATAAAAAATCTTCCAGGTATGTTTGTTTATTTAATGGTTATTGCTTTTTATGTGCTAACTATGGACATATGGCTAGGGATAGTGAATTTTTTGACATGTACAATCATTACCTGCAAAACCCTAGAAGCAAGTTTGCGGGATCACGAGAGAGGTTCCACGATGATTTTGTTAGAAGAGAATATGTGCTAGATGGGCCAAATATTGAATATTTCAAATGCCATAACTATGGCCATAGTGCTCATGGTTGCAGATATCAGATGGAATAGCCTATGGACAACATTGAATGCTTCAAGTGTCATAACTATGGGCACATGGCTCAAGATTGCAGGAATAAGAAGGTCTAGAAAAGGAAACAAGTATTGGAAGACAAAGTCGATAAACAAGGTTTCAGCAATTATACTTTTAGGATTTGTAAAAGTACAAGGTCATGGAATTAGCAGTTGCTTTAGATAATGACTCAAGTCAAGATGGCCTGTTAGGTGACTCACTATTTTGAACAATCTTGCTTGTTGACTCCTTAATGTTTGTACAGGAGGAGTATATGCAGCAGTATATGGTACAAGTCTACGATTGAAAAGAAGGTAGTTTGAACAAGATGGTAGTTTCATCAAAGGTTCAGGGGGAGAAAAACAGTTGAAGGATTACAGGTTACAAGGAACAAGGAAAGATTAGTCTGCAAAGGATATGCACAGATTGAAGGAATCAATTTTGAAGAAACATTTTCACCAGTTGCCAGGATGGAAGCCATCCGGATGTTTTTGACCTATGCATGTTCAAGAAAAATAAAGTCTACCAAATGGATATTAAGTCAGCATTTCTGAATGGCGAATTAGAAGAAGAAGTTTACATCGAACAACCTGAAGGTTTTCTACTATCAGAAAAAGAAGACTATGTTTGCAGGTTAAAGAAGGCTTTGTATGGTCTCAAGCAGGCTCCCAGAGCATGGTATGCTCATCTTGATGGATATCTATGTCAACAAGGGTTCAAGAAAGCTGTTGATAGCAATCTTTATGTACAAATAGATAAAGATAATTTAACAATCATTGAGGTATATGTGGATGATATAATCTTCGGTAGTAATGATGATTGACTAAGTAAGAACTTTGCTACAAAGATGTAAAGTGAGTTCGAGATGTCTTTACATGGTGAGTTGACATACTTCTTAGGGCTTCAAATATTTGAGCAAGAGAAAGGAATATTTATATGTCAAGCCAAGTACATCATGGAAATGCTCAATAACTTCAAAATGGAAGATTGCAAACCCGTCCTTACTCTAATGTAATAGGTTGCAAATTGAGCATAGACGACTTATCTAAGGATGTGGATCAGAGGTTGTAAAGATCTATGATTGGTAGTCTTCTATATGTAACAGCCTCCCGACCATATGTTATGCAAGAAGTTGGACAAGTAACAAGATTCCAAGCAGCACCAAAAGAATCACATATTATTGCCATAAAAAGAATCCTTCAATATCTAAAGGGCACAATAGAATATGGCTTGTGGTATCCCAAGGGAGACAATCTCATTATTCAAGCCTTTACATAGGCAGATTGGATAGGAAGTGTTGATGATCGTAAGAGTACTAGTGGAGCAGCATTCTATCTAGGTGGTTGTCTCGTATCATGGTTGAGCAAAAAGCAAACCTCAATCTTGTTATCTACAGCGGAAGCAGAATACATTGCAGTGGAAGCTTGTTGTACTCAAGTCCTTTGGATGAAACAAAATTTGCAAGATCTTCAAGTACAATTCAGTGAGCCTATTCCCATCTTCTGTGATAACACTAGTGTCATTAGCATCTCCAAGAATCCTATGATGCATTCAAAAACAAAACACGTTCTAATCAAATATCATTTTGTTAGAGAAAAATTCACTGAAAAGAATATCAAACTTGAATATGTTGGTACAAATCACTGATATCTTCACTAAACATTTACCTCGTGAAGCATTTGAATATCTTCCCCAGAAGTTTGGGATTCTCCCAAGTTCTTATTAGATTTTCCTTATTCAGAAAATAAAGGGGGAGTGGAAGTGTGTACAGGTCCGCAGGATGGTTGTGTGTTAGGGGGATTTACTCGTTGCCATTGATTTCAAAGGGGGAGAGAATTCAGTATGAAGATGTGCCCTGATCGCAGGGGGATTACTTATGTTGCCATCAATGCCAAATGGGGAGATTGTTGAACTAAAGATGATCTGAGGTTGTCATTGATGTCAACCAGAGTAGCATCAAGGATGACCCTGAAATTCCATGGCACATTTGGAATCGTCATTCATGGTTTCTCGTCTCATAACCATTATAGGAATAATCTACTCAAAAATATCTTTCTATTGGTATATAGCTCTCCTCGTAATTCCTCACGGTTTGTAAGTTATTCAAGATTGAATTTAGTAACCCAAATTAGTGGGCTAAAACCCCATGGGGTTGTGGCATGGAATTTATCATTGATTTTGGTCATTGAATAGTCAATAATTAATAATTTTTTAAGCTCCTAAAATCCCTCCAACATTCTCTATATAAGCCCCTCTCAACTCTATAAAAAGAAATCTCATATATCCTCCAAAAGTAGTGATCGTGGAATATTCGCTATCACGTTATTTCTGAAAAGTCTTAGATGATGAAATTAAAACCCATTCGAGATGCAACCCAGATGAACGTTGTGACCAAATTTCAGATCTTGGTTCTCTATATTTTCGGAGATATGATCTGTGGAAGTTAGGGTTTTTGTAGGCTCCCGAATTTCATCTCAAAGAGGTGACCTTGGGAAAATCGTCATAACTCTCTCTCTGAGAAGTGGATTGGAATTCTGTAAAAAGTGACAGATAGTGCATGAACTGTAGTTGTAGGTATATCAATTTCAGCGCCCAAGGAGGAAACAGTGACATGTGGCACGCCATACAAGTTCGCTCTACTGAACTAGTCCATAATTAGGTCATTGTGAGAGATTGGGCATAACTTTGCCTTGAAGAATCCAAATCGGGTCAGACCTGTGGCATTGGAAAGAAGACTCAGAGGGCTACTATAGGACCGAAGATCACATATTGGGGATCTTAAATCATAGAGATACATTAGATTCAATATCGTGCTCCTAGAAGGCAAGGAAAAAACTAGATCAAGTGTTGTCAAGGGCTGCAAAGGACCAGACTTTCTAGGGCAGCAAAGAGCAAGGTGAAACAAAATGATGCAGCAGAGGTAAGCTCTAGGTAAGTATCTTCTGTATATGCATGTTCATATCTTAATTGCATTAGGTTCTTTGTATTCTAAATTGTTGTTTTTGTTTAGCACTGACATATTCTCTGCAAGATGAGGTAAGTTTTGCTATTATCATGTCATGGGTATTTCCTTGAAGACTTTTTGCAGGTATTATATATTTATTGAGAGAAGACTCAATGCATAATCTAATGTTCTGAAGAGTGAGAAAGGGTAGCATGACAAGGGCAGCAATCAAGGTGCATAACAACAGCAAGAATTTCACCACATGAAGTCTTCAAGTGGGAAGCACTGCATACAATCATTGTACAAAGTCATTGTAAAAGCATCATTGTAAAATTTGTACAAGTGTATATCTTCCAAGAGTTGAAGAGGCAGTGTCAGGAGTTCTAGGATCATCATTAGGTGGTTGTGTCAGGTTATGGTCTAGCGTGTCTTCTTCTTCTACATCATTCTATATCATTGTAAAGTGGACCATTTTCCCTGGTACAGGAGTCCATTCTTCTTTTATTCTTCTATAGGGTGGTAGGGTGATGCTTGGCTGGTGCATGAAGTCACCAAAAATTTCAAGCCTGTGAAAACTTCAGGGTGGTAGGGTGGTGCTAGGGTGAGTTGTATTTCATTGGGTGTTGGGGCATCCGTTCAGTTGACTACTGAAGAATCTCGGGCGTTGGAGCGTCCATGCAGTGGGAGCTGGAGAAGAATGTTTTTATACATTCCCTGAAGTTGGATCTTTATTTTCAATTGGAGTTGAAGATTAAAGAATTATTAGAAAAGCGTTCAAGTGGTTTTTGTCCCGGAGGGGGTTTCCACCTTAAAAACTATGTGCATTTTTGTTCCTTTTGTTTACTGGTATCATTGTACAAACGTTGATAATAATTGAAGATTAACTAATTCTCTGAAAGATTAATAATAATACTAATTGAAAGGAATAACGATTCACCCCCCCTCCCCTCTCAGTAACCAAAGGAGTATAGGTCCTTGTAGGGCCTGGTGATCTGCAAGCCAAGTTGTTCCATCGCATTTACGGGAATGAGGTTATGTGAAGCTTCAGAGTGCAACATGTAGTTATTCAATAAGAGGTCATGAATTACTAGGGTCACATAGAAGGGTGCAGTGGAAGGATCAATTTCTTCAATGTGAGGCCCAAAAACAACCATTGGTCTTTCTTCTTGAAGGTTTAAACAATCATGGGTCAGTACTAAGGTGGATGGAAGTATGAACTGAGAGACTTGGGCTTTATAAGTGAGCTTCTTTAGAAGTTCAATTAGAGGAACAAGAATCTTTACCTTTTCGAGTTCCTTCTAAAGATTGAATGCAGGTTGGACTTTTTCTACACCTCCTAGGTCTGCTTCTCTTTCCTTATCACTGGTAGTTTTTATCAAAATAGGTGCCTTCTCTTCTGTGTGTACCTCGGAGCTATTGCATTCCTTATTTGAGGAGACTTTTACTTTGGATGAGTTAGGATTCATCTCACCTTTCCCTTTATCTAGCACTGGGGGAATATCTTGGGGAGTAGTTTCCTCTTGTTGTTCTAGTTCCCTCAACCTCTTTCTTGAAGATCTTAGATCATACCTTCGGTGTAGTTGTGCTTGCATGAAATCCACAAATTGTTTACAGTAATCACCTATTTCCTCCTCATTTGTTGTTGCTTTTGTATCATAACTTGTCTCCTCATGAGCCATATTTTCATGTTCTTCTTCAGAGAAAGAGGAATACAAGTTTCCCTGCATCTCATGTTTATCCAATGATTGTTCATAAGGATCATATTCCAAATATAGAGGATGAGGGATATGATCGAGTTGATATTTTATTTCCCTTTGAAGTATCTGCAATGGTGGTATTCTATACTGTGGGTTGTAACCTCGGTGCTACCTTGAGCATTCTGTTTTGAGAGACTCTTGTTCTCCAACTCAAGTTTCACCACCTTATGCGATAAACTCCTGATGAGTTTATCCATTTCTTCCCACTTTGGATCTGGTGATTCTTTAGCTTGACCAGAGGAGGATGTTTCTTCTTTCCCCCTTTTCTTCTCGGTAGGTTCATCCTTACCTCTTGACTTCCTTGCCAACGTGAATTTTTCTTCTACCTCAAGAGCATCAACTTGGATTTGATCCAAAGTGCGAGACTTCCTTTCCCTTACAATAAAACCAAAGTCAGATTCAAAGGCTCCCACAAATACTATGTGAGCAAGAACTTGAGGAGGCTTTATCTCACCAAGCAAGTTATTATACTGCTTATTGAACCTTTTTATGAATTCTAAAATATCCTCTTCTGGCTTCTTCTTTATAGCATTGAACTCTATGAGGACATACTCATGATTTCTCTTTTCACCCCACTTTTGTGTGAAAGAGTTTTCGAGTTCCTCCCAAGTAGTGATGGAGGCATTAGGTAGGGCTTTAAACCATTTTCTTCCTTCTCCATCAAGGTATTTTACAAAGAGTCTCGAGACCACATCCGGTTGTTCTACATTTAGATTCTCAGAAAAGGCACAGAAGGTTTCAATGTGTCTCTGTGCAGTGTTTTCATCCTCCCCATTGAACCTAGGCAAAAGCTTTAGGTAGTCCTAAGGCATAGCACTTAGGGGTTGAGGTAAATCAAGAGGGGCATATTTATTCAATAAGAAACTAGTAACAACCATATGAATTAATGGAGGGGATTTAGATTTGCCAGAGGAACTTGGGCCAAAACCATAGTGGTTGGAGTGTCTAGACTGAGGGAAAGGTATGTAAGGATCTTAAGAGTAAAGTCTGAGTAGTGAATGACAACATGTTGGGAGCTAGATGAGGAATATTCAAAGAATGATGAGACAATAGCATAGCTAGTAGGAGTTTCCCCTTCCAGACTCTCTTGAAAATTAATTTCTCTGGGTTTTTTGCTGAGAGGTATCTAAGCGAGTGTGAGGCTTTCTAAAATCTAGGATGATAAATGATAATGGGAATTCTGGAGTTACTAAGGTGATGAGGATGCAAACAGAATGTCTTTGCTCACCTACACAAAGAGTCCTTAACTTGTCGTATCCCAGGGGGGAAATCCTTCATTACAATCCCCAGCAATGGCACCAAAAGATGTTGTAGCTTCCAGAGACAACCTCAGATTTCTTACAAGACCAGTGCCTGGAACATTTAGATTTTATGTGTCTCATATGATTTTAAGGAAGATGGAGACATCACATATATTTTTGTACATATGTCTTTATATAGATATAGATATAGATATAGATATAGATATATATATATATATATATATATATATATATATATATATATATATAGATAACATCATGGGTTGGTTCATTCATCTAAAGGCACAAGCCATGTATTTATGGTACTTCTTCACATATACAACTCACAAAAATATATGTATAAACTAGTGGAGGCCGAGTAGTTCAAGGACCTACAGTTTAATAATATTTGGCAGAGAAACGAGAGAAGATAAGGAGATATAATAACTCATCACATAGAGATTGAAGCGTCAAGAATTATACTCATCACATAGAGCTTGAAGCATCAATAAATCTACACTTATCTAAGTTAAAAGTAGACATAATGGATAAAAGAGGATTGGGTGCGATGATTCATGGAGCGTAATTTTAAAGATATAATCTCAAATATCCATACAAGCACATGCATTAACAAGTCAATACAAATGAATCTGTAAGAACGTATGAAGCATTTCTAGCAACTACGATTTCCTGAAATCAGAGAGGAAAAATGAACATAATGGAATTTAAACAGGGAGGTAACATATTGTAGTACTCAAAGGAGGAATCACCACCATTTCCTTAATATTCTAAAAGACACATATCATAAAGTCATACAGTCTTGAAAATAACATGTCATTCTTTCTTTAGGATTCTCAACCTTTGTGAAGTGTTGCTTCCCACTATTTATCTAGAGAGGGAGCATTGAACAGTAATTACAACAAAATATCTCAATCGAGCATCAGCTGTCAGATTGACTAGTTGTCTTGTCTTGGGATGGCTATGTGGCCCAAAAAATGACTACAAAAGATTAATTTCTTCATTAAATGGCGACAAATTATAAGATAACAAAACAATTCAACAACCAAATGAAAATTCCAACAAAATATCTCCATGCCCATCCCTATGATCACCTTTTCTTCAGGTTGTTGCTTACCTTTATTGCTCGAATCATTCATTCTCCAAAGTTGGGAGTGGTCAACTATTTGTTTCATGCCATAGTACAGAAGTAGAGGTCACCTGTGGTGGTACTTCGTCTTCCCTCTGCATGGAGCACCATGTTGGATCATCAAGTCCTCCCGAGCTTCCATGTCTTCATTTACTCTATCAGTGTCGACCCCGGTTTCATGTCACAAGGGGCCTTACAGGGTCAGACCATGCCAATTTTTGAATGCTCCATCTCCTCTCTTAAATGCCTCAGCTGCCGACCCACCACGCTTTTAAAGTCCTGCATTACCTCGTTGCTAAGTTATCGCATAGGGATTTCCTATTAAAAGTCCTTACGGTACGAGGAATTCTGATCCACTTTAGCCCCTTTTGTGTCATGTGATCGGGGGCTATGAAAAATCTCTTAGTCCTTAGGCGCTAGGTCCTTTGGACTCCCCTCTGGGGGTATTTTTCCTTTGTTACATAGAATCCCGCATATTGGGGGTTTCTAATGCTTGCCTTCGGTGCATCCTCCCAACATTGCGATCTTCGATGTGCGATGCAGTCTGGCCCACTTGAAAAAAGGATGAGGGAGAGTCTGCGTCCTCTATTTCTTGCAACTATCGAACGCTGATTGGGCCCACCTGGGATATCGCAATCGGGAATTTCATAATATCGCCTTTGTTTGCTCCCTTTGATACTTGCAATCGTCGAACAACGATTGGGCCCACCTAGGATATCGCAATTGGAAATTTCATAATATCACATTTGTTTGCTCCCTTTGACACTTGCAATCGTCAATATGCGGGATCACTTGTCCTGCTCAACTCTTGGTTCTTCGCTCTTCTCGTGACCATTGGCTAGCCCCCTTATCGGATCCCCTTTCCAATCGAATGTTTGCAATCGATAAATTCCTCGTGATGCACAATGTGTTGTTACCCCTGATCATCGATTGCCGATTGATGACATCATCACTTCCACCTGGCACTTCCTGAGTGGTGACACGTGTCACTTAGATATGCCCTCTTTGGACCCTTGAAAATGCCATATTTGCATGCCACGTGTCCTCGTAGTGCCACGTCATGCTGACGTCGACACCACCATGTCTTTACCGGATCCAATAATATTTTTCCACGTGGCCTCCTGGAAGAGAGAGAAAAAGGCCTGCTTGCCCCTGGTTTTGCATTGATTTCATTTGTTAAAAGTTTTCAACCCTTTCCAAGTTATTTGTACTATCAGCTTAAATCCCAACACTTTTCATTGCAATTGAAACTTTGGAAGGGTGTCATTTGTTTTATCATTGATTGCGATGCGCCGATCTTGCACTATTGCGATCACCAACATGCCATGTCACTGGAACCTCAGATATACCATGCTGCCTGGTCCTTTGATTTGCGATTTGCGATATATCTGTGCTGTTGCGATCATCAAGCATCAATTCACCCCGCCGATATGCCTCATCGCTGCCTTGTACCTCTGACATTTGCAATCACGGATATGTGGGATCGCTGGAATCTCTAATCTCCGATATTGGTGATTGTTGATCACTAGTTTTCTCTGCCCTCCCTTGCTACTTCTTTCAAAAAACTCCAATTGTGATTTTCGATATGCTCCCGGACCTCCAACATGTGATTCTTTCCTCCTTTCAAAGGTGACAAAACCCCCATCTTTAACATGCCATATCTTCTAATTCTGTGGTCCATTTGAGGATTTCCATATACCATTGGAAAGCTTATTCTGAGAACTATCCAATGGAGAGGATCTGATTTAGATTTGAGAGGTTCTGTGGCTTGGGAGATGGCTGCAATTTTTTTCTATTTTGCAGCATTTTGTCAGCTGCAAACAAATTTTGTAGTGAGTGACAACACTTTCTTAAAGTTGAAGTGGTTAATATTTATACTTTCATTGAACGTGTGTGTGCTCTATTTAGATTTCATCTCATAAGTAGAATTTCATTACACTTATTAGAATAAGTTTTGCATCCTTTGATCATTTATTGTTTTCAATAGAATAGAATTCTCCTTTAAGCATTGAAATTGAAAATTTAATCTCCTAGCACATATAATGTAGTGTACTTCATAAGTGTACAAAAATAGATTAACATTTTAATGTAAGTAATTCAACAATCAATTAAATTACCCAACATTTTTGGTGTCGTTGCCGAGGAATTATACATAGGCATTAACTTTCAATTTCATATGTGTTTTTATTTACACAACTCTGATTAAAAAGAGTGGTAAGATGAAAGATAAGAACCCGCATATATTGATTGTGGGGTTCTTCCTAACCAAATTTGTCGCATTACAACTCACTATTAGTTAAATTCATTCTTAGATGCATAAAAATTAGAATATATTTTAGAATACATGTATAGGGAAAGAGACTCTAGGTGTATATATGTTATACCTTTAGTTCCATAATCACCAACCACCTCCACTAGACCATGTGGTGCAGTAAAAACCACATCACCATCCATCTCACGAATTCCAACTTTTGCAGGTAGAAGGAGACTTCTTAAGGTACAAGGAACTGAGATTACAATCAGAGAAGATCCAAATTCTTCTGCTAAAGCAACAGTAGAGAAACATGTATCTCCATCTAAAGCAGTCATCTTTCTTTCTTTAATAGGGGGACAACTCTTTAGACAAGAATTAGAAGTATCTTCTGAAGAAGAAGAATAAGAAGAAGAAACTTTATCTGGAGAACCATTAATAAAAGAACCATAAGAGGAAAATATAGTTGAAGAACCTTATTACCTCAATTCAAAAGGTTCAATGGCAGAAGGTGAAGGAGATATATTTTCTCCAAATGGACATGAAATAGCAATATGAGAAGGATGAGGAGGAGAACCACCACCACCAGGAGGTGGAATGGAAGAAGACCTCCTCCCTATGGTGAAAGAGGTGGAGGTATAGAAAGAGGCAATGATGGGGATGATGACTATGAAGAATAACCTTATGGATTCCCCATTCAAGATACTGACACTAATGTTAGTATGAAAAACATCTTGCCATCAGAACTTCCTAACTTCCACGGTATGAGAACAAAAGACCTAGAAATTTTTCTCTTTTAATTTGAAGTATTATGTAGATATTATGATTACTTACTTGATTCCTAAAAATTGATATTGTTTCCATCAACACTAAAAAATGGAGCTCTTAAATGGTTTATGGGTCTAAGTACTAACTCAATAAGATCATGGGATGATATGAAAAGATTTTTTTAGAAAAATATAAAGACTATTGTATACATCATGATATTATAGAGGAAATATTTAAAGTGACTCAAAAAGCAGATGAGGGCCTTTAGAATTTGGTAGAAATATTTGTATATAATGTTAAGAGGGAAAAAATTCATAATCTAGGATTTTATACAATGAAAACCCTCTTAGTTAGAGCTATTAGGGATGAGTGGATTAACCTTTTTAACCTAATGGGTAAATAAAATGTGTCTCAATTACCATTCGAATAAATTTGTGAGTTCTACAAGCATATATCAAGAGGAAATGTAAAGTATGGTAGAAGTCCTAAGGATCCATCGATTGCACAAGTAAATCCACATTAGGATCGGTAAGTCAAGCTGAACTTGGCAATTTTCTTGATAATTTAAATAAAAACATTCTTGGTAATATTAGCAAACAAATTGATATGTTAAGAATGAAAAACAAGTAAAAGTTTGAGAATTATGCTTTGTCTATATTATTCTTTAGATGTAGAAAGAAGCATGCATTAAGAGAATGCACACTTGGCAATATTGAAATGTGTGCTATATGTGCATAATCACACACTACAAAAGATTCTCCATCACTACATGGGTTGAAAGTTGTTTACCATGAAAATAGTGGAGCAATTCAAACACTACAAAACCTTTTCTTTGTTTCTCCTAAAAGGCCTTGGTAGCCTCACCAACTAGGTATGATATAAGATCCCAATTCACAATTTCAATCTTATGCATGACAACCTCAAAATGATTGGAACAATGCCTCTACCATGGAAAAACTAGCCACCTCAACTTAAAAACGCATCCTTGTCACAAGGTTAGCAAGGATCCTATGGTATAAATCCACAATATCCTCAATATTTCCCTCAATATCCTCAATACCAGTCTCAATATTATTCTCCTCCACCACAACCTCAATTTCATCCATAATTGACTACAATTCAACCTCTTCCATTACCATCCAATCAATTACCTCAAAGACCAAATCAACTACCTGCACAACCACTCCCAAACCCCAAAAATAAAGTACCTCAGCAACCCACTCAGAGTGTTCAAGTACAAAATTTCCAAACTTACATGGTAGCTCCCTTAGATTTGAATGATATTTATCTTAGATCTAGGAGATTTTTACAGAATAAAAAGATTTATGTTGTCATTAAAGAACATGAAGAAGATGAAACTGCTAAAAAGGAGGAGACTCCTCAGATGTAAGAAATTCCTAAGAAGATAGACGAAAATGAAATAATACCAACTCCTACTACTCCATCAGAGCAACCCTCTATATCCTTACAAAACCTTCCTTTTTCAGAGAGATTGCAAATAGATAAAGGTGTAGAGAAACAATTTATTTTTCCAAATTATGACATGTTAGATGAATCAAATAATGTTTACTTTAAAATTCCTTTACTTTGAGAAATAAAGGATATTCAAATTCTTACAAAAACAATAGAAGGAGTTGCGTATTTAAAAACTTGGTAGAAAAATATATGAAATACAAAAAATTCAACTCATTGGAAAATTTACAAAACTTTTGATGGGAAAAACTACAACTAAAAAATACGTAGAGGCAAGAAGTCATATTGTAAAAATCCACATCAGTAATGATGAAATCCAAAACATATTAATCGACTTAGGTGCAGTAATAAATTTTATGACAAAAAAGTATTATGGATGAATTAAAACTAGCTAGTCTCCTACTACATTATAGTTAGCCGATAGGTCTACTATCAAGCTAGAGGGTATATTAGAATATGCACGTGTATCCATATATTCATGGGAGTCTCTAGTTGATTTCATGATATTAGCTCTAAAAATTGGTCCAGGAGGTCATCCATCGATACTAGGTAGGCCCTGGTTAGCCTCGACCAATGCATTTACTAGTTGTAGATCTAATGGCATGATTATTTCTAATGGAAATCCAATGAAAATTTTACATTATATCCCCCAGCAAGAGTAATAAATGAATTGGAAAAGGAAGAATGGATTGAAAATGATGAGGAAAATAAATTAATGAAACTTATTAATAATTGTGATTTTTCTAAATATTTTCAACAAAATTATTGTGTACATATGTTAGATCAAAGTTTTCAAGAAAATTGTAGTATTGAAGACTTTTCATCATGACAATCTAAGCTATCATGAGACCCAATGGAAAAAATTGGCAATAATCTTGTATAAATTATTATGGGGAAACATTAAATACCTATAATAACCTACAAGAATTTCAAAAAGAAAATTTGATTAAGATATTGCAAAAATATTCCTTTGCATTTGCATGGGAATGTACACACATGAAAGGAATCAATCCAAATACTTTCATATATATATATATATATATAGAGAGAGAGAGAGAGAGAGAGAGAGAGAGAGAGAATGTCAAACCTGTTAGACAACCTCATAGAACTATGAATCCTAATACGAGGGAGATTGTTAAAGAAGAATTATAAAAATTGCTCAATGTAAACTTATCTATCCATATTTAGATAGCTAGTGGGTTTCACCATTGGTTATTGTGCTAAAGAAAAATGGAAAGTGGAGATTTTGTATATATATATATATATATATATATATATATATATATATATATATATATATATATATATATATATATATATATTACAAGAGAATGTCAAACCTGTAAGACAACCTCATAGAACTATGAATCCTAATATGAGGGAGATTGTTAAAGAAGAATTATAAAAATTTCTCAATTTAAACTTCTCTATCCATATTCAGATAGTTAGTGGGTTTCACGATTGGTTAGTGTGCCAAAGAAAAATGGAAAGTGGAGAGTTTGTATCGATTATAGCAATTTGAATAAAGCAACTTTAAAATATAATTTTTCGTTACCTTTCATTAATCACATTCTAGATACATTAGTAGGAAAAAACTATTTCAATTTTCTTGATGGTTTCAATGGATATGATCATATTCAAATATCACCTGAAGACCACAATAAGACAACTTTGACATGTGCATGGGGTGTGTATGCTTATAGGGTACCTCCTCTTGGATTATGTAATGCACTTGCTACATTTCAAAAGGAAGTATTGGGTATTTTCTCTGACTTGATCCATGATTGTGTAGAAGTTTATATGGATGATTTTATTGTTTATGGAGATACTTTTGAAGAGCTTTAGAAAGACTAGAAAAAGTCCTTGTTAGATGTCAAGAACTAATCTTTCATTGAGTAATGAGAAATGTTTTATTATGTTTAATTGATGAATTTTTTTGGAACATAATGTTTCAGGTTCTAGGATTAAGGTGGATTCAACAAAAGTTGAAGTCACCTCCAAAATCTCGATACCTAAATATCTAAAGGATGTGAAATTTTTCCTTGGATTCATAGTTATTATAGAAGGTTTATAGAAAACTTTACGAAACTTACTTCACCACTTTTTAAATTACTCACCAAAGATTGTGAATTTCATTGGGATTTTGAATGTCAAAAAGCTTTTGATTTGTTGAAATAGAAAATCTTTGAGACACCTATCTTTAGAGGACCAAATTGGTCCCTTCTGTTTCAAATTTCCACCGATGCTTTAGACACGACTTTAGGGGATGTATTGGGAAAAAGAGATCTAAATCCTTATGTAATATATTATACAAGAAAAAAGTTAACTCTTGCAAAGTTGAATGACATAGTCACTGGAAAGGAGTTCTTGGCAGTTTTTCATGCTATCAACAAGTTTAGACACTATATTACTGGATATGAAACTTTTATTCAAACAAATCATTCTTCTATTATATATATTATGAATAAACCAATAACTAATGTTAGAATCACTCGATGGATCTTTTTACCACATGAAATTAATATTTCCATTTTGGATAGGCCAAGAAAGCAAAACAAAGTTGTTGATTTCCTTTCCAGGATGCAATATGATAATACTATAATCCCTGTAGCAAATAGTTTTCCTGATGAACATATTTTTGCAATATCTACTAAATCTCATTGGTTTGCAGATATTGCTAATTATTTGACTACAGGAAAATTTCCTCCTTAGCTATCAACTAAAGAAAGACAAAGAGTTATCAAATCTAGTGCACTTTATTCTTAGAAAGAAGGAGAGTTAAACCTAACGAGAGGAGATTTAATCATTAGAAGATGTGTTTGAGAATATGAACTACTTGAGATACTTTAAGCATGTGATGATGGACCTTATGGATGACACTTTGTTGACAGAAGAACTGTTTATAAAGTACTTCTCTTGGGATATTATCGGCCTTCTCTTTTCAAGAATGCCAAGGAATATGTAAAGACGTGATAGTTTTCAAAGGATGGGGAAACATGTTCAATCTAATAAAATGCCTCTGCATCCACAAGTACTAATAGAGCCTTTTGAGAAATGGGCTCTAGATTTTGTTAGACCCATTATTCCACCATCCAAGCAAAAGGGGTATTCATGTTTGCGTAGATTATGTTACTAAATGGGTAGAGGAAAGACACTAAATTTTGCTACTAAAAATGTTGTTGTTACATTTCTTTTTGAGGATATTTTCACTCATTTTGGTGTACCAAGAGAAATTGTAACATATCAGGGTGTGAAATTCAAATCCAATCCTAGTCATAAGATCACGGAGAAATACAAAATCATACATCACAAATCCACTCCATAGCATCCACAAGCTAATGGACAAATGGAATCCAAAAATAAATTTCTTGAAGCCATACTCACTGATACCGTGCATCTACATAGGAAAGATTTGACAGAAAGACTTCCATAAGCACTTTGGGCATACTAGACCACGTGGAGGAACACCACATCACACAATATTGTGTATGGAAAACAAGTTATACTTCCTATTGAATTCCAAGTGGAGACATATAAGACAAGAACAAAATTGGGGCTAGATCTCTCTAAAGCCCAAAAGCAAATATTGGCACAACCCAATGAGTTGGATGATATTAGAAAATATGTCATTCAAAGGATAAGCATAATCTAGTAGCAGAGGACAAGATGGCATGACAAATTTATCATGGTCAAAAAGTTCAAACCAGATGATTGGGCCCTTCTCTTTGATTCAAAATTTAAAGATTTTAAAGGAAAATTCCAAACACATTTCTTACGCCCTTATGAGATAGAAGTTGTTTTTGAAAATGGAGCAGGTAGAATCAAGACTATTGATGAGGACGAAATCACGTTTCTTGTTAATGGGCACCAATTAAAACTCTATCATAAGCCCTTGACGAGAGGAGTGTTTGTTCAAAGTTTGCAGAAAATTATGAGTTGAAATTGGCAGAAAAAGGAGATCACTCTCCGCTACCATCTAATTCCATTTAATTTATTTTCTATAAAAATAAAAATAAAAAAAAAGGTGTATAGTTATGAAAACCAACATTATTCGCACAATTATGAAAGAAATCCTAGTTGAAAACCAAGATTCTTGGAAACTTGGATTTCCCTTTTCCTTTTGCAAATAAAATTTTCAGTTCAAACTAATTAGTTTGAAGAATTTATTTCTCTTTTAATAAAACTTTTATGGTAGCTTCAACAAGCTTCCTTGACGAAATTTGGAGCGAATTTTCAAAATTGATAATATTCTGTAGCCAACAAAAGATTCCATAGTTGATCAAATCTAGCAGAAACATACAAGCTTTGTCTTCAGTCCAACAAGAAATCAAATTTATAGAATGTAATAGATATGAGGTAACCTAACAGGTAACACAATGCATATTCATCAATTTATGAAAGTTAAAACTATAGATCTGGGATATATGGACTTATTTATCATTTTTTTAAGTAAAAGATCAAAGAGGCTTATATGAAGCCTCAAATCCAAATTAGCGATGGTATAATTATTCTCATTATTCCTTAATCCATATTATTCCCTAAATCCTAAAGTCCTTATCCTATTAAGACATAAATTCGAAACATCAAATTGCAATATTTGATATTTCATTGCATGATTATATGTAATAATTATATTAATGGAAATGTCTTATTATAATCCTTCACTACCATACAACCATATAATTATTCGATAATGTTCACATACATAATAATCTACCATCCTTCTCGATATTTCGCCAAACCATTTAATAATACCATCCCTAACCTTCCCTGTAACATTTGTTTGAAAGAGTGGTCAAAGGTAGGTGCTTGAAACATTACAATGAGTGTTATAATTCACCATGGGTTTGAAGTAGAAAAAATTTTAGATGCATACCCCAGAGTTAGAAAACAATTAAGGAAGGCAGGTTGGCTGAATTTATTTGAGAAATTTAAGAGACACGATGTTGAATTTATCAGGGAATTTGCGAGGGAATTTGATGGGGTTGAAGCTAAGATAGGAGACATCAAATTGAAGATAACATAGTCATTTTTGGCTAAAGACACAATACTTCCAAGAATTGGTGATAATTAGTTCAAGTGCCAGAAGCTCAGTGATGAGTCATGGAATCCCTACTGAAGAACCCTGACATGGACATCATGACATGGAGAAAATTTGATATTCCTTCATCAATATTTAAAAAGAAATGACAAAATTTGTTGTTTATTTGGAATTTTTTATCACCTGCGAAGGAAGACATGGTATCAACCTATTATATCATGTTCGACTTTTAATGCATTTTCTAAAAGGGAAGGAGATAATTTTTCCTTACTATCTACTTAATAGTCTGAGAAAAATGTCCTTCAACATTGAGAGGAACTCTAAAAATATTAATAGGGCCCTTTATCATTGCAGATTGATTAAATTCCTTGTCGAAGCAGAGGTTAAAGCCAAGAATGATAATTGGAGGGATTTCCTAGTCAAAAATCATTTTATTGAAGTTTCAAAAGAAGACACAGTTCCAAAAATAAAGAGGAGAAGAAGTAGGGTTTCACCAAACCCTAACCCTCAAAATGAGAGAACAAAATAAGAAGAATAATTGATCTAAGAGGCAGGGGATATAAGAATTTCTTAGACAAAGGAAATTTTCATGCTAGAGGATCCATCGAATGAAAATCAAGATATGCTTGAAGCAGAAGAATCTCTAATTTCACCAGTTACCCTAGGAGAATCATCAAAAGGGAGACACAAAAGAAATAAAAATAAGGAAGAACAATAGAAAAATGCACCAAAAGTAGCCAAAGTAGTCAAGGAAATTCAAAGAGTGAGAAAGTTGAGTACCATTAGTTTATTTGAGCCTGAAAAGCAGAATGTTAAAAGGAAAAATTCACAGAAGGCAAGAGAACTAGAGAATGAAAATAAATACAAAAGAATTACAAGGAGCATGATGAAAGGAAACAATTTTGTTTCATTGGAAATATTGAAGGTTGCAAAGGTCCAAGAGCCAGAGTCACCATTAGTACCTAAAGAAAAAAGTCCAGAGATTGATAATATTTAACAACAAGAATATGGTTATTTTTTATGCCTTGAAGAAGGAAGCACATGAAGAAAAGGTAAAAGAACATTCTCCTCTCTTTGAGTAGGCATTCTCCTTTGTGTGGAAAAATACATTATCAATGCATTGAAAGAAGAAATAGTTGAACTAGAAGTATAGGAAAGGCACGTAAAACGAGAAAATGAGATGCTTAAAGATCAAAATGATAAAATGCTTGAGTAAATGTATTAATCACATCATAAGAACTCAAAACCAAAGAAGGTCAAGAAAATGCTTCAACTAAAAATCAAAAGATTAAAAGCAAGGATGTTAATGAAGAAACCTAGGTGGTCAGTTGTAATGAAGAAGAAAGATGTTAAGAGTAACTTTGATATTTTGATACGAGCTTTTGAGACTATTCTCTGAAGCTCAAATTGTCACAATTTTGAAAAAAATTCTACCAACATGCGTGTGTACATGAAACACCCTAAGTGTGCGGGAATATTGGGACAAAGAAACAACATCCTTTTTTATAGCATGTTACTTAGTATGTCACTTATTTTCCACAAAAAACCCTTATAACTTACTCATCCTTGCATTATCCTATTATTGTTCCATGAATAATCAACCATCATAGCTACATAGTATGTAATAAGGTAAAAGTCCATATTTTCCTAGCTCTATGTGTTTTACTTTATAAATTTGCTCAATTTGCATAGGTTATGGAAATTAACACATTTTGTGGCCTTGACAACATTTTGTAGTTGAATCCAAGGTTCAAGTAGACTCCATGGAGAACATATTAGCTCGAAAATATGGAGAGAATCCAAATAATTCCTACATGGTATTCCACCTATTGGAAGCAAACAAAGTTCACTGGTTTATCACAATAGCAAAGTCAAGAATTTGTTCAACCATAAGATGTTGCATGAACAAAACCTCTAGACTACTTGGTAGTGGATTGGAATCTCCAATGAATGTGATAAAGCTTCTAGGAACAAGAAATCTACTAAATGATGATGTGTCTAATATTATATATTTCCATGATTCACTTCCTTGATAGCGAATCATAGAAATTAGAATTTAGATAGAAATTAAATGTTTAGTTGTCATTCATTGATCATGTTTCTAGCAATCATTTTATCAACTTGTTATTGTAAAGGACTCTATAAATATGCTTCACTCTGAAGAGAAGAGGCATCCATTATCATTATCTTTCCCTTGATTAATATTGATATTGTTTATCATGTATGCATTGTTCTAATTCAATAAAAACATTCCCATTGTTACGATTGTGCCTCAATGAGAAGATTACACAATTGATCATCAAGTTTTCTGAGTAGTCTTAGATTTCGTACTCCAATAGGAGGGTACCATGTTATGTAAGAGAACTATAATTTAATTCACTACAAGAAAAAAGGTCATTGGTGAGGTTCATGCTAGTGACGGACCTTTAAGGTCCATCACCAATGTCGCATATGGTGACGGTCCTTAAAAAAACGTTGTTGTAAGTGTATATAGTGATGGTCCTTAAGGTCTGTCACTAAATCCATTTTCAATGAAACTTTTGGTGAGGGTCGTTAAAGTCCCATCACTAATTCTCTCTTTGGTGACACTTTTGGTGAGGGTCGTTAAAGGCCCATCACTAATTCTCTCTTTGGTGACACTTCTAGTGACGATCTTTTATTGACCCTCACCAATGCTCTTTTTGGTTACTTTTGGTGACGGTAAAAAAATGTTCATCATCATTGATCATTCCAATGAGTTTTTGATGATGCTATGTACCTGTTACTATATTTTTTGTCAAAAGATAATGATTTAAGACCATTGTTGTGGAGTCATTTTCATTATGTGTCCAAGGCCATAATGGTTAGAGTCAGTCAATTTGTTAAGAAGTAATTAGTGTGTATCATTTCCCTCAAGTAATAAGAATATAGTTTTCCTATGAGTCAACACATGATTCATCTCTATTAGGTTTATTATCTAGCAAATTCCCTTTAGATAAAGTTCCACTAGTGTGTGTAGGAACTATAATATTTAATACATAATAAATCTCTGTCAATTCTATTAATGAGAGAGACATAACACTCATGGCACACCTTGACATGCTTTGGCACACACTAACATTCCTTGGCAGCTCGCATGTCTTGGAACATCTTTGTACCTAGAACATCTTGCCATGAGTAGGATGCCCAAGCACATGTTGGCATGCCCTAACATAGCATAACACTCCCCTAGCATGTGTTGGCATGCCCTATAGTCCCTAGCATACCCTGGAATGCCTTGGCATAATATTGCATTGACATGCATTAGCACTTGCCACACATTGGCACTTGGCATGTACAAAACCTATTATTAGTGTGCCTAGCATGCCCCTTTTGAAAAAGATAAAGTCTTGACTTATTAACCCTAATATTTGTTCATTTCCTTTCATTTTAGCTTGGTTATTCCATTTCTTTCCTTGAAACTCCTTGACGCATATTGGCATACTTTGGCACCCTACACATCCTAGCATGTCTTAGCACTTGGCGTGTCTTAGCATGCCTTGGCACTATTTGGCACATGTTAGCACACCCTGGAACTACCTAGCACAATCTAGCACTTCTTGAAATGCCCTGACATTCTTTGGCATGCCTTACCAGTGCTTAGCATACCTTGTCACTCCCTCCTTGGCATGACAACTAGCACTCATTGACACTCCCTGACACACCCTCATATTCATTCACTTCCATTCATTTTGACCTAGTGCTCCCTTGTGTTGTCCTAGTACTCCCCAACATTCCTTAGCATGCATTGGCACTCTCTAACACACCTTAGCACTCTTCGACATGCTCTACCACTTCATAGCACGCATCACACTCCCTGACATACATTGGCACTTGGAAAGTCTTAGTATGTTTGGCATGTGTTGAGATGACTTGGTATGCTTTGGCATGGTTTAATATTAAAGTTATTTGAGATCAATTATTGGAAAGTAGATGAGAAGCAACGGAGGAATATTTGGCACTTAGAATGCACTAACACTTGGCACTTGGCACCTATTGGCACTTAATGTTGGTGTGCCTAGCATGCCCCTCATGGAATAGGTAAATTAATGACTTATTAACCCTATTATGTGTTCATTTACTTGTATTTTAACTTGTTTCTCCCTTTCATTGCCTTGACAGTCCCTGGCATGCATTGTCACACCCTTGCACATCTTTGCATGCCTTAGCACTTGGCACATCTTAGCTTGTTTGACATGCATTTGCATTATCTGACACATGTTAGCATGCCCTATCATTTCCTAACACACCTTGGCAGTCATGCCCTCATAGCTAGCATTACATTTTTCCACAACTTGGGAACCTTGTATTCACTAGAACACCTTAGCACTCCCTATTTGTCATGCCCTCATAGATAGCCTTACTATTTTTGCAACTTAGGAACCCAACCAATTCATTAGAAAAACATTATTGTGCCCAACCCAAAGTCTCCCTTTCTTTGAAATTTCTTTGTCCATGCCTTATCACAACCATAGGCTTTCCTCCTACAAGTCCTATTCTGAACTTCTCCTAAAACACTTCCTCCTTGGGACACTTGGAATTCACTGATACTCCTTGGGACACACTCTTATTCGTTCATTTACAAGCATTTTGACCTAGTTCTCCCTTGTGTTCACCTGACACTCCCTAACACTCTGAAACATCCATTGACACTGTATGCCATGTGTTAGCATGCCTTTCCATTCCTTGGCATACCCTGACACTCCTTAGTTATCATGACCTCATAACTGCCCTTACTTTTTATTAGACTTGAAAACCCAACCAAGTCTTGCCTCGACTACAACAACTTAACCAATTTATATTTACTACAACTAGAATATGCCTTGTTCACCTAAGAACTTCCTATAACACATCTTAAGCTACTCATGTCCAATCTCAACTCATCCCACTTAACAAATTACCAAGTCAAGGCTCATATCCAACCATGGCCATAAAACAACTAAGCAACACAGTTTACATCTTGACATGCCATAGCACCTGGCACATCTAACAATCCCATAGCACTATGTGGTGCGTGTTAGCATCCCTTGTATTTCTTCGCATGATTTTCACTCCCTAGCACACCCTAGCACTCCCTGACATGCCCAGGCACTCTAGCATGCCTTGGCACTACCTATCATATAACCTTGTCACTCGCTCCTTAGAACACTTGGAACTCACTAGCACTCCCTATCACACACTCTTATTTGTTTATTTCCATGCATTTTGAACTAGTTCTCCCTTGTGTTTCTGTGGCACTATCTAACACTCGTTGGGACACATTGGCACACCCTAGCACCTTGCACATCTTGGCATGTTTCCCTAACACTCTAGAATTCCTTGGCACTACCTAACATATCTTGTCACTCCCTCCTTACCACACCTAGAACTCACTAACACTCCCTGTCACACACTCTTATTCATTAATTTCCATGTATTTGAAACTAGTGATCCCTTTTGTTTCCTTGGCACTCCATAATACTCCCTGGAATGCATTGGAACACCCTAGCACCTAGCACATCTTGGCATGTTGCCATGGCCTCTAGCATGCCTTAGCACTGCCTACCATACCTTTTTAATCCCTTAGCACACATGTAACTCACTGACACTTCCTATCACAAACTCTTATTTGTTCATTTGCATGCATTAATTTGACCTAGTGCTCCCTTATGTTTCCCTGGCACTCCCTAACACTTCCTAGCACATGTTGACACACCCTGGCACCTGGCATATCTTCGTTGCATGTTGCCCTAGCAATATAGCATGACTTAGCGCAGCCTAGCATATCATGTCACTCTCTCCTTAGCACACTTGGAACTTGCTGACACTCCCTATCACACACTCTTATTCATTCATTTCCATGCATTTTGACCTAGTTCTCCCTTATGTTTCCCTGGAACTCCCTAACACTCCTTAGCATGCATTGGCACACCTTGGCACTTGGCACATCTTGGTATGATTCCCTAGCACTCTAGCATGCCTTGGCACTGCATAGCATACCTTGTCACTCCCTCCTTAGCACACCTGGAACTCGCTGACACTTCATTTCCATGCATTTGAAACTAGTGTTCCCTTTTGTTTCCTTGGAACTTGGCCCTAACACTCCCTAGCATGCATTCGCGCCACACCCTGGCACCTTGAACATCTTGGAATTCCTTAGTATTTGGCTTGTCTTAGAATGCTTAACATGCCTTGGAATTGTCTAGCCTGTGTTATTACTTCATGGAATTCCCTGATACACCTTGGAACTCCCTAATTTTCATGCCCTCATAGATAGCTTTATTATTTTTGCAACTTGGGAACCCAACCAAGTCATTGGTAAAACAGTGTTGTACCCAACCCAAAGTTTCCCTTTGTCTGAAACTACTTTGACCGACCCCTTATAATTGTAACCATAGGCTTGCCTCCTACAATTCCTATTTTGACCTTCTACTAACACACTTTGTCCTTGAGACACCTGAAATTCATTGACACTCCTTTGCACACACACTTATTTGTTCATTTCCATGTATTTTGACCTAGTTCTCCCTTGTGATGCCCTAACACTCCCTAACATTCCTCAACGTGCATTAGCAATGTTCGACATGTGTTAGCATGCCTTTTCATTCCTTGGCACGCCCTGGCACTCCTTAGCTATAATTCCCTCACAACTACCATTACCTTTTTGGGGACTTGGGAACCCAACCAAGTCTTTCCTCGACTACAACAACTTGACCAAGTAATAGTTACTACAACTAGACTATGCCTTGTTCACCTAAGAACTGACTATAACTCATCTTAGGATACTCATGTATAATTTCAACATATCCAACTTAACAAGTTACAAGTTATAACCATGTCAAGGCTCATGTCTAACCGTGGCCATAAATCAACTGAGCAACATAGTTTACATCTTTACATGGCATAGCACCTAGCACATCTAACAATCCCTTGGCACTATGTGGCACGTGTTAGCACCCCCTAAATTCCTCGGCATGCTTTAGTACTCCCTAGCACTCCTTGACCTGCCCTAGCAATCTAGTATGCCTTGGCACTACCTAACATATAACCTTGTCACTCCTTCCTTAACACACCTGAAACTCACTGACACTCCCTATCACACACTCTTATTCGTTCATTTCCATGAATTTTGAGCTAGTTCTCCCTTGTGTTTCTATGGCACTCCCTAACACTCCTTGATACCTTACACATCTTAGCATGTCGCCCTGACACTCTAGAATTCCTTGGCACTACCTAGCATACCTTCTCACTCACTCCTTAACACACCTAGAACTCACTAACACTCCTTGTCGCATACTGTTATTGATTCATTTCCATGCATTTCAAACTAGTGCTCCCTTGTGTTTCAATGACACTCCCTAACACTCCCTGGCATGCATTGGCACACCCTAGCACTTGGAACATCTTGGCATATCATTGCCCTGGCCTCTAGCATGCCTTAGCACTACAAAGAATATCTTGTCACTCCCTCAGCACACCTGGAACTCACTGACACTTCTTGTCACAAAATCTTATTCATTCATTTCCATGCATTATTTTGACCTAGTGGTCCCTTGTGTTTCCATGGCACTCTGTAACACTTCCTAGCACGTGTTGGCACACCTTGGCACATGGCACATCTTGGTTGGATGCTTCCCTCACACTCTAGCATGCCTTAGCACTACCTAGCATACCATGTCACTCCCTCCTTAACACACATGGAACTCGTTGCACTCCCTATCACACACTCTTATTCATTCATTTCCATGCATTTTGACCTAGTGCTCCCTTGTGTTTCCCTAGCACTCACTAACACTCCTTAGCACGCATTGGCACACCTTGGAACTTGGTACATCTTGGCATGCTTCCCTAGCACTCATTAACACTCCTTAGCACGCATTAGCACACCTTGGAACTTGGTACATCTTGGCATGCTTCCCTAGCACTATAGCATGCCTTTGAACTGCCTAGCATACCTTGTCATTGCCTCCTTAACGCACTTGGAACTCTCTAACACTCCCTATCACACACTCGTATTCATTCATTTCCATGCAATTGAAACTAGTGGTCCCTTGTGTTTCCTGGCACTCCCTAACACTCCCTAGCATGTGTTGGCGCCACACCCTAACACTTGGCACATCTTGGCATGCCTTAGCACTTGGCATGACTTGGCATGCCTAACATGCCTTGGAACTGTCTAGCATGTGTTAGCACTTCTTGGCATTTCCTGGCACATGTTGGCACTCCCTAGTTGTCATGCCCTTATAGATAGCCTTACCTTTTTTGCGACTTGGGAAACCAACCAAGTCATTGAAAAAATAATGTTGTGCCTAGCCTTGACACTCCCCAACACTCCTTGGCATGCATTCACATTGGATGGCATGTGTTATCATGCCTTTTCATTCCTTAGCATTCTCTGACACTCCTTAGCTATCATGCCCTTACAACTACCCTTACATTTTTTGCAACCTAGGAACCCAACCAAATCCTACCTCAACTATAACAACTTGACTATAACAACGTCTTGACCACGTTACAATTACTACAACTAGACTATTCCCTGTTCACCTAAGAACTTTCTATAACTCATCTTAGGCTACTCGTGTTGAATATCAACTCATACAACTTAACAAGTTACAAAGACAAGGCTCACATCCAACCGTGGTCATAAAACAACTAAGCAACAAAGTTTACATCTGACATGCCATAACACCTGGCATGCCTAACAATCCCTTGGCACTATGTAGCACATGTTAGCATCCCCTGCACTTCTTGGCATGCTTTCATACTCCCTAGCACTCCCTGACACTTAGCACACCTCGTACTTCCCACAACACTCTATGTCACACTCTTATTCACTCATTTCCATGCATTTGAAACTAGTGCTCTCTTGTGTTTCCCTGGAACTTGGCCCTAACACTCCCTAGCATGTGTTTGTGCCACATCCTAGCGCCTAGAACTTTTTGGCATGTCTTGGCATGCCTAAAATGCCTTGGAACTGTCTAGCATGTGTTAGTACTTCCTAGCATTCCCTGGAACACATTGGCACTCCCTCGCTGTCATGCCCTCATAAATAGCCTTACTTTTTTTGCGACTTGGGAACCCAACCAAGTCATTGACAAAACAATTTTGTGCCCAACCAAAGTCATCCCTTTATCTGAAACTACTTTATACATGCCTTATCACAACCATAGGGTTACCTCCTGCAAGTCCTATTCTGAACTTCTCCTAACACACTTCGTCATTGAGACACCTGGAATTCACTGACACTCCTTGACACACACTCTTATTCATTCATTTCCAATCATTTTGACCTAGTTCTCCATTGTGATGCCTTGGCACTAGCTAGCATACCTTTTCACTCCCTCCTTAGCACACCTGGAACTCGCTGACACTTCATTTCCATGCATTTTAAATGAGTGCTCCCTTGTGTTTCCCTGGCACTTGGCCCTC
Source organism: Pinus tabuliformis (assembly GCA_031772625.1). Lineage (NCBI taxonomy): Eukaryota > Viridiplantae > Streptophyta > Pinopsida > Pinales > Pinaceae > Pinus > Pinus tabuliformis. The sequence continues at coordinate 299,502,561 of CM062807.1, read as the reverse complement.
ACACTCCCTAGCATGCATTCATGCCACACCTTGGCACTTGACACATCCTGGCATGCCTATCATGCCTTGGAACTATCTAGCATGTGTTAGTACTTCCTGGCATTCCCTGGCACACCTTGGTACTCCCTAGCTGTCATGCCCTCGTAGATAGCCTTAACTTTTTTTTACGACTTGGCAACCCAACCATGTCATTGGAAAAACAATGTTGTGCCCAACCCAAAGTCTCCCTTTGTCTGAAACTACTTTGTCCAACCCCTTATTGTAACCATAGGCTTGCCTCCTACAAGTCTTATTCTAACCTTCTCCTAACACACTTTATCCTTGAGACACCTGGAATTCATTGACACTCCTTGACACACACTCTTATTCATTCATTTCCATGCATTTTGACCTAGTTCTCCCTTGTGATGTTATGGCACTCCCTAACACTCCTCAACATGCATTGACACTATCTAGCATGTGTTAGCACACCTTTTCATTCCTTGGCATGCCCTAGCACTCCTTAGCTATCATGCCCTGACAACTACCCTTACTTTTTTTGGGACTTAGCGTTGCCTAGCATACCATGTCACTCTCTCCTTAGCACACCTGGAACTCACTGACACTCCCTATCACACACTCTTATTCATTCATTTCCATGCATTTGAAACTAGTGCTCCATTATGTTTCCTTGGTACTTGGCCCTCGCATTCCCTAACATGCGTTTGTGCCACACCATGGCACCTGACACATCTTGGCATGCCTTAGCACTTGGCTTGTCTTGGCATGCCTATCATGCCTTGGAACTATCTAGCATGTGTTAGTACTTCCTGGCATTCCTTGGCACACCTTGGCACTCCCTAGCTCTCATGCCCTCATAGATAGCCTTATTTTTTTTGCGACTTAGGAACCCAACCAAGTCATTGGCAAAACAATGTTGTGCCCAACCCAAAGTCTCCCTTTGTTTGAAATTGCTTTGTCTATCCCCTTATTGTAACCATAGGCTTGCCTCCTACAAGTCCTATTCTGACCTTCTCCTAACACACTTTATCTTTGAGACACCTAGAATTCGTTGACACTCCTTGGCACACACTCTTATTCATTCATTTCCATGTATTTTGACCTAGTTCTCCCTTATGATGTCCTAGCACTCTTTAACACTCCTCATCATGCATTGACATTGTTTGGCATGTGTTAGCACGTTTTTTCCAATACATGGTCCTCTTTTGTCGACAATTTGGGCCCTTTGTCTCAAGATATCTTATCTTATTTGGAAATAGGACATAAACCAGTTGTTCTAGATATTTCAAAATGGAGCATTCTTCACCTATGTTCCTCTCCTTTGTGCCACATGATGTGAATGTCAATTGTCATTTTCTTGACTTAAACGTTCTTTTTTTGTAAATGTGACCCTTGAATATGCCATGAAAACCATCCAAAACATTATTGAATGATGGGAGTCCTTCATCATGTGTGAAGCTAGTGCAATGAAGTCGTCCAAGATACCTCCAAATATTTTATTTGTGCCTTGGGGAATGTGAAATATGCCCTCAGTAGAATGTAAGCATACAAATTTGTAGCCAAGTGCCCCAAATGTGAGATGTTTCCACTTGTGCAATTGTGCATCCAAATATGTGAACTCAACAATAAAACACACCTTAAAATCCATGAATGTCTCTCAACATGTGAAAGAAGTAAACCCTTACCTGAGTCTTCCTTTGTTGGCAATTTGGATTTTTTGTCACAAGATATCTCCTCTTCTTTGGAAAGAGGACATAAACAAGCTTTTTTATGTTTCTAAATGGAGTACTCTTCACCTATGTCCTTCTCCTTTACGCCATGTGATACAAATGCCAATTTTCTTATTCTTGGCTATGGTGTTCTTATTTTATACATGTGACCCTTGACTATGCCATGAAATCCTCCAAAATCTTCTTAAAGGATGGGATCTCCTCTTCATGCATGAAGCTAGTGGAATGTGACAAGTTATCCAAAATTCATCCAAATATGTAATTTGTGCCTTGGGAAATGTGAAAGGTACCCTCGGTGGAAAAACATGCATAAATATTTGTGACCAAGTGCCCTAAATGTGAGATGTTGCCACTTGTCAATTGTGCCTCTTGTTGATGATGAAACTGATACCCTAGTTGTGTAAGGCTCACAAAGTGTCATTTTGCATCAATTCAAGGTTGTTTCGATTATCGCCTCAGGAACGAATCCTCACTTTGGATTAATTATTGAATCCTAGGGGTGTCACAAAGCACAAAATTATGGGGTCTTTTATGTGACTAGATCACTAGCATTGAAAACCATCTTTACATTGGATGGTTTAACATCTTGATGATCCCTATCCTATTGACCACAACTTTTGTATTCATTATTGCTTTCATCGCAACGGCTCCAGTAGAGATTTATGGTGTTCATGAGCATATTTTTAGTTGTGATAAGGGGATTAGGGGCTCCCTTATCACAACCCATAACCCCTAATGTGTTTAATCCCTTAGCCAAGGGGGCCCAAGAGTGTAGTTGTAGGGGCATTGGGACCAAATTTAGGGGTTCATAACACTAAAAAAAGTGGGATGGCATGACCAAAAAGGTTGTGGGGGGGGTACGTTATGGTGTATTGAACAGGGCAAGGGTACACAAGGGTAGCATGGATGGTATAAGTCGAAGGTAAAATCATGGTTTACTAAGATCTACAATCCTAGCATTAGAGAATGAGAAGGGGTCTTATGACTTAATTTCATAGGGTCTATGGGACTTAGAGGGAAGGTAGTGAGTGAAATTGATAAGGGAACCCCCAATAGTGGTGAAAAGGGGATTATGAGTCCAATTATCACAAACCATAAGCCCTTAACTCATAACCACTAAATTCCCTATCCCCTTAACCCTCAATCCATAATCCCTTAACCCCACACTCACAACTCATAACCCATAAACCCCTTGACTCATTAAATCTTAAGACAATAACCCCTAACCTATAATCCATGAAACATCTCCTAAGCCGTAACTCCTTATCCTATTAACCTGTGACCCTTAACCCCCAAACCTTCACCACCTAAACACCTTAACTGCTAACCCCTTAACCACTAACACCTAAATCCCCTAAATCTTAAATCCTTAACCGCTAGACTAAATTGTGTCAATGTAGAATAATATAAATAAGAGAAAATAAAATGATATTATCCACATCAATGCTTGAAATAGCCTTAAATTAGCCATGAGTGGCTAGGGGGTGAATGTGGGGCACTATTAAAGTTACATCATGTTTAAATTCCTTTTAGATTGTGAGGTTTTTCTCCAATAGGGTTGAAGCATCATCACAAGGAAACATGACACATTTTTGTGGGGGAGCGATTAAAGTTGTGAAACAAATCAAGTGATTTACACCTCCAATGTAAATGACATCATTGTATGTTTGTGTCAGGTTGCTAGAGAGGTTATTTATAGACAATACATTCAATGTACTTAGACCTCATCTTTTCAGGGCCTCGACTCTAACATGGATTTGTACCAGGAACACTTCATGCAAATGAAAGGGTGCAATTTTTTTTAACCACATATGTAAAAGAGCATCGGATGTTCCCTTGAGATCCCCCTTGGTTCGTTCAAAGTGGGTTTACATTCACGTTCAAAGTGGGTTTACATTGGAACTCGCTAACACTCCCTATGACACACTCTTATTCATTCATTTCCATGCAATTGAAACTAGTGCTCCCTTGTGTTTCCCTAACACTCCCTAACACTCCCTAGCATGCATTGGCACCACACCCTAGCACCTGGCACATCTTGGCATGCAACAGAAGAAAATGTTAATCAATTCATTATATTGAAGTTCTTTCCAATGGAAATGACATATAATTCTTTACAATTGCAATGAAGCCTTGCTTAAAAATGAAAGATCCCAATGTAAGATCAATCCCAATGTAGGATCCCATTGAAAGTGAAGTGTTTTTTTCTTTTCAGCTTACAAATTGGAAGGTTCCCTGGTAATTGTCAGAGAATCGAACCTTGGCTAGGAAGTGACCTAACCAAGTTAAAATGAAAGATATCATTGTAAGTGAAGTGCTTGTTTGTTTTAAATTACAAATTGGAAAGTCCTTTGGCTAATTGGTAGAGAATCAAACCTAGGCTAGGAAGTGCTCTTACCAAGTGATAAGTTTACTAGGCTAAAAAGGCAAGGTTCTAAGAGTATGGGTTCCTAAAAGGTTTTAACTTCACCAGGGTATGTTCTTGAAAGATTAGCAAAAACTAGACTTGTATCTGGTTTTAGAAGTAAAAAGAGGGAGACCCAAAATATGACGTGTTGCAAACAAAAGTATGAAGGAATGGAGTTAAAATATACCTTTATATTGGATTTGACAAATCAATATTACCTTTGATAGTTTTTGGGATGGTTGATGGAAAAACTGATATCTAAGGACAGAGAATGCAAACACAGTAAGGAAAAAAAAATCCTAGAAGGCCTAGCACTAGATAATCACAAACAAATCCATGATATATGTAGGGTTTGTTACTGGGACCTAAAGTAAGAAACATAATGGGTTGTGATAAGAAATTTATAGTAAGTGGTCATGCAAATGTGAATAATATCTATATATTTCATAGAAATGTCATTCCTGAGTAAGATTTGGATAACCATTATCTTAAGAGGAACTTAAACGAGGAACCTTGCAATTGTAGCAATTCATTTGTTCCATTTTAAAAGGAGATGATTGGCTCTCTGACATTAGTTAAGGTGCAATTTTGAGTAACAAAAATTCAAGTCTATTATTTGAAGTGACAAGTATAGAGCAAAGATGAATACATACTTGGATCCTCTTGTGTAAGAACCCATGTTTGAGAAAAATCACAATCATAGCTGTGGCGACCAGTTAGCTGGTAATAAGAATTCATTGCATACGTAGCATGTGCCACAACATTATTGGAGTTTTGATCAAACCAAAGAAGGCACTGGTCCAGTGGTGACATCAATCCATTAACCTATAATTTTAATACCCCTAAGACATCTTACCAAAGGGACCTAGAAAAGGCACAATTAAAAGATAAGTGATTGACAATTTCTGAATCTTTTGTGCAGAGAACACATACATTTGGCCCATGAAATTTTTTTTGTAATAGGAAATCCCAATTTTGAATATGGTTCTATAAGGAAATCCACATAAAACATTTTAGTTTAGGGGTAATAGGCCAATACCATAATTTTGAATGCCACCAACTAACCCTTTGAAAAGGGTAGCTTTTTGATATAGCACAATAGGCATGGCGAGTTGTGGCATGTCCGTACGAGGAGTTGCATGCCCATTCAAAAGAAAAATCCTCCTTAGATAGTGTAATACCACTAACAATGAGGGATTTGGTGAAATTGTCCCACTCCACAACAAAAGAACCATGCATGCCCAAATCATGGGCGCTTTTCCATCTGTCAGTTGTGAACAACTCCGAAGGGAACACATAAACCCAATGAAGTCTGGTAACACCTTGAGCACAAAGATGGTTGGAAAGCTTAAGGGAACATCTATGAGAGCACAAAAACACCTACTTCTCTAGAAGCACCTATAATACTTTTGTGGGTTTGACAAATCACTCTTTGGTCAATGTCTGCACACTAGCCTATATTCTAAAGTGATGTCCTTACAATCATAATCAACTAGGTGTATTTGCTCTTAAAAAACTATGCAAAGATAGATGTCCCCTTTATGTCCAAGTTCCACAGAAATGGTTCCTCCTACCTACCTAATTCATCCATTTATTTCATAACAATACTACCTTGCAAGCCACCAAATGTCAATCATATCCATGAGGTCAACAAGAATTTTTGGTTCAAGATATAACTAAGTTGGAACAAACTTAGCTCTAGAGCTATGTTTTTTTTCAACCCCTAATGTTTATGGACAAAAAAATATCAATTTTCTAAAGCATGTAGGAGCCAAACTATCACCGTACCCATATTGACTCCCTATATTGAACATCATGGAAAATCTCCATAAATTATTTATCCTTACTAAACCAAACATTTAGTTTCAAATGATCATTCATCATGTTACTACTTAACTGCACTTTTTAACCACACAAAACTTTTTTTAATTTCACCATAATTCACCTTTAATATCACAACCAAAATCCCCTCCAATAATGTTTAGTGACATAGAAACCTAACAATTTTCATACGATTAATAATTATTTATATTTGGAAATACTTCCCTATTAACCAAAAAATTTACACATATCATTTAATTACCCATATGCATTTCATTTAAGTTCAATATTTCCTGTGATATTTGTCTTTCAAATATCAAAAATGTTCATTTCCCTCATTTATTTATTTCCCTCACGTTGCAAGGTGTGTGTCCAGGGAAGGGCGAAGGAAGGGCGCAACCATGCCGTCGCAGGTACGATCTAATGTATTTGGTTGAATTCAAGAGATTGGATTTTCAGTTCCTCCAATCGTGGTGATTTCGTTCTACAGAGGGAAGAGGGAATTTGCACAAGGTTCCCACATTCCTGGGCGATGGCCCATCCCCAAGCCCTCCATCTCTCTTTGCCACTTCAAAATACTTCTAGACAAGCACAACTAGGCGTTCAATAGGCTATATGTTCAGGATTCCATGGAGGAAGATGAAGCTGAAGGCATGGGCGATAATGGCTTCACCAAAGAAGACGACACGTGCCTTTCCAATTTGAAGATTAGTGAAGAAGCATATAAGAGAGAAATAATACATTGATTACGACAAGGAAATCAAATGTCTTAAGATCATAGGTGGTCACCAGCCAGATGCTCTAGCACAGATGGATCACAGATGGATTGTGATGATCCAGTCATCCCTAAAAATTCCAGAGACCCAAAAAGGGCCTCAGATTTTCCTGGACCCATGTTCCTAAGAGTCCCAAAGTAAAGAAATTGGATCCTGAGGAAATGGTCGTGGACTCAGATGAGCAGGATTAAGGCTTTGTGCTAGAGGAGAAGCTTCCAAAGGCTACTAAACCAACTCAAGAGGTAGCTAACTACATTTTATTTTTATTGTTTACTTACCTTGGATGTCCCAAGTTGATCAATTAGGCTTCATAGCATTCTCATTGGCTCACTATTTTAACTGTTTCTTTGTTTTCTTTTTTTTTTTCCAAGGAAAAAGGCGTAACTTTATTAGTTAAAACAAAATTACATGTTACATTTTAAAATGAACCAAACATCAACAAGTCAAGCACTGATGATAAGCAGAGATATGCAAAAAACAAACTAATATACAATAAGGAGAAAATGTATGCTTTTTTCCCCTTCTTCTTTTCCACCCTGCACCATTCTCCTTGAGATAGTGAATCAGAGACAAGTGCAAGTTGAAAAATAGGTTCATGCCTTGCATTGTCCTTATCTGAGTCTGAGTTGTCTGTAGAGTGGGAACATTTATATCCACTAGTTTCCATATCTTCCGGGTTGTTCGCTATTTTTTCCTATTTATCCTACATTCCATTAAGGTCCTGGGGGACTTCCCCTTGATTTTCTAGTACCTGTGTTGTCTGGTTGTTCTTGGTTTGTATAGTTTCCTCCACGACTTCCTCTTCCTCCTCGTCCTGGTTGGGTGGAGGGAAATTCCATCCCTTGGGTTGTTTCCCATTCCTCTTCTTTTTTCCAGTGTCTTTCTTGCCTTCTGGGCACATATTTTGTAGATGCCCTATTTGTTTGCAAATTCGACATTTGAAGGTTGTGTTCTCATAGTCTAGTGTCTGAGTCCAGTGCATCTACTTATGGATCAGTTGTATGCGGTTCGGTAATCCTTTTCTAAGATCTACTTCTACACATATCTGGGCATGTGTGAAGATCCTTTCTTCCAGTCTTTGGGTATCCGTCTTAATATATTTCCCAATGATGTTCCTAATTCTTGTGACTACTCGCTCCTCCCAAAAATGGAGTGGGAGATTGTGAAGGCAGATCCACAACAACATTCTAGAGACAAACATGGTATTTTCATCGAAAGCAGGGAACCATGGTGTGATGGAAAGCCTCGTCGAACCTCAAAACCATGGACCTTCCTAAATAATACTGTCCCTGGCCTCTGGTAGGGAATTTTACAATGAAAAATCTTTTTGAACAGAGGTGTATTTCACAATCTAGTGACCAATTGGTCAATATCCAATGAAATAACTCTGTAGGAGGTGTATTTCACAATCTAGTGACCAATTGGTCAATATCCAATGAAATAACTCTGTAGGTTTTGGCCAAAAACAATTAAAATGACAAATAATTTCTTGAGATTCAAAAGCAGCACAGTGTTCTAAGTTTTAGAATAGAGTTCAGAAGCTCCACAATGTATGGGCTAGGAGATGTACCAACCTATTTTTTTGGTTCTGCAGCTGTTATGTTCCCTTGCATGATGTTCTTGAAAGAGGGTCCTCCGTTTGATTGCTTCTATTTGGCTTATGTGCTTTTCGAAGAACTGCCCTCAAAGCCATTTCCAGCCTTTAAGCTTTTGATGGCAGATCCCACACCTCCCCTTAATCTTAGATTGAGGAGGATGCAGGTTGAATATGGTATTCTTGCATTGAGGAGGAGGATGCAGCTTGAATATGGTATTCTTGCAGAGACCGAATATCTTGTAATACTCTGCCTTCGAAGATCAGGTTCTGCATTTGAACTGGGTAACCAACCTGATGCATAATGTTAAATTTCAGTTGCTGCACATTATCTCTTAGATTTACCCATATTAACAGAGAACGCCCAACAGAAATTTTAATAAAAATTTGGATCTGGGTGGGCGATGACAGGCGTCTTGAGCCATACACCCCCAGGAAGCCCGAAGTCCACACTTCAGTGGGGGGTCTGTTAATCACTGGGGGTCGTAGGGAATGCATGGAGGCTGGACATGGCTCCAAGAACATCATAGCCAGGACGGAAACCCACTCACAAGCCGACAGAGCCAAGGGGGAGCACAAGAAGCCATGCGGATAACTGGAGCCGAGGCCCGAAAACTGGCAAACCTGGAGTAGTTGAGCCCATTGAACCGCATCTTCCCCTGTTCCCATTGTCCAAACCAGGTCCATCTTGGAGGCACGCAGAAAAAACACAGTCGTTGTCGGATTCATACTCCGCGCAACGGCCACCTCCAGATTCCCAGGTCCGTCATTGTAAAACGCTAAGGGACGATGCTCGGGCAGACTAGTTTTCACCTCCCACCGGAGCTTTTCCGCACTCCATTGAACCGAGCACCCCGGAGCCCCTTAATCTTAGATTGAGGAGGAGGATGCAGCTTGAATATTGTATTCTTGCAGTGACCGAATATCCTGTAATACTCTGCCTTCGAAGATCAGGTTCTGCATTTGAACAGGGTAACCAACCTGATGCATAATGTTAAATTTCAGTTGCTGCACATTATCTCTTAGATTTACCCATATTAACAGAGAACGCCCAACAGGAATTTTAATAAGAATTTGGATCTGGGTGGGCGATGACAGGCGTCTTGAGCCATATACCCCCAGGAAGCCCGAAGTCCACGCTTCAGTGGGGGGTCTGTTAATCACTGGGGACCGTAGGGAATGGATGGAGGCTGGACATGGCACCAAGAAAATCATAGCCAGGATGGAAACCCACTCACAAGCCGACAGAGCCAAGGGGGAGCACAAGAAGCCACGCGGATAACTGGAGCCGAGGCCCGAAAACTGGCAAACCTGGAGTAGTTGAGCCCATTGAACCGCATCTTCCCCTGTTCCCATTCTCCAAACCAGGTCCATTTTGGAGGCACGCAGAAAAAACACAGTCGTTGTCGGATTCATACTCCGCGCAACGGCCACCTCCAGATTCCCAGGTCCGTCATTGCAAAACGCTAAGGGACGATGCTCGGGCAAACTAGTTTTCACCTCCCACCGGAGCTTTTCCGCACTCCATTGAACCGAGCACCCCGGAGCCCCTTGTGACCCATGCAAACGAAGCATCCACTCAGCTCTGGTATCATTGGGACAGAACCATAAGAGGCAAAGGCGGCCCACATTCCTTGGATCACCCAGCGAGACTCCCTGCGTACAAGGCCAGTTAGCCACTCCCAAAAAAAAATTCTGTCATGAGAATCCCTAGTTCCTGTTTGCGCCATTTTCTCCTTCGATGTCCCCAAAGTTACTTAGTAATCCCTTTTTTTGTTTTCAATCCTTCTTTCCTTTCCTTTTCTCATAATTGTAATTCCTTGCTGCCCTATTAAAATTTTATGGTTACCAATGGAGTGTATTTTTTCTTTTAGTCTCATTAATCTAGGATGTTGTAAACACATCTTTCTTTTCAGATGTAAATTTTATTTTAGTATGAAACAAGTGTAAAACAAGCAATAAAATGTTTTGTGCCCTAAACTTATTTTAGAAAGAAACAAGTGGAAAACAAGCAATAAAATGTCTTGTGCCCTAAACTTTGTGCATTGCATGGTTTGACCTTTCAGGCATGGGAAAATTAGATAAAGGATTAAATTAACTATAGTTGATGTTGTTTTTGTGATTGATGATGTCAAGTTGAATGGAATGTATAGATTGAAAGATGGCATCATAGATCAAATGACAATGGGATCTCAAAAGCTAAAAGAAAAGTTGATAGGCTCAACCTAGAAAGTGGAGAAATTAGGCAAGAGTGCAAGAGTTTGACCAAGATTCAATTAAAGCTATGCAAAACTGTGTTAATAGTGAATTCACCAGGTTTTTTTCTCCCAATGTAGGATCATGCTTGAGATAGAATCACAACATGAGAGTTCTTAGGAATCCATTCAAGAAATTCTCTTAACTTGCTTGTACTCACACTATAGAGAATTCCAGGATGATGTTCCTTCCATGGAGCACTCTTTGATGCTCCATAGACATAAAATGATGCCACAATTAGGTTCTTGCCTAGCCATCTCGGTCAAATCTTTGTCATATTCACCCAAAACAACATGCTTTCCCTCAAGGCCTCGATCAATAAAAAAATTTTGAGACTTATGAGTTGCTTGTATAACACTTATGAGATTCTTCAAAGAAACTTCAAGATTATTAAATGAATATTGTCGAAATCATTTATCTCACGTGAATGCAAGAAGTAAATTTTCCATAGACACAAAGGAATCTACATTTTCTTTCATCAAATGCTCTTTCTCAACTATTTGATGTTTACTCTCTTTTACCACTTCTGGAGCTGATACCACTTCTCCCTAAGCCGTTTGTGTTTTGCATTTGTGAAATTGACACTGTTGTTTCTTGCTTCTAAAACAATAAATTGTGTATTCAACTACTTTTGCACTTTTTGTTGCTCTTTCTTTGCAATCTTGAATGCATGTCCAAATTATGAGCCTTTCTATAGTTTCAAACTCTCATCCAAAGGTTAGTCTAGATTATTTGCAGCTTGTTGATGCACCTTCCCTATTTGTTCTCCACTCCATCTCATTCATCCTTCAACATCAACAAGGTAGGTTCATAACCCACTGAGATCATGTAGTGCTTCCTCACCATAAGCATGTTCAACATATCCAGTAATCATTGTATTTCAGGAAAAGTCCCTATGTTCAAACATATTATCAAAGACTAAGCACACCTCTTCTATGCTGCCACATTTGGCATACAGGTCAACAAGAGCATTCTCCACAAATATATTTGAGTCTAGCCTAAATTTAATGATGATTATATGGAACTGCATCCTAAACTAGTGCATGCTACAACAGTAGTCGAAAAGGTGAAATTATCCACTGTCATCCCATTCTGTTGCATCTGATTGAACAATTTCAGTGAATCCTCACAAATACCATTGTGAGCATATTCTTCATCACGAAGAAGACCTTAACAAGCTGATACTTCAACATAGCTAACATTTATATATCCAACCTCCGGGCAACATAGCTGACGTTTCTATACCCAACCTCCCAGCATCAAATTGGTTAATTCTTGATAATTCACTAGTATTAACCCTATGCCAAAATAAGGGGTAACACAGGCTCCAACTCAGAGATGTTCTCTTCTTGGGAGTGCATGAGAGTCTTAGAATTTTGTCATGTATATATGAGAATGGCCTCCACTTCTAGTAAAAGCACCACACAATTTTGTATTTTACAAAGCAAAAGACAAGTCATCTATTTATGACAACATGAAATCAAATTTAGTGATCAAGGGAGCTTATTCATGCTACACTGCTGCTCAAAGGAGTTTATTCCTTTCCTACCCTACTGTAGCATGTGAAAAATGAGGGTGCTACCTGAAATAATTGATCCAGTGCAACCACTTTAAAACTTCATCAATGCAATGTTTTCTTCCCTTATGCTTAGTTATCATGCAAAGTAATGAAACATGAAAATTCCAGCATCCATAGGCTGGGTTTTCTATCACTAACGGGATGAACAAGACTTTGGGTACCTGCAAATTAGTGGTAGATTCAAAGTTCAAGCACATGTAAGTGTTGACATAAGTTGCTACAGGATCTGTCCATCCAAGATTGCATAGAACTGTAATAATTATTGCCCATTAATTTTGAAAATTATCCTTTGCTACCACTCGGGAGTACATAATAATGTTATGTCCCATCCCTCATGAAATATTGGCTCAATGGGATAAAGCATGTTGTTTTGGTAAGTCTATATCAGGGAATGTGAGTGATAGACACATATCATCCATTGCGGGATTAGATGCTGCTGTCTTTGGAACATAATTTCTTTTGAAAACTTGCATCCATGCCTCTATCATGTTGAGAAATCTAGGGCATCACTAGTTAGGTGATTTCTCTACTTATGATAATTGCTTGTGATAGTCTTTTTAATTCTTGAAATCTTTTCTTCTTGAGTCATTATTGTGTTAGTTTCATCAAGACAATTACCAAATCATGAGCAATAAAGAGACAAGAGACAGAGTATATAGGCTAGTTAGCCAGGGCCAAAAACCTCTCACTCTTTGAGAGGAAAACCCAAATGAAATTCTTCTTATGGAACCTTCAATTGACGAATGCCAAGACCATGACAAAGACCCTTGACACTAGAGTCCTCCCAAGACCAAGTCACTAGCCTCCTCTTCAACGTCGGTCTTCCTCTTCCTCTTCTCGACTTCCTTTAGATTCTCGACCTCTTCATGTAGGTCTGCAACCCTACAACATAAACCCTAGATAATTTTCGCTCCTTGAATAGTCTCCTTAAGAGAGAGACTTGTTACAATTCTACTTGGCTTCTTCTAGCAAAGTCTTCCACCCAAACAAGATCACCTCAATGTGACTACAATCCTTTTACCTCCTCTTGACAACTTCAGATCTGTTACCTTCGCATGTGAGAGAGTAAACTTGCCCAAAACAATCCACAATGATCTTCACTATCCTTCCTTCTTGCTTCGTTGATGTAGAGGTTTCTTCTAGTATGATTTGTGCACTTATATGAGAGACTTGCTTCACCGAATTGATTGCCTCCATTTGAGGTCGATCGCTGCTATATATACTTGTTTGTCCATGCCCATTAGGCTGACATTATCTCTAGGGTAAGCCGACATTATCTCTCTCGAATCATCCTTACATTGTAAGCTGACTTGGGTGAGGGCTAGTGACAAGGTCTTGGAGGGTTACTTACAAAGACAAGTATGACTCTTTACAATGTGTAACATGCCTTCATTACATGACAATGACTCTTTTAGACTTTTATGACTAGATGACAATATCCCTAAGGGCTCTCATTGGAAGCCTTAACTAAAAATAAAATCTCTTGCTCATGAAACCCATGATGCAAGCATTACAATAAATTTATTTTTCTTCTTTACATCTCTTACACAAAATCACAATTACACATCATTCTGAAGATCGAACCTAGTTACACTTTTCAACATATCAATCCATGTTGTGTCATAAGCTATTGCATTAATTATATAACATCCAGTGGAAATTTTCCAACCGAATGGTTTTTGAGACTGTGTATTCACTATATTTACAGAGCTAGAAGCTTTTTGAAAGAATTTGTCACGAATAGTATCTTTCCCATGTAACACCCACATACCAAGGCTATGGCTTCTAGTAGATAGTTTTTTCATTATCTTCAAGAATTTAGAACCAATTTCCTTCACATTGAAGACATTACTCCAATCTAAGTCTATTATAAGCACACATATTTCACTAGCCAAGATCATGAAAAGGGCATCCAATATGCCAATAGGGGATATTCGAAGCTTCCAAACTATTGTTTCACTAGGATATTGACACTGTTTTAGATCGTATGAAAACAAAATTCCTTGAATGCCACAGAATTGGTAGCACCTACCTCTTGCAATCATCAAGACATAAATTCAAGATGGAATCAAACCTTATGATCTTTTCAATACACAGATTTTTAGGATTAAGGTTGAAAAAAGACTTAATTGTAATGTCCCTGTCCCCATAGGAAGCTTATGACGGAGTCTGCTAGCCTAGAGTGGTTCCTGTAGGCTAAAGCAGGGAAATAATTAATAAGGGGACTTAAATTTGCCTAAGAAGACTTTATTAAAGAAGGGAAAAGGATGATATTTCCTAGGCAAGTGGGGATGTCACTTTAACTTTATAAATTGAAGTATCATAAAGTGAATTTAATAAAAAGGAAAAAGAAAAAAAGAAAAAAAATAAAGAGAGAAAAAAGGGAAGGTGAAGAGGAAAAGACAAAAGGGAAGGTGAAGATGAAAAGACAATCCCAAACTCATTAAAGAAGGGAATTGAGGAGGCTCCTTGCATTTGTGCATTGTGTGAGTTTGAAGAGAGATCTCTTGGAGAAAGTGGGAAGAGGAAGCTAAGGGCTTTGGAGCCCTAGCTACCATAGAAGACTTTGGTGTTGCAACGAGACCCCCTAGTCTAGATATGAGAGTGAAGTCATTCAGATTTCACCATTGAGCTTCAATGGAGAGAAAGATTTATGAGAAGAATTGAGGTACTCATTTGTTTTCAGTTGGTTTAAGATCTTATTGGATATATAGATTACCAAGAATCAGGGTTTTAGGAGAGAGTTAAAGAAATAAATGCAGATTTTTTGCCCCATATCCCTATACTTGTGCATCATGCTAGAGTCTTTAGAGTCTCTCGACATCCACAAGTCACCATCTCATAGCATTGTTGTTAGAATCTCTCATATTGATATTCATCTTATGCATCATTCCCTATATGCCACAAATTTATCTGATCTCCATTTCACTAGATTTTGATTGCAATTGCTCTTCCTCCTGGAGATTGTCCTTAGCAAAAAAGTTCCAAAGCTGCTTCACCATCCCCATTAAGCACACAACATGAAACAATAGTGTTCAAGGTCAGAAAACCATGCATTGACATTTCATCAAACACTTACGTTCAATACCCAAGCTCCCACTAAGTCATTTTTGTTGTGGGTTGATGGGGATGAAAACCCACAGTTATTCTTGCTTACGACACCCACTTCAGTTTTTAGGATGTTTTCAAAGGGCTATGGTTGATTACAAAACTATGCTAGCTTTAAGTGAAATATTTTGAACACTAAAATTCCTAGATGACTACTCCTATAGAACTATGCACTAGAGAACACACCATACATTCTGATTTCCTCTAAATTGAGGTAGCAGGTTTTAATTTTCTAAATCTATTTCCCAAACTTGGTTTGTCAGTAGTGTGAAAGTGAAATGTCAATGTGGAAACCAATAATTCCTTTAAAAGGTTCTGTCAAACTGTCTACTCTCCATAAATAGAAACCAACAAGGAGTCCTTCGTTAATCTGATAGTGGGTAAGATACTTGATCATGGCCTTTTGTTATCCAGAGATAATTACAATTCCAGCCCACAAGGGGTATGTATGACATATGAGATCCTGGAGTCAAGTAAAATGAATACAACAAAACCCACGTCATGACTCAAAGAAACTTATCAGTATGTCTCAAATAAACTAATCAGTATGTGTGGATGGATCAAGAGAACATGAGCTCAATCATCTTGATGCCAACAATCAATTAAGACTTAGGTGCATAGTCTTGCAGTCACCCTAGTAACTGAAGTACAACCACCAATCTTCACAACTCTACTGAGGTAAGGAGACAAGTTGCGACTAAGTTGGAAATGCTAGCTCGGTGAGTAAGAAGCACAATGGTCTTAGTCATCCTAGCCAGGTGACAACTATCTTGGATGTACAACAATTTGTGATTAAGAAAAATTTGAAACAAACATATTAATTTAGTAGATCATACATTGTCCAAAATATTCTAGAATATTTAAAACTTCCAACTATTAGTCAGCATACTAATGGAGTGAACCACCTCTTAAAATCAGATTTTTATCTAAGCTGCACTGGAAATAGGCAATATGTAGCACTAGTTCAAATTTTTGGCAAATTTGCAGAGACCTGCACAATAATGATACTTGAATGCACATAAACAAAGGCCCACTTACCAGCTCATATGAGCCTTTATGAACACATGAATATTTGGTTTCTTTTCCATCTACCATAGTAACCAAGAAGTTGTAGTAACCATATACTCCAGAATCCTAGAACTCCAAAATGTCAATTATTTATTACTGGAAATTTGGTGATTTATAAAAAGCATTAATGTTATAACATTTTTTGTCATTGCCTTGAATAGTGGTCTTATTTGGCTGGAGTTTTAGTTCATGGCGGAAGCTACTAGAGCTAATGCTTACTTGAGGTCCACAATCCCTAGTTTTTGATCATTTATTTTCATATCTACATGCATTTTTTCTGCAAGCCATTGAATTATTCAGCCTAATCATCTGATATATTATCTAGGTAGGTGTGTCACTCTGCCAATCATTTCTACAAAGCCTTTAGAAGGTATTCTTACCTACTACAATATAATGAACACTCCCAACTTGAGCTAGGAGTTAATTACTTTGTATGCCTTTAGCTGTGGTGGCTATTTCGGCAACAACAATTTAAGTTTCACAAAATTTTCTGTCAATACATCAATTCAGCAAATCAAACATCTTCCAAAGTTTGTTGCAGTACTCAAAACTAGGAATGTAGCACAAGATACCTCAAAACTATGAACTTCTAGTGGCTGCCATAGTAATGGAATAAACCAACTCTTTCTACCAGATTCTATTTAACACACATGAAATAGACAATAATCAACAATGGTGGTGCAAAGTTTCCAACCATCATGAGGGTGATATTGAAAAATAATGAACAAAGATATTTTAAGAAGGGAAACCAGGACCCGGGTATTATGAGCCTTTACTGACATGCATATTGGGATTCTACACCATTTGTGTTAGACACAAAAATTCACAACATGATTATGTGACTTGTTACAATACTAAATTGAAGTAGTAGTTACAAAATCCCAGAACTTCAAAATGCATGTATTTTACCAAAATTTTGCTTTCATTAACCTTACTATAGCTCCTTAGTTTTCTTAGGCTGGAGTGGTCACTTGGGGTCCAAATTCCACTAGCGTTTTTTACTAGAATTCATTTATGCACTGTTGGTTTAAAACAGGTGAACTTAGTGACCCTGACCAAGTTCCCCCTCTTTATGGAGTATCTGACAGGTTTTCTCACTCCATGAATCAATCCCCAAGCCTTTTGAAGGCACTCTTCTCTAATGCAATATATTGAATATGCCAACATGTCCCAGAATTGGTTACCCTGACCAAGTTCCCCCTCTTTTTGTAGTATCTTACAAGTTTTCTCACTCTGTTAATCAATCCCCAATCCTTTTGAAGACACTTGTCTCTAATGCAATATATTGAATATGCCAACATGTCCCGGAATTAGTTCATTGTTTTATATGCCTCAACTGTAGCTCATGTTTGCAAGACATTGATTGCTTCAGTTTTGGACTGTATGACATCTCAGCATGGTTAGGTCAATTCTCAGCGTAGTTAGGTCAATTCTATATGTGCAAATTCTACAAATTGTCATCAACCCACTGTTATTGCTGAGCCTCTATTATTGCTATCCTTTTCATGTTGAGCCCCTGTTATTGTTGTACTAAATTAGGAATTACAAACTATGATCCCTGTTGTAGGTATGATATTATATTTCATTGCAGCCCAAGCAAGATGGTTTGTCAACAACCTCATGTAGGTGTACTTGTATGCATAAAAATTGGAGAAAGAAATATTTAAAGGATGTGCATACTAGCCATCAGTGCACCAACATATGAGCTTGATGAATGCGTAGTAACAACAGTACCATGTTGGAAACAAAAAGGACAAGCCAAGCAAGCCAAAGTACTCTAAAAGCAACAACAAAAATACAACATTTTCATTGTTAATTTGCAACAAAATATTGTTTAAATTGTAATTTCGGGGATCAAAAAAGGGAATTCCTATCATACCTACAACTTTTCTCCAAAATTTTTTACTTTGATCTTATTTGCATTCTCTACTTTGCCCATATACAGGGGAATATGAATCGGAGCCCATACAGTTACATGAATTGTTTCCACTGAAGGTTGATTCAAATAAAGTCTTAATAGATCTCCAATGTAATGTGTATTATTTGACCCACCTGCATTAAAACATGTGAAATGAAAATAATAGATTAAATATTAAAGATGAGACTTCTGAATAGTCTTCAAAAGATATCCAGATTCCAAAATGCAAGCATGGTGTTGTAGCACAGGGCACCAAAGAGATCTTTTTGAGGTTATGATTTCTTCTCCACTTTTACTCGCAGACCTGATATGTGAAGAATATGAATGTTTTTCTTTCCTTGGATTATTGCTTGTGTTTTTTAGAGAAGCAGTCATCAAATAACTGACTTTGTAGGACTGGAATATAGCTTGAATTTCTTAAATAAGAAAGATAATAGTTATTTCTAAAGAAAATTTTGTTTTGGATTCAGGTTTACTGTGAGGCTGTCGGGGATAACAATGTATCAACCTCTCAGCAGAATTGGCATTTTAAGGTTGCATATGACAAACTTGTCATTGCATCAGGGCTAATGCACTCACTTTTGGAATTCATGGGGTTAAGGAGCATGCATATTTCTTTGGGAAGTTCACCATGCACAGGAATTTCATATGAAGCTTTTTACTCAACTGAATGCTTTCTGAAGTACCTGGTGAGTTTTCTATGATCAACTATTTTTATATGTTTAAATAGAAACTTGGTGCTACACTTGTACATTAGCCCTGAGACAACCTAAATAAAAACAGTCCACCATTGGAATTAAATGTCGGATTGTTGGATCTCAGAGAGGGAAAACACACTATAAATTCCAGTTCTTTTACACATTTATTTGTTGTTTGAATATTCTCTTATTTGGAGTGTTGTGTTTTCTGTTTTAACAAGAACAACCATATTTTGTATTAGAAAGTTGCTGCAGTTGCACTGGTCAGCATAATAATAAAAAAATAAAGTAAGTATCCAAAAAGACATCATGAAAATTGTCCAAATTTGGAGTTTACTGACTAAAGAAACAAAACAATCCATTGCAAAGGATTTTGGATAGCTACTAGTATAAAGTTATAAACTCAAAGGTATTGTGGTTGTAGGTAGGATTTTTTACTAGACTCTCAACCATTTGTTGGAGATCAACACACACAATTTTTCTATTTTGATTGTGTGTAAGGTTCTCAAAAGGAAGGCATATTCAGTGTTTCTAGCTTCTTCCAGAAATGATAATTCCTGGGAATGCATACTATCAATATTAGGAAAAATTTAATTCCTATTATTAGGGATGAAATCTTCTTGCCTCCTTAGAGCAGTGTGAATGTTAATTGTTGGGTTGTGTTATATTCTTTCCACGACTAGCCCACATAGTTAACCGGGGGGGCGGAGCCCCCCCTTCGTTGCACCGATTGCATAGCGAGGGGGTCACAGGGGGTTTGAGGGGTGCAGGTAACCCCCTCTATGGGGTCTGGGGCAGCGCCCTAGAAAATTTTGTTTTTTGGACCCTATATTAGGTTGGGCGGACCTACCTATGGTTTTGTGCATGTTTTTCGCACATGGTTTTGGATGCGATGGTTTTTGGTCCATGGTTTTGGACGCGATGGTTTTTGGTCCATGGTATTGGATGCTTCGACATGCATAAATATGTACTGTGACATTGAAAGGAACATAATGAAAAATCAAGCTGGTAGTCCCCGTTTTGGGATCCAGGGGAAAATCTCTGTGTATATGTGTTTCATGTGTTATGCTCTCGCATTTTTATCTTTTGTGTTTTAGAATTCGTATGCAGGTAATTTTTCTATGGGGTTAAAACCTACATTAATGGTCTCACATAATGGGTATTTCCTAGGATGATCGTGGTCCAATATAAAACCACTAGATAACACATGTAAAACCCCTTATCACTGCTCAATGATAATAATCTATCATAACCACTAACTTCACCCCTTTCCAAAATTCCCTTAGGTATTTGATCTACAACCAGCATTTCCACATCCTGTTGTTGATGATGAATAATCTCATCTTCCTTGACCTCCTCCACAGTAGGAGGAGGTCAAAATGAAGGCATACTCAGTGTTTCTAGCTTCTTCTGGAAATGATAATTCCTAGGAATGCATCCTATCAGTATTAGAGAAAATTTAATTCCTATTATTAGGGATGAAATCTTCTTGCCTCCTTAGAGCTTTGTGAATGTTAATGGTCTCACATAATGGGCATTTCCTAGGATGATCGTGGTCCATTATAAAGCCACTAGATAACACCTATAAAACACCTTATCACTACTCAATGATAACAATCTATCATAACGACTAACTTCAACCCTTTCCAAAATTCCATTAGGTATCTGATCTACAACTGACATTTCCACATCCCGTTATTGATGATGAACAATATCATCTTCCTTGACCTCCTCCACAGTAGACCCAATTGAAAACCTAGTATTTGAGATTAGTGAAATAGGATTTTTGACTGAACCTAAGTTCAATATCTCATTAAAGTATTTGGATTACCAACAGCCATATTAAACCAAAAAGTAAAATCGTCGGTTCTTGTAATCGTTTGAGACATAAAATCTCTAACTGGTAAATTCATAGCTCACTACATCGGAAATAACAGTGCTCTTCCCATGGTAATTAAAATGGTGGGATGATCTACAATGTTAAATATTTTGTAGATAATACTGTCTCCATGACCAGACCAAATTCTTCCTTGATGCAAAATTAAGGTCAGAAACTTATTGGTTGCATGGGTTGAAGTCCTCTATCTCACATTTTAGGTTCTTTGGATCAAGTGCATGGACCCACTTGTATCATGAAAGACATGATATATCACCTTTCTGTTAGACTCCTCATAGGACTTTGGTTGGCTACTATGAAACTTTTCAGGGGTATCATCTCTATGACCCTCCTTCTCACCAAGTGACTAAGCATCATGATGTTATCTTTGATGAGCCTTTTTATGATGACTTCTAGGATATCTTCTATAGCTCCTTTCTGGTGATGACTCTTAGCATGTGTCCATGGAACATACCTCTTCTTCTCTTGTTGGGTTGCATGTTGAAGACTTCCAGCTGGTTGTAGTGAACCTTTCCACATCTCCATCTTGTGTTGGTCCACCTATTCAAACTCCTTTGAGTTCATCCTTTGTAGTTATTGAATAGTCTATGGGGAGTCGAACTAAAGGGATTACTTCGTCATCTAGTCCATCCTCTCCTTTGGATGTTTCTTCTATCTTTCCCTTACTAGATGAGGTCATCATTGTTGGTACTTCATCTTGAGTTGTATAGCCTAGCAATGCTTCTCCTTCTAGAATGTAGTGATGCCCAGCTTTGAGATGATACTGTTCATGTGGATATACAACAATTTGATGATGATGGTAACAAACCCTCTACTACATTGTTTCCATCTTTTCATTGATGGTTTGTTTCTTGGTGATCTCATGCTTCTTATTCTGGGTTGATCTTGGTGATTCATGGACCTTTCATGTTGATGTAGATAGTTTTTCTTGATGCATATTTTCTTTCCTCTCATGGTTTTATGGATCATAGTAACATTTTCCTGGACACATGAATCAACATGTGTCATGTTATGAGGATGATGTGCTCTCAAAGTCTGTCTGTGTTTTGAAACTTGTCCCAGTGCCAAAGGAAAGATGACTTAGCATTTGCACACATGTTGAGATTATTGGCAGTAGTAATGGGACCACAAACGCACTAGTTTGGAAGCTCTGAGCTCATCATTGTGACTTGAAAAGATATAAAACGCTGAAATGGTAAAATATGACCAAGTTGCTCATGCACTGGCTTTTAAATCAAACTGGAATTTTTGACAATAAAGTGGTGTGTTCTTTGTTAGCAATTTGTTATACATTGGCTAGTGTTGTTCCATTTGATATATGGGAGAGAACTTCATTTCCAGCAACAAATAAGAATATACTTTATGACAGTGAATTTGAAAGGACATTGGCATGAATTTCACATGGATCTATTCACTTAGCAACCTATATCCAAATAATTACAACAACATTCATTCTCAAGTCTGATATTATTGCATGTCCAACAGATTTGTCCAAGAAATAAACAGATACATAGCTTGTCATGGAGGTTTGACATCCAAGAATATTTACACTCCATTTGTAAATCATTATGCAATCGTAGTGTTCATCATATAATGTTACATTGTAGCTACATAGTTTTGTATTGATTGGGTCATAGGATTGAACTCTGTCGCAGTTGTTTTGACAATTAAGAGTTACTGTGATTTCTCATATTGCTTCGATCCTTGCTATTCTTGTAGCTCATTCTTTCATATCCAAAATAAACGTACATACAAGCCTATCTCTGTTTTAATATGCATCATCTCTTTTGGTCTTGTTGTTCGCTTGTTTTTTTTGTATGTTTTGGGTTTCTTGTTATGTATCACACTATAACTCTTAGGTAGCAAAGTTTTGTAGTGTCCCTTAACACACTTTTCCACACTAATGCACGTCTGTAATCCTCATTTCTTCTCCTTGGTCGAGTCTGATGCAATTCACGAACTAGGTATCACAAAATTCAATTCACTAGAATCTCAACATTCCAAAATATATCTTTATATAACTCACTGTCTCTTTATTTTCCAACGCAGGGATTTGAAATTGAAACACCATCTCTTTGTATTCCAAATTTGTCTCCTTGTGGTCCACCCATTCGTTTCACATTCTTTCAAATTTTGAAGATCAAAACAAAACAAATGCACCCCGAAATATTCAAAAATGAGTAACATAAGCCAACTCCATTGAGTGCATAAACCATGCCATGGATAAATGATCATAATCATCATAAATAGGAGGGACCTTGAAAAACAAAACGTAAAATTTATGATTAGTTTGTTCAAATTGCAAGTTAATGATATTGTCATTTATAGAATCCAGAGAAAGAAAACATGTTCTTTCCACTTCAAGATGTTTCCCAGTTTTCATCTCTCCAAACTTATGTTCAGTCTCTTTTCTTGTTTCCATATGCATCTATTCTGGAAGATCATTAGTTATATTAGTCAATTCACAACTTTTGCTTGGAGAGGTATGCAACAATCAAAATGAATTGTTTGTATTGACTCCAACCAATTCTAATGCCCCTAGCCTCATCAACCCAGAGCATAGTGATTGATTAGTGTGCTCCCTTCCTGCCAGGAAATGTGCAAAGTGAGTTGACTTCTCCTTGAACTTACACATGGTTTGTTGATGCAGGAACAAGTTTGGATCCAAAAACCATTGGCAATCTAGTATCTAACCTGAGAATTTTGAGAAGAATATACTCATTGATGCAATAGATAGCCTCATCAAGCACTGTTGCATGTAGCCTTTAGATCACTTACTAACTATCACAATGTCTAATCTCATCTTTGCACTCCATAAAGTGTTAAAAGGTCATCGTTTCACTGTTATTTGATGGTGAAAATAGGCCCAAACCTATCTACCCTTATCTTCATCATAACTGAGTCATATAGACATATGAACACAGGGTACCCTGCTGTAATTTGAGGCTTTATATGCTAATTAAACTCTACCCATCAAAATACTCAATCAAACAATTCTAAAAGGATAGGTATATCACTGCCAAATTTACATCCACTATTTAAAAAGGCTACTTTTTCTCTAAGTTTGAATTGAACAAGATCATTCCCTAACAAGCTTTGATGGTTGCCTTGCTTCATAAATTAAACCACCAACACAAACCTGTTCTTGTCAAGAATGTCTATCTAGAACTTGTTTCCTTTCAAAATTGAAGTGTTTGTCGAATACCAGGTGACACCAACCACTTGTTAATCTTTGAGCATCGCCTTCCATTTGGAAATATTCCATTCCTTTAAAGATTTTACATTCTCATCAATTTCCAACCTCTTGTTGAGAGATGCTTCATTCATTTGCTCCTACATTTCCTTTAGTGTTGCATCTTCAACACCATTTACATCTGACAAAACCCTGTCAATTGCAACATTTGTTGCAAAAAATACTAGAATTCTCATTACTTCCCCACCCTTGAAAGTTCTCGTGAGAAAAAATGACAACAGTCATAATTTCTAGACCTGAAAATTCCATGTACAATACATATTTCTGGCTTGGGTGAAAACAATCTTGGATTTGAACTGTTAGAGTTTGTGAACCATTTTTCCACAACATGAATAACCTTCACCTAATCTTTCATTTAGATTGTACTTTGTGATAAATGGATCTACGTGAGGATATGGTTTATCATCATAAGTGTAATTCATTTAAGGAACATCTTCCAGTTCTACATCACAAGAAGTACTAGGCGATTCAACACAACCAGATGAAAATTAGTCGTCCTCACAAAGGGAGATCATGCATGATGTCTTTGTCATCCCATAACCCTAAAAAATTATACCACCAAAAACAAATTCTCAAAATGTTGATAACTTCAGTAGATATAGGTGATGCAAATGGGTATTTTATTTGTTCCATCTATTGATAATTATCCCCTTAATGGGTGCCATACAAAAGAGGGTCCAACTCTTCAAGAATCTATTGAATTCTTTCCAAAATACAATCAATATGCTCATAAATATCTCCCAACATAGGAATATCCATATCACAAAGTTTGTAACAGATCAACTATGGCTTCAATATGGAAAGAAACAACTCAATCTAACCCCACAAGCCTTATCGAGAATGATAGTTCTGATGTGCATTGCTTTTTCAGTGTTGAGACAAAAATGCAAATTTTGTCTCTTGTAACCCATGGGTGCTTCATTCACCACTCTAAACACGACTTGCCAATTTAGAGACAGAATACTCTATAAAGGGAATACCACATGCATGCATGGCATGGGCAATTCCACTATCTGTTTCTTCCCTCCTGGCACAATCAAACATTCTTTCCAAGAGTTGGTGTTCAATCTCTTCCAGGCTTCCTCAGCTTTTGAAGGAACTTATTACCCGTTTTTTAAACCTACGAGAACATGCTTGATTCCCATCCTTTCTTCCCTGGTTAACTGTGCGTCGTCATGCTCCTTTTGAAATTATGCCTCAATCTTTGGGGTGATAGATTACAAAATTTAGCCCCATTGTTAGGAATCCAAAACAAAAGGGCTTTACCCCTTGAGTATGAATCCAAAATTTTCCTCGCAGTTATGCAATTCCATAAGTAGTTTCCACCTTAGCTCTCTCCTTTTTCTTTTTTTGTGACACACTTCCATAGAGGGGAATCAATGGGAAATTTCTGTTATTTTTTTCACTGTCTCCTCTTTCTTCATTACTTCTTCCACCATGATTTATATGATCATACCCTCCCCGGGATAATGAATGAGATTCCATCAAAAGAATATAGGAGAGTAAGAAACAATAGAACAAATAAGAGTTTTGAGTGTTGTTTTGCTGGCAAAAACTCTGTTATGAGTTCCTCCCTTCAAATCTTCTTGCCAAAGTTGTTTTTCGATGTTGTTTTACCAAACTTGTCCACCCTAAGTTGTTCTCATTTCTGCTGTCCAAATATGCTCTCCAAAGTATGAAACTGGAAAATGAGATGAATTGGGGTTTAAAGTACTTTTGTAGAGAGCCAGGGGGAAAACTTTGATAATAAGGGGGCCATCCCTCCTCAAATGCCAGTTGGTGTGGGGAGGCCATGTGGACCACTCTACCTGTTCCCTCCAAAATCAACAAGGTATTTTACAGCTTTATTTTTTATTTTATGCAGGAAATGTTTCTCATGCTGATCAATGCTCTATCCTACAGATTCTGATGTGAATCAATAAATCTGCATTTCTAATACAAACTGGAAACCCATTTGCCAGCCTAGGATGGTGATTCCAAGGGTGGAAAACTGTCTATGATTCATTCTGTATTTTTAATATTTCATTGTCATTAAAATAATTATTATATTTATGCTTAATATGCCTTGAAAGTCTAATCTGTCTAGTAGAAATGGTACTTCTATTATGTATGCTATGATAATCTAATTCACAGATGGAGGCTGGAGCCTAGAAATCAATCTAATATTCTCTATGAAATATTTCCAACAAAGTAAAGAGGTTCTCAAAATTGCATTCTTGAAAGTATCTCATGTGGTTGACTATCTCCAAACTAGGTGACATCTTGATCTTAAGTGATATGCTCTTTTCTTGAAGTCAGAATTTATGGGACTTGCTCTGCTCTTGTGTTTACAGGTTCTACTTATGGGTGCAAGTCATGATCAGTTGAAGAATGTTAACATGTTGTTCAGTATGAAGTGTTTGCAACTTACCATTTATCCCTTGAGACCTGTTTCCTTGCAGATGAAGGTGCCACCTTGCCTGAACTTCCCTTGAAATCACCAATAACTGTTGCATTGCCAGACAAACAATTAAATTTTCGTAGATCTATTTCTATGATACCCAATTCTGCTTTTCCTATTCCAGAACAAAACTAGTCAGGAGAAATGAAAAACCTGAAAATGTATAATACAATGTCAACTGTCTTTGGCTTAGCAGATGACCCTTTGATTGATAACAATAAGGGAGAGTCCAAACCACCTCTTACTAGTGGAGGGATGGGGTCACCTATGTAACATGTTACTAGTAAGTCTAGTCCTGATGGAACCAATCTTGTTCAAACAAAAATTGTTTTTAAGAAATCCTCCATAGGAGATACATGTGCTCAAGTTACAGGGGTACAGTGGGATACATATCCATATGGACAGAGACCTTCCCTTCCAACTACTCCTTTAGGTGATTTATCTGGATTGTCAGCTTCAATAAAGGCATATTTAAATGAAATTATATCTCTTGTGGGTCCAGGTTCATATGGGGCAGTCACGTCATATTTGGAACATCAAGATAAGGAATCAAAAGATTCAAAGATGGAAAATGGTTTCATTGTTTCTGTTTTATACAAGGTTAATCCTAATTATCAAATAACAACAGAGGAGTTATCTGGGAAGGTGGCATGGGAGAATCAACGAGTAGCAGAAAAGGAAATAAAGTCCTAAGGTTTTTCCAGATGAGCAACTTTTAGGGTACAAAAACCAAGGATAGGTTTTCTCCTAAGTCACTTGACACATGGATTCAGGATTCGTGGTGTCGGATTCGGACACGTTGACCCCCCGAAACAGGACACGTAAGATTCGTTATATATTATTTTATTAAAATATATATATAGAGAGAGAGAGAGAGATTAAAAATTAGATATTTCTTACACAAATTTTAATTAATGATACAAATTTATTGATTTCAAACATAGATCTTCATCTATAGCATGCATAGTACATACAAAATTCAAATACATGTCAGTGGTCACATAAATGATAAATCATGATTCATAATTCATAACTGAAAGACAACTTACAACTGCAAGATAGTAAGATAAACACACTGACAAATTTTTAACCTATAAAAAAATAACCATCATGAATTATCAAAAACTTTAAAATGCAAACCTCAAAGTTTTTACACCATCAAAAACTTTAAAAATGCAAACCTCAAAGTTTCTACACCATCAAAGACTACCTGAACATTATTCAACCCTATTTCATATATAATATTATCATTATTTTTTAAAATTTATATATCTCAGTAAAATAATAATAATAAAGAAGATATTATATGTATGATCTGAAATTTTACAGACACCAAGACAACCCTACATCTCCCCCTCGTGGTAAACATTGAACTAAAATCTTATTCTTGAATTCCCGTGAAGGTTGTCGACGAGATGATCAGATTCATGTTTTGCATTCATGTATTGTTCAACTTTATCTTTGCTTTTGTCAACAACATCTCCTTTAACAGTTCAAATCCCATCCCAGTGGTTATTCAAAACATTATCTTGAATAATCTGCCAGTCAAAAATCAAACGACACTTTTTTTAATTGAACTAGTTTAACTCCTTAGCTGGCACAATAGATAACTTGTAAGAAATTGCTGCTGCAGTAGAAATAATTGGTAAACAGAAGCCATGAACGACATATGAAAGAATCAAGGGTCCTTTGGGTTTTGCAGATTTGAGCAATCAAAACTATCACTCGAAATTGTGAAAAAAGCGAGTTCTTGGACTTTCCAGGCAATAATGGTTCTGGTATTTCAAGCACATGTTTTGTTAGAACACAGCATACAACAACATCTCTTGAGAAACATAGAATACTCAAATGTGACTACCATCCATTGCTGTTAACTTAGCCATACATCAAACATTAATAAAACAATGCTTGCCAAATGATGAAAAGCATGACTGTAATGAGCAATTGCGGCGTTTTTCTAACCCGCGGAAGTCACTTTGCCGCTAAACGAGTCCTGGAAAGCAGGACACGCAGTCCAAAATTGTGACATGATGGTGATTTTCGGGACACGCACAGGATTCGACGTGTCATGTTTTTTGGACACGTTTTTTGGGCGAATCGTGTCCAACACGCCGGATTCGGACACGTGGTCCCTCCCTAACGAATCTGGTTCTTAGGTTTTCTCTAAAGAAGACTTTCCACCTTCTCCCTTTGATCATCAAAGTATATTGGTTTTGTTAATGAGACATTGTGTGTTGAAGTGGGCAATTTGTGAGCATTCACAACTCTTTTGCATCAAGTATTATGGCAGTTTTGACAAGCCACTAGGAAGATACCTTCGGGATGATTTGTTTGACTAGGTAGATTTTTTCTTCATGTCTTTTTCTTCTTCTGTATTTTTCTCTTGCTATCTTGTAGACTTTGCAATTACACAGTAACAATTGGTAAATTTTGATGTAACAAAATACCAAAAACATGCAAAATTCCCATTGTCATTTCTGTAATAATCCTCAGAAGCACATGTTCTTTGCTATACACACCATCAGGGTAGCCTCACGATATCGGTAAGACAATTGCCTTTATTATTGACATTACCTGGTGAACGTGAAGGAAACATATGGATGTGGCATTGGTGCTTAAAATGTGCACATAAAGATAGAGTTCCAAAAGCAACCCGACAAGTAGTCATGTCTGACGCTGCATGGGGTTTATCCTTTGGAAAATTCCTAGAGCTTAGTTTCTCTAATCATGTTGCAACAAGTAGAGTTGAAATTGTGGTAATTCATTACATCGAGACTGCCTTTTCTTTTATAGGTATGCCACTGAATTCAACTGCCTTATATTTTGCAAGCAATTTTCATGTTATTTTTTTTATTTTCACCTTGTGATATCTTACATAATTTATGTAGCTCTTGATTTTTCCAGAGTAGCCATAATTATGTATGATAGTTAATGGCTATTCCATACTAATCTATTGGACCTACATTGTTCCCAAATTCAGTGTGACATGTTTGGCAGTATGATTGCGTGTTTCTGATATTCCACCATCAATGTTATGTTTGTGCATTTGCCACCTTCAAAATTAGAGTTCCATGATCCACATCAACAAGGTTGGCTTAGAAAAGAAGCTGCAAAGGTACTTTATGATACAAATTGTACATATGGGTAGATGTTTGCTAATTAATTTATATGCCTATCATACCTATGGTGTAGGACCCCCCATATCCAAACTAATGTGAATTTTGATGCAAATGAACAGGTAGCAGGTAAAGTGGAAATGTTGTTTAGAGAGGTTTTTAATTTTCTCTGTTAGATAGCACATAAAATCGCCACATTTGGATCCTTTTATTTTGGTATTAAGGTTCCTAAGTCAAGGAGGAAAATTGCAGAGCTTGAAGGAATGTTGCATAAAGAGAGTTGAATTTGAGGTGATATTATAGATGTATATAAAGGTTGTTTAGTGTAGTTTAGGTTTTATAACATGATGGAGAAAAGAACTTTTGTTTAACCGGGTTTAAGTTGGAGAGCTTCTGATGGGGTAACAATGGCGAAACCCTAGGGTTCCCGCCTGCTGAATCGCTGGTTGCCTGGACTGTTGTGGTTTGTAGATTCCCAAAGAATGGTGACAGACACGGGCCCGACTATGGGTTTATTTTTTTTATGCTATGACCTCTTATTGGGACCGTAAAAGAACTGTTCAGGGTTTGCAGTCTCGTCCCACCGTTTTTTGTTTTTTCCTTCATAACCCGTTTCCACTGCAGACTGACCCTCCTGGTCATACGGTGGACTGTTTTGGGGTTTTGTCGGTTACCATGGTAGAGGAGGACCTCGTGGACTACGAGGAGGACCCCATGCCTGAACAAGAAATCTGGGCGCATCAAAGAAACCCGGCTATGGACCCCTGGGGGAAGAGACCGATTAGCTCGACAGCTGCTACTCATCTGACGCCACACTCGTCGCGCACCGGAAAAAAGCAGCATACGGCTGTCAACATTGAGGATCTGTCGGTTTTGGAGTGTCCCCCTCTCTCGCCGGCCACGCTGCACCTTCTGGGCTCTTGCATGCAGTCTTCCCCCTCTTTCGATTCTCCCCTCCCAAACCCATCGCATCATCCCCCGACTCCCCCCTCGCGGGTCTCCCAGCACTATCTTACCTCCTCCATATCCTTGGCTCCGGAAGGTCCCTCCAATATTCAGCACCCTACTCAGTCGTTCATTCAACCTGCCTCCTGCAGCTTGAACCCTCACTCCCCTATTCGCTCAGGCTGCTTCAGTTCTCCGCTTCTATCTGCTCGCCCGGCCAGATCTGCCCAGCACAACACCTCTGATCCGTGTCGAAATCTACTCAAAGAAATCCCTACTAGCAGGCGCTCCAACAAGCAGGAAAAAGGCCGGTGCCTTAGGGCCATTGACTCAGACATTAACTTGACCTTTGGAGAAGACGTCCAAATGGCCGATGCACTGGATACAACGAGGAAAGTTCTGGTAGGACGTGTGTGAGGTCGTACCTATTCGGTGGAAAGATTGTGACAATGGACTGAGGAGATTTGGGGTTCCCTCCTGAAGGAATTGCCAGCTATAAGGGTATTAGCCAGGGGATGGTTCGCTCTACACTTTCATAGAGCGGAATACACAGAATGGATATTGTCGTAATTCTAGCATATTGAGCTTGCTCCAGTCCTACTGAAGCGTTGGGATCCCCTTTTTGATCCAGAGCGAGAACAGCTCGGAGCTAGGCCTATTTGGGTTAGATTTCCAGGGTTACCTATGCAATTTTGGACCCCGCAGGTCTTCAAACGTATAGGTGATGCATTGGGATCCTATCTTGAGCACGATAAGTCTTTCGAAAGAACAGGAATTATGACTGTGGCAAGGATATTAGTTCATCTTGATACCAGAGCTGGGTTGGAAGAGAAAATCACATTACACCACCGGCACTTCTCGCGCAAACAGCTACTGGACTACGAAGGTGTCCCTTATCGGTGTAGACGGTGCCACAAAGTAGGACATCTGTACAAGGACTGTCTATTGCTCTCAGGGGTGACCTCGAAGAATTCGAAGGGGACAAAACAACCTTCGATTGAGCAGAGCAAAGGAGACAAGCAGCATGGTGAGGGTGTCAAGAACCAAGGTGAGACTCCATCGGAGGAGGGGAAAGATGCATCAATCAAGGCAAATAATAGGTGGAAAGCAGCGTCCTCACCGCCTCGTACCCGCTCCATGACTGTTGAGGAAGCTATCTCTCCACTAGGTAATGTAACATTTCCCATAACCTCTGCAATTATTTCAGATGTTATGTTCTCTGTTATGCATTCATCTCTGCATCCTCCTTCCTCAGCCCTAGATCCTATCCCCTCCATTCCATGCTCCATTGCCTCGCCTCCTCCCCCCCCCCCCCAACTTTCTCCACTACTCCCACCTCTCTCAGGGAGCCTTCCACCCCATATGCTCTCTCTGACTCCATCTCTGGATCGGGATCTCATCCATACAACTTGCATTCTCGTGCCCGTCCAAAATTTTTGGGACTGGGACTCTCCCCCGGGCGATCCACTAAATATAAACCTCCTAGAGGCTGCCCATCCAATATCAAATCAGCCATTAAGTCGGTTGTCGCTGATGTGGCGCAAGGCCGACAATGCACCATTGAAAGGGCGCTTAGAGCATTTGAGCCCTCTACCCCTGGTTCCCCATGATTTGGCTCTCCTACAACTGTAGGGGATTAGCCAACCCCAAAAAGCGATTGGCTCTCAAGAGGATGGCAATGGACTCCAGATGTGACATCCTCTTCCTACAGGAAACTCTCTGCACTTCGGACATCTCCATGAAAACCCTTCAATCCATCCTTCCGGGTTGGGTTTTTCAGGGTATGGATGCAAATGGCAAATCGGGTGGTCTCGCTATTGGTATCAACCCCAGGACTGTCAAGATAATATCATCCTGGGGAGGCTGGGGCTTTATTGGCATGGACATCTTCATGGGGAATCTCGGACTCCCATTAAAATTTATCAACATCTATGCCCCAAACTAGAACAGAATGGCTTTTTGGCTCAATTTTTTGGACAATAATCTTGTCACTACTTCCACCATCATTGGGGAGATTTAAATTTTTCATTGGGTATGGAGGAATCCTGGGGACATCATGCACAATTGGATCCTATATCGGAGCAGATGGGTACGCTACTGGACATCTACAAGCTGGTTGATGTTCCCATGAACAATAAAGTCCCCACTTGGCATAACAAGCGAACGGGGGAAGCTGCCTTGGGACAGAGATTGGACAGATTCTTGATCCATGAAGACCTCCTCTGTAATCTCCCCCTGTACAGACAATGGTTCGGCACTGGTGGCTTATCCGACCATCTCCCCATATTCCTTCAAGTCAGTGGACCTACCAAGAAGCCCCGTCCTCCTTTCAAATTCTTTTCCGGCTACCTACAAGAACCGGATTTCATCAATCTCGTGACTGATTTCTGGAGATCGCAACCTCTGCTGAGGGCTCAGAGGATGGCGGCGGATTTTTGTGAAAGACTCAAAACTCTCAGGAGCAGGACACAGGAATGGTCAAAGAGGAAGAAACTGAGAGATGATCAGCATCTCATTGATATTGAGCTACAGATTGCACAGCTAACGGATGAACGGGGGCTTGGATTCATATCAGAGGATTCAAAAGTGCTGTTGAATAACCTGGAGAAGCAAAAATCCAAACTGCTACTAGACAAAGAAGAACAATGGAGGATGAAAAGCAGAGTCACTTGGCTGCAAGCAGGAGATGGCAATACAAAGTTCTTCCACAACTTTGCAAATGGCAGGAAGGCATCGAATACTATCTGGCAGCTGCCTTGTGAACCTGATGGATGGGCCTCATCACACCAACGATTAGCCAGGTTGGGTACATCACATTTTAAAAGACAATTTACTGCGCTGACAACTATTAATCTCCCAGATATCATTAACCTGGCTGGGCATTTCCCAAGGTTTTTGGAACCTGATGCAGTTGAGGACTTGATACAACCAGTCACTATGGAGGAACTGGAAGCAACATTAAAGTGGTTCAAAAAAGACACGAGTCCGGGTCCGGACGGCTGGCCAGTGGAGTTCTACCTGGCTTTCCTGGAACTGTTGGGGGAGGATCTGTTGGCAGTCATTGAAGAGAGCAGAATCAATGGTCATATACACCCTCCCATGAACTTCACCTATATTGCCTTGATTCCTAAGTCTGATTCCCCCACCTCGTTCAACGACTTCAGGCCCATATCCCTTTGCAACTGTCTATACAAAATCATTTCTAAAATTATTGCTAACCGCATCAAGCCCTTTCTATCTAACCACATCTCCCAGGAGCAATTCGCCTTCCTTGATCATCGTCATATTCAGGATGCCATTGGAACAGCCCAGGAAGCCCTTCATTCCATTAAATACAAAAATCTCAAAGGCATCTCCCTCAAAATCGACCTATCGAAGGCCTTTGACAAAGTGAATTGGCTTTATCTGAAAATGATCCTCTTGCATTTGGGTTTCCCCCCCGTCATTATATCCTGGATCATGGGTTGTATCTCTTCTGTCTCTTTCACTATTCTAATTAATGGATCAGCCACTTCATCTTTCAATATAGACAGAGGAATCAGGCAGGGCTGCCCTCTATCACCACTCCTTTTTTTGCTAGTCATGGAAGGACTGAGCAGACTTATAGCAACTGCAAAAAGGAGCGGGGGTATCAGTGGGCTAAAGATCATGGAGCATTTTTATCTTACACATTTACTTTTCGTAGATGACATACTGATATTCTTGAATGGGAGTGTCCGGGACACCACCTCATTGAATGAAATTCTGAGTCTTTTCTGTAGAGCTACAGGGATGGAAATAAACAGAGAAAAATCTACCATCTCCCTATCTGATTGCACTCCACAGGAATCTCTCCTTGCCAATAAAAAATTTGACTTCCAAGAAACAGACCTGTTGGAGGGAATCAAATACCTGGGATTCAGGCTCAAACCTGATGGATACAAGATTGCAAACTGGACCTGGCTTATCACAAAAGTGGAAAAAAGAATCAGCTGCTGGTGTCATAGACTACTTTCTAGAGCGGGCAGACTCATCCTGATTAAATCGGTTCTCGAAGCCACCCCGGTGTACTGGATGTCACTAGCCTGGATACCAAGAGGTATCCTCCACAGAATCCAACAAATCTGCTGCAAGTTCCTATGGAATGGAAAGAAAGAGGGCAAGACTTTTGCCTGGGTCAAATGGACCAAAATTGCTACTCCAAATAAATGGGGAGGATGGGGACTTAAATTACTCCCAGCATTCGCACAAGCCTTGGCTGCCAAACAAGGATGGCTCCTTCTAAAGCAAAACAGTCTATGGGCGGAGGTTATTCATCATAAATATATCTGGCCACTGACCATCACTGACTGGATCAGAAAACCAAACTGGAGTAGAAAAGGTATATCGGGGATATGGAGAGCCATACTAAATTCTATGTCCATTATAAAAGAAGGCTTACTATGGAAAATTGGAAATGGCACATCTGTTCGCATTGGTATTGACACATGGTCGGGCTGTGGAAACTCACATTTGTTACCAGAGGGGTTGGTACATCATCTAAATAACAGAGGCATAAAGTTCCTTGCACAGATTGGAGACCAACAGAATTCTAACCTTTTTTCACAAGCCTGGTTGAGTGAACAGCACTTGAATATCCCAATTGAATGGAGTGGAGCTTGGCAGAACTACATACAGGGCCTTACAGAATCACATGTCAGATTAAGGATGGCAGAAGACGAACTTATATGGGCACTTTCTAAATCTGGACAATATACACCGAAACTGGGCTATGACAAAATTATTGAAGATAAAAAACCTGCGGTCATCAAAGACTGGTGGGTGTCTCTATGGAAACTAAAAGCCCCCCCCGCGCACTAGATTACTGATGTGGAACATTTTGGCAAACAAGATCCCTACCGCTTCCTATCTTAAAAAAAGGGCTTTCTCTAGACCATACGGTTGTGTGCTTTGCCTACAGGACGAGGAATCGACCCATCATCTCTTCCTCTCTTGTCCCACCACCAAGAATATCTGGTCACAGGTCATTCAAACTTTAAACTTGAATATGAACTGGCAGGGGGAGGATATCATCGCAGCTTGGGAACTCTGGTGGCGCACCTTGGCGGCCTAAAGACCCCGAAACCTTCCACTCCTTATCTCATGGCACATTTGGATCAAGAGGAATTCTATCATTTTTGAAGATAGACAAGTCAACTGGAATCTACTCCATCCTATCATCTGTGTGTCCTATGCGGAACTGCCAAGTGAAAACAGATAGGACAAGCCTAGAATCATTCGACAAAAGCATATAAACAAGGAATTGTGGTGGGCCTATTTTGATGGAGCCGCCCAACAGTAGGGCTGTGGGGGCAGCATTCTATTCCACCTATCGGAATCCCATTTCTTTCAGATTAGCATGGGTCTAGGACTGGGTACAAACAACCATGCGGAGCTGATATCCCTTCGACATCTTCTATACTTTGCCATTATCAAAAACTGTCGAAATTTGCAAATCTTTGGCGACTCAAAGAATGTTATTGATTGGTTTAACAACAATGCTGTCTGTTCTGCATACTCATTGAAGAATATCTTGGAAGAAATTGTTTTTTTCAAAACATTTTTTGATCAGATAACTGTTTCCCACATCTACAGGGAAAGGAATGGAACTGCTGACCGGCTATCGAAGGAAGCGACGCATCGTCCTCTAGGCGAGTGGATGATCACTGAATTCTCCCCAGCAGGGACATACCAGTTTTTTCACAGGCCCTACATTGATGGGGCAATCCAGTGAGGCAGCAGCCTCAATTGCACAGTTTTTTGATCATGAACTTTTTGACTATGTTTATTGTATATAAACAGTAATTTTGCTTATTTTCGGACAACTTCTGTATATAGCCGATACTATCTGAACTCTTATTTATCTTTTGATGGTCTCTGCACCAATACTGTACACCCTCTGGGTTATTTTCTGCAACTGGTTTCTGGACAGTGGACGAGTGCCACAGTTATCGCATATGCCTTCGGGCATCTACAGCTTGTAATTTCTCCTTGAAATTATGAATTTTCTATTTTGGAAAAAGGTTTTCTAACATGATATATGCTATAATAATCTTTATACTTAATGAATATTTCCGTATTTATTTATAGAAATTGCTTAGTTGGAAATCATTTCTTCATAGAGTCCATCCTTTTTATGCAATCTAACAAATTCAAACAGGGTTTATTGCAAGAGGCCATCATTTGTGACAGGAAAGTTGGAAGACTTGTTACTGATATTTCAAAGCCAAATAGTATAAAGCGTCTTCTTCTTTATGAAGCCTATGAATGAGATCATCATCTTTTCCATTTAGATTCATCTCTTAGAGTGAAAATCTCTCTTGCCAAATTGGAATCTAGTCCATTGGATTCTAGCATAAATGAAAAATTTGGAGACAGTCAGGGTAGTACAGTCAAAGATAGCAATAATGCTAGTGGTGGCTGTTTTGGCATTCTAATGATAGAAGACAAAGGCTCTACGGTTGATGGAAATTGTCTGAACAAAGTTATCTATACCGGGAATCTTCAGTTCAAAGATATCCAAGTTGGCGAAAAACATGTTTTAAATCATTGATTCGGGCAACTTTCCATGACTAGTAATGTGGAAAATTCTTACTTGTGTGACCATTTAGAGGGAACTGGTACTGTGAATAAAAAATTAGATGAAGGCATGGAAATTATTAAATCAGTAGAAGGTTAAACAACCTAGAATCTAGATGCCTTGGAAGGAGGTCCAGACATTAGGGATTCATCCAATATAACTAATGGTACCATGTTTCATACTTTTGACATGGAGAATGGTGAATGCGATACCAGCATCAATGTTTCTGAGACAATGCCTTTTGAAACAGTTGATAGTAGGGACAACGTAAATGGTTTGGATGAAGATCTAGGAACATGTCGGAAACTATCGGAGCATGATTCTCATATCTTGGTTGATCTGTCAAATACATTAGATGCAACATGGACAGGTGATGGCCAATCAGTAAAAGCGCAGGTTGTACCTATGACATCACAAGGGCAGGAAGTTGGTTATGTCACTTTGGCCACTGTTGCTAGTGGCAGTGAACCTGCAGACAGAAAATATTTTCATCCAATTCAACAAATTGAAATAGGAGATAGGATGATGTCTGAATCTACCTTAAACACGCAAGATAAAGGTGGAATAAAGGTGCTTGAGAAAATCACTCCTCACCAGTAAAATCATTAAATTTATCTGAAGAGTTTAGAAGTTGGATTGGGGTTCCTATTTCAAACTTACCAAAAAGTTACAACAAGAGTTTGCAGGAAAATTTATTGGGGCCTATTAGAGTTGACTCTCTCAGAAGATATAGTCCTATGTTTGTCTCATCAGTCAGTCATCTGGGTGGTAATGGAGTGGGTAAGATTATTTTACCAACTGGTGTCAATGATATAGTTATTTTTGTTTATGATGATAAGCCAACAAGCATAATACCTTATGCACTGAGTTAACAATAATATTAGGCTTGACTATATGACAAGGTACTTGATAGTGAGAAGCAAAAGGAAATAGACAAGGATAAAGAAAAGGAATTCAGACTTATTTGGTCTGGGTGGAGTTGTTTCAAATCCACTTTGGTCGTTAGATGGTTCCTTAGAATCTAGTAAAGTTCTTTTTGAAGGGAGAAGTTCAGGATTTAAGTACTCGGTAACCTGTTATTATGCAAAATAGTTTGATGCCCTTAGGAAAAAGTGTTGTCCAACAGAAATGGACCTCATGGAGGAAGGAACAATGTTTTTTTGTAAAATGCTTGGATGAAATATTTATTATCAAGAAAGTCACCATAATAGAATTGGAGTCTTTTATGAAGTTTTCCTCAGAATATTTCAAATATCTGTCTGACTCATTAAGTTCTGGAAGTGCCAGATGTTTGGCAAATATCCTTGGTATTTATTGGGTTGGATACTCATTATTGTTTATTCTATATTTGACAATTACCTTTTGCAGACTCTTAGAAAGTTTACTAGGCTTTGTTGCCTTCATTGTGCGTGTGCATGTTACTTAATGTGCTTATATTTCAGGTCACTATAAAGAATGAAAAAGGTGGAAAAGAGATTGGGATGGAACTGATGGTAATGGAAAATCTATTGTTTGGAAGAAAATGTAACACAAGTTATGGCCTCAAAGGTTTCAGTCGCTCCTGTGACAATGCAGATTCATCAAGCAAGAACAAAGTTCTTATGGACCAGAATCTCTTAGTGACCATTCCAACTATGGAAATATTTCTTGGGAATAAAGCCCAGTGCCTTTTGGAGAGAGAAGTCTGGAATGATACTTCATTTCTCACGGTAAATATAGTTTTCATTTTTCTTAATCAACCATAATTGTAATCTTAGTTTCAAATTTTTGTTGAGCTAGTCAGTTATCATGATTGTGTGCAATGTGTGTTTGTAGTCAATTGATGTCATGGATTATTCATTACTTGTTGGAGTTGATGAAGAGCATTGTGAGTTGGTTTTAGGTAATAATAGACTCATACAATGCTATGTTTTGGTAACAATACACTCATACAATTTCTTTGAAATATATTTTCTCATATTTGATTTTCCATTTTCGGTAACATTATCAATAATTTCAGTTGCTTGGGTTAGAGTGTGTATCCATCACTGTTTCAGAGATGAATACACTAGTTTTTTTTTTTAGTTTTTTAGTTTTTTTCACCTTTAAAATTTCAATACATGAATTTTAGTTTACATTGGTGATAAAGCCAATAGTTCTTGCTATGATGTTTTTTATGCAGTGAAATTCCCTAATGATGATATCCTAATGATTGCAACGGTATCACATTTTGAAAAATTAGCGTTCTTTATCATAGGCATATTCTCTTGATGTTTTCACTTTGATGATAGGAGCAAGCAACAAGTATTGGCAGTCAAAGATTTCATTCTTTGTGACCATCATTTACATGAATAGGTCGGGGGTTCCTTGATTTGAAGGGTTTGGAGGAGTTCATTTTAAGTTACTCATGTGGATCTAGCTATCTGCTGAAGTAAGATGTGCCCATCTTTTTCTTTTCCATTTTAATTATTTTGATAATATCTTCTAGTTGAATATTGTCTTTCATTTGCTAGTTCGATACCCTTAAATGCTTTAATACTAAACTTGTTTTATGCCATGAATACATAATTCTGGTTGATTTTAAAATGCCTCCTTGACTTATTTTTTCCAACCAGCTAAAGTTAGTGTATTAACACCTTTTTTTTCTGAACTCAAAAGGTTTCTAAATTCATTATTGCAGGTGATACAATTTTGTTTGTCCTTGATGAGAAAAATCAAGACATTTTCTTTGATGTTTCTATCCTTTCAATGGTTGGTACATTGTACGTAAGTTTTGATTTTTTATTATGGGATTTTGGTCTTTATGCTCACTTTCGTGTCCATGTTTCATTGTGATGTGGTAGAACTATGCATGTTTGTCAGTTAGAGAAAATGGTTATCAAGAAACAATGTGAGCTTTAAACATGTTGCTCCATTAATGGGAACATCTCCTGTCACAATTCATTAGATTGGTGGCGCTATAGATAGTCTGCAATTGACCAATCCCAACATTGACAAATGTCACTTTAATGTACTATGGATGCCATCTCTATTTAGTGTAATTAAACATGTTCAAATTAGTAGATTTCATTGCTAGGTTATTTTTTTGCTTATCATCTTTATTTTGCCCACTCTAATCGTATTCTCTATGGATCTTTTTGTTGTTCCCCTAGTATAAAGGTAGAGAGGGGATGAAGTAGAGAGTTATTTCCTTGTGTCCATGCAATTGCATCTTTGGATGCGCATTCTTGG
The DNA here is from genome assembly GCA_031772625.1 of Pinus tabuliformis. Lineage (NCBI taxonomy): Eukaryota > Viridiplantae > Streptophyta > Pinopsida > Pinales > Pinaceae > Pinus > Pinus tabuliformis. The sequence continues at coordinate 299,462,147 of CM062807.1, read as the reverse complement.
TGTGGATTTAGAAGTGTTTGAATGCCTGTTGGATATTTAATTGTTGTAATCGATATTAGCCAAATTTTGTGCTCACAATTTTAACATTTAGTAGTGGTTACATTTCATGATCATTGCTACTGATCATTGTATTTTGATATCTTGAATTAATTAATAACGAGAATCACTCTCAATTAATTTTCTAGACCCCATATCCAGTAGGATTCAAGCATGTAGCTCATTATTCATAATTGCATCATATATACTCATTGTTTTTTACTTTATGGCATGCAAATTAGTCTTTTAGAGGCAAATCTTTATGTAGTCATAACAAATTTACATGATTCACAAGGTAAGAAATCAATATTTGGTGTAGTAGCATATTTTAGGTTTGATAATTATAGGTCATTTAGGCTATACATGTCTTCCAAGGTTTACTTCTAATTGAGTATTCAACTTAACATATTCAATATCATATACATAACTATTTTTCCCTCCACCCATTTTTCATAACTTCTAAAACCATTAGGTAGGGACTTGCAACTTTGATGTTATTTTTCTTTTTTTGTAAAAGATTTGTGAAGGCTTTACAAAGTTTTATAATTTATTGAAACTTGTAGAATTTACAATTTATAAAGTTTCAAGGTCTAGTTTTTTAAAGTTTGATTCTTTAAAGGGTGCTAGCTCAATGGAAGAGCACCTGATTTACAAGGAAGAGGTTGGTGGTTCGATTCCATCGTGCCCTGATATTCATATGGAATGTCGATGATCAATTTTTTGTGACAAAGATTCTTTTTACCATCACCAATGAGTTTATGGTGACATTTTTCGACCCTCACCAAAATATGAAATGGTGATGGTCAAAATTTTTTTAACCTTTAAAGAATTACTGTGATAATATAAATTATTATTTTTATTACCTGCTATTGGTTGTATCAATCAATACATTGATAATTTCTCATTAATCGGATCTTGATTTATATTTATTTCTCATAACTCTAATTCACATTGGGGCCCATATATAATTAAATGGGCTCACCATAGTGCGGCATAAATGTATATATTTTTGGGACATTGATTTTTAATTAAAATTTGTAAAGTTATAATGGTTTTAGTCATGATTGTCGATCCAAGTTTGGTTTTATGTATGAATATAACGTATATTATACCTCCACGGATGGGTTCCACTTGAACTTTGAATGACCATTTGGCACGTTCGTCATATTGCCAACTATTAATATTTTCCTTGGGATTTGTTTGTCTTCAGATGAGGTGTTGGAAATAATACTGGGGGGGGATGAATCAGTGTTAGCAAATCACTAACTTTTTCATTTCCATACTTAGATTCATATACGCTACTTCAGTTAAGGGAACCCGCATGTACACGCAACTGTGTCTAATGCAACTAGCGTATATCCAGTAAACTTATGATTCAATTAATCCATTAAATGTTGATCTTTAGTTAGTGCATCATTAACCATATTAACAGTAAACAGGTGCAGTAAAATAGAACAGACCATCACACACAAGAAGCACACATGAACACCATGATGTAAGGTGGAAACCCAATGTGGGTGAAAACCACCTGCTGCAATTCGTCTCTATCATCCTTTAATAAGAGACTTCTTTTTACAATATTTATGTACTGGAGCAGTCTTATACCAATACACAGGCTTCTACCTGAAGAAGGCTACAACCTTCTCTCGTTTTCTAGCTTCTCCTGGAAGAGAGCTACAACACCCTTAGCTCTTGTACTAGCTGATGTACTAGTACGTAGGTGCTGACCTACAGAAGGCTACAACCTTCTCTTTCTTCCTCCAGGTACCACGTTTCATAAATTTTCAGACTGGATACTCATGGAACACAACATCATAATCTGAAGGCCACGTTTCATCCAATTTTCATACTGGACCCATCAATATCATTAAAGCACAAAATCAATCACTTCTTGCATCATCAATCTCTGAATCACCCAATACTGAATCACTGAAACCCTATCAACAAAATGCAGTCACCAAAACACAGAGTAGAACACAGAACTCTACAACAATATTCAGAGCCAACTGTATCATCAGAAATCATGCATCAAAGTGCATACGCTACTTGGAAGCGCTGAACCAGCATGTATATGCAACTTTACCAAGGCGAACCAGCGTATATGTTATCAAACACTTACTTATGACTTTGCTGCACTTCTTGACTTCGGACATACCCAGATTATTACATGTACAAGGATAATACGTGTGTTAGCAAACTGATCTAGTCCATCAGATCACATAAAGATAAGTCATTATGATCCTAATCCATTATCAGATCTCATCCATCAACACTGAAGCTAAACACAATCAGCCAATCTGAATATGCAGAATATTGACACCAGTAAACAGTCACTAGAACTCATTAACAACCAGAACCACCTGTAACTTCAAACATCATAGTTCATATGGTATACGCTACTTAGATGTATCTAACCTGTGTATGTACGCACTTTTATTATAGTCAACCAGCGTATACATCTGTAAATATTCATTCATGATTTGCAGCTATTCCAAACTTGAGTTATACCCAAATCATAATATTTACAGAACATTACATGTGTCAGTATATAGATCTAGAACAAGCATGATCAAACCGTATAGAGATGATTCATTCCAAGCCATTAGATCCCGATCTATCCTTAGATCTTGTTCTCCATCAACCGTTGAGATTCCTCCTTGGCTTAGATCAAGCAAAGCATCATGAAACCACAACCTGCATACTAGATCTCATACTTCATCAGATATTCAAGACTTTCTGAGTGCCTTTGCCTAATGATCTTCTCCTCCTTTTATAGTCTTAGGCCTTACTCAATACCATGGTCCAAAACCACTTAGAACCAATACCTTGGACCAAATACCTGGGGTCAACACGTCGGACAAGATACCTTGGACCAATACCATGGATCACAATACCATGGTCCAAATACCACGGACCAAAACCCAATGTACGCACCTTCCCTTGCATGAAAGTGCGTGTATACGTATACACACCTTTTGGTCGGCTAACCTGTGTGTATATGCGGCTTTATCAAGGGGAACCTACGTATATATCTTTTTCTTCATTTTGTGAGCCTGAACTGTGATCTGTCATCTTAGTAAGTTGCCATCAAGGACAACACCTGTATCATAATGCCAACAATCTCCCCCTTTGGACTTGATGGCAAAGCTAACTTGCCATACTGAGAACTGTCATCTTAATGAGTTGCCATTGTACATTACATCTGAACTAATTCCTTTGAGCTGCCTTGCATCCCATGTATTCTGTCACATCTGATATCTCTTATGTAGATTCATCTAGTTATATATTAGTGAGTTGTTCTGCTACAGGTGGGTTTCCATCAAGTACAACACATGCATCATAATGCCAACAATCTCCCCCTTTGGACTTGATGGCAACAACCACACCAAGTCACTCTCCCCCTTCGACATCAAGGGCAAAGGGCGAACCAAAATATTCTCTTCCTTGATATACATTCCGTTGTCCATACTCCCCCTGAGTACCTGCTGAAATTTCTGATTGAGCTCCTCTTTTGTATATGCCAAGATGTACCAATCTGTCCATCCTCCCTCTAAGTCCATGCTGAAATCTCTGCTCTACTGAAGAGTGTTGTTTATGCTCCCCCTGACTGTAAGCAAGGTCTGCAAAAAGATGTTCTACAAGAAGAACATGACTCTATACATCATAAATGACCTTCCTATCACCAAAGACTCATACATACATCCAACTCCCAACCAAGTGGGGATATACCAATATTGACTCATCCACCCAACCAAGTGGGGATACACCAAAAGCTTATACATGATAAAACAAGAACATTACATCATCCATCCTAGGCATGAAAAGAAATACACGACATAGAGACTAAATATCTAAGACAAGACTATGATAGTCATTAGCAAGTATCATCAGCACTGTATGATCTGCTCCATAGGCATCTATCAACCGCTTCCAGATCAACAACCTGTATATGTCCATTAGTGTAGAAGTCATCAACCTGTAACAAGGTATGTTTGCATATAGATATCAACTCATCCTTTTGAACATCATCATAGCCTTCCATGAATGAATTCTGTATATGACATACAAAATCATTCACATTATATCATATGTGAAAAACACCATAGTCATCTCATCATCATCAAGATCTGCATGATCTTATATACCATCCATGTATCATCACTCAGGAACATCCCTCATCTGCATCAATCAATCATATGTAAGCATCAACCTATCGTCATATAGGTAAGAACTCATTATCATTATGTCTCCAACAATGCAACTTTGAGTAATCATCCATGTATCCAGCACACTGTATATAGCACTATGTATCTTGAGCTCAAGATCTTTTGTCAAGACTTCTTGATATCATCAACAGCAACAATCCTCATCCATGTGAGCGCCAAGAACTATAGGAATCTTGCATCATAACTGTATTATATGTCAATAGTAGCATATGAGTGACTCATCATCAAGTAATGAAGTTGTGTATTCAAGCTTTGTACTTCTCCTCATCCTTATGAAGATCACCATGGAAGCACCATATATGCATCATCAGAGAATCAACCACAAATCTGATCTGAACACCAACTATGTAACCCCAAGAATCATATGAGATTTTGTCATGGACAACTCCTAACCATATCATAGCAAGATGTATCATTTAGCCATATAAGCATCATCACCAAGGACTACTAACCATAATTCCAACAATGCATTATTCAAAGCATAAACTCCCCCTGAACCTGTGCCATCTGTTTACTGTTAGATCTGATCATGCATATATCATCGAGAAGTATCAAGGCATCATCATCATCAAGTTAGGATCAAAAACACTTCTAAACATCTTATGAGTATCAAGACATTTCCACACATCATCAGCAAATTGTAACCATTATCAAATAGAGAAAATAATGGATTGAATCATATCAGACCCTTTTTCCTGAACCTGTCCCACTGCTTTTCCTCAAACTAACATATACGTGACTGTGCAGTGTTTAACTCGTGTATATACGCTACTTCTCTTTATGAAACTTGCGTATGAGATTTAGAACACTGAAGTTTCACACTTTCAGCTCCCTCTGAGTCTGTCATGTCTGTGCATTGTGTTGTGCCACTTCTTTCTGACTGTACTTCTTTTTTCTTCCATATCTTCAAGTGTGATGATGTTTTCTTCTTTTGGTATGGTGCCCATACTTTGTATCTGCATTCCTTTGCTATATGTCCAAGCTTGTTACATGCATAACATCTCATATGTTTCGTATTCCTTCTATAGCAGTCAATGGCTTTGTGACCAAACATATTGCAAGCAAAACAATATCCCTTGAAGTACCTGGATCATGATGATCTTTTTGTGTGACGGTCTTGAACCATTCTACTTCTGCATCTGGCTGCAACATGTCCAAGATTATGACATACATAACATTCAACATTATTCGTTGGAGGAAATAATCGTCTATCACTTCCACAGTTAGGAGAAAAATATTTTCTTTGAGGAATTTCTTTCCTTGGCTGTTCCTTGTTGAGAATTTCAGATTTCTCATTAGAGTTCCTTGCCTCACCTTGTGAGCTAGATTCACCTTCAACAGATTCATAAAAACCAAGACCAGTTTTGATAGCAAGCGACCTTTGACTACTAAGAATATCATCCAAAATCTTAGTACTATCTTGAAATCGTAATAGTTTATCCTTTTCTTCTAATTTACCTTTCAAGATATTTACCTCAACCTGATGTTGCTCTTCCTTTTCAAGATACTGCTTCTTCATGTTTCCTTCAGCTTTTCTTCCTTCTTCCAACTGATGTCTTAATTCAAGAACTTCGTTTTCTTGTTTTTCAAGAGCTTGGAGTAGTTCTTTATTCTGCTTATTTGATTCTTCAAGATCTTCTTTTAGCAAGAGGATCTTAGCTTCAAGACTTTCATAGTAACTGGATCTATCTCTGAGTTTCTTGATTGTTGTGCTCCTTTCATTTACTTCATCTCTTAATGATGTCACTTCATCCTGCAACTTTTGACATTGATCTTCCTTTTCCTTGAATAGCTTCCTTACCTTGTTTCCTTCCTCTAGTTGAGCTTTTAGTTTGGTAGCTTCTTCTTTGAAGGCATATTCCCTTTTTTTCAATAGATCTTGTTGATCTCTAATTTTGTCCGTAAGCCTTTTAAATTCTGCCTCTATTTGATATCTTTCATCCTCACCCATAAGAGCAAATTCAATATTTTCGTTATCACTTTCATCATCTTCAAATGGATGGAGAAATGTATCATCAGAGAATAACAACTCATACCTGATAGCTCTTTTGCTTGTTCATCTTCATTCTAAGGTGGTTCTGAATCTGAAGTGTTTTTTCCACATATTCCCCAATCGATTCTCCTACTGTCGTAGTTCCTTTGAGATGTCTTCTTCTTCTTAGGCGCTTTCTTCTTTAGCTTCTTTCCCATTGTTCTACGGATCTTCTTCAAGCGATCAAGCTTCTACCAAAGGACCTGCTCTGATACCAATTGTTGGAAATAATACTAAGAGGGGGGGTGAATCAGTATTAGTAACTTTTTCATTTCCATACTCAAATTCATATACACTACTTCAGTTAAGGGAACTTGCGTGTACACGCAACTGTGTCTAATGCAACTAGGTATATCCAGTCAACTTATGATTCAGTTAATCCATTAAATGTTGATCTTTAGTTAGTGCATCATTAACCATATGAACAGTAAATAGGTGCAGTAAAACAGAACAGATCATCACACACAAGAAGCACACATGAAAACCATGATGTAAGGTGGAAACCCAATGTGGGTGAAAACCACCTGCTGCAATTCGTCTCTATCTTCCTTTAATAAGAAACTTCTTTTTACAATATTTATGTACTGGAGCAGTCTTATACCCGTACATAGGCTTCTACCTGCAGAAGGCTACAACCTTCTCTCGTTTTCTAGCTTCTCCTGGAAGGGAGCTATGACCCCCTTAGCTCTTGTACTAGCTGATGTACTAGTACGTAGGTGCTGACCTACAAAAGGCTACAACCTTCTCTTTCTTCCTCCAGGTACCAAGTTTCATAAATTTTCAGACTGGATACTCATGGAACAAAACATCATAATCTGAAGGCCACGTTTCATCCAATTTTCATACTGAACCCATCAATATCATTGAAGCACAAAATCAATCACTTCTTGCATCATCAATCTCTGAATCACCCAATACTGAATCACTGAAACCCTGTCAACAAAATGCAATCACCAGAACACGGAGTAGAACACAGAACTCTGCAACAATATTCAGAGCCAATTGTATCATCAGAAATCATGCATCAGAGTGCATACACTACTTGGAAGAGTCAAACCAGCGTATATGTTATCAAACACTTATGACTTCGCTGCACTTCCCGACTTCAGACATACCCAGATTATTACATATACAAGGATAATACGTGTGTTAGCAACCTGATCTAGTCCATCAGATCACATAAAGATAAGTCATTATGATCCTAATCCATTATCAGATTTCATCCATCAACACTGAAGCTAAACACAATCAACCAATCTGAATATACAGAATATTGACACCAGTAAACAATCACCAAAACTCATTAACAACCAGAACCACCTGTAACTTCAAACATCATAGTTCATATGGTATACGCTACTTAGATGTATCTAACCTGCGTATGTACGTGCTTTTATTATAGTCAACCAGCGTATACATCTGTAAATATTCATTCATGATTTGCAGCTATTCCAAACTTGAGTTATACCCAGATCATAATATTTATAGAACATTAAATGCGTTAGTATACATATCTAGAACAAGCATGATCAAACCATATAGATATGATTCATTCCAAGCCATTAGATCCCGATCTATCCTTAGATCTTGTTCTCCATCAACCGCTGAGATTCCTCCTTGGCTCAGATCAAGCAAAGCATCATGAAACCACAACCTGCATACTGGATCTCATACTTCATCAAATATTCAAGACTTTTTGAGTGCCTTTGCCTAATGATCTTCTCCTCCTTTTATAGTCGTAGGCCTTACCCAATACCATGGTCCAAAACCACTTAGAACTAATACCTTGGACCAAATACCTGGGGTCAACACGTCGGACAAGATATCTTAGACCAATACCATGGATCACAATAACATGGTCCAAATACCACAGACCAAAACCCAATGTACGCGCCTTCCCTTGCATGAAAGTGCGTGTATACATATACGCACCTTTTGGTCGGCTAACCCGCGTGTATACGCGGCTTTATCAAAGGGAACCTGCATATATCTCTTTTTCTTCGTTCTGTGAGCTTGAACTGTGATCTTTCATCTTAGTAAGTTGCCATCAAGGACAACATTTGTATCATAATGCCAACATGAGGTTGATGGACCTAATCAATGGTCCAGAATTGTTAGGGTTTTGATTTATGACTTGTTTGGGGAAGGAGTGGTTAGAGACTAACAACCGCTCTCTTCAGGTGCCACACCGTCCATTTTCACTCTCACTAGCCACAAGAGAGAGCTCTACAATTACCATGTCGATTCTTTAGTGCTACCTCTACTCTGTAGTTGCTTCTTCTGGCAACATTTCAACATCAATCAAACTTGGTATTTATTTTTCTTCGAGAGCTTGTTGATTTGTGATTTTAAGGAGATAGGGTTTCTGCTACGAAGATAATTTATATAAAATAAAATAAATACAAAATAATAAATAATCAAAATAATGATTATTTAAATAATCATTAATTTAATGGAAAGGCATGCCCAGTCATGAAGGGATGCCTTCCTAGGTATATAAGCATGCCCTCATTGTAACATTCATAACTCTTGTACATTTCATCATATCAATAAAATAATATTTTAAATACATTATTGTATTTTAACATTTTAAAGAAAAAACAACTCTAAGTTTTGTTGCTACATTGGTATCAAAGTCATTCAACCCCTTGGATGTTATTCGTTGCACTTTCTTCCATTAAAATCTTAGGCCTGAAATCATGGAATTAAGTGAATATCATAAATCTAAATTGCTAAATGAAATTTGACAAGAATTACAACAAATAAAAAAATAATTTGTAGAGTCATTAAAGGCTTTCAAAATACCAGATTCAACACCTACAATGGAAGAGGACATTGACATGAAAGGGACTAATAATAATGAATTCTCTAATAAAGAAATTGATGTTGAAAATGTTGAATTAGGATCTCCTAAGGGTGACTTAAATGAAACAACGAAAATCTAAACTTATAGAAAAAGAGGATGTAGAAAAAAATGATGAAAAGGAAGTTGATGCAACAACCTCTCTTGCTAATTCAAGCAGAACTTGCAAAAAAAAGGAAGTGATGTCTATGAATATACCCCATATTGACCAGAACTGTGACAAATTCAAGAGGCAAACAAGATAAAAATACAGCTAGAGAAACTACAATAAAAAAGGACTTTGAAATTTATGTTTGGGAAGAAGAAGACAAGTTGCATACTAATGATCTAGGCATTCGAGCTATGATTACTCTACCAAGTAAGTATCTACTGGAAAATGGTAGAATTTTTCATGTAGATGGCCATAAAAATATTGAAGATCCAACCACACAAGATAAGGGCCAAGTATCCACCACTAATAGTGATAAATGTGAAATGTCTGCTCAACTTTAGGTGTCATCTTTGCCCATTGAAAGTGAAGGCAAGCAGGATTTAGTGGGTACATTGACAAAAAAAGAGAATAAAAGTTCTTCCAATGTTGTTGCGAAGAATAATGTTACAGATATTGGTGATGTTGCCAAGATAATTGTCAACAAGAAGAAGAAAAATAAGGATTTATTCACTAAGGAAAATGTCGCAGATCCCACGGGTTATTTATATAATGTTTATAAGGCTCAAGAGGAGAAGCAGGAAGAATACAATACTGGCTTTGCAAGAGATACACATGCAACACAAATGAATATGAATGGAATCCTTCTTAGAGGGATTTATGTGCAAGCATCATTTCCACAAGTTGGACGAGTGAGAAATAATTCTGATGCTAGGTGGAAGCGTGCTTCTAGTTTGCAAAAGGGTTTGATTCCTTCTCCACAGTCGTCTCTACCCACAATTCATAAATCATAGAACTGATATAAAGTGAGCAAGGTTTCCAATGAGGCATGGAGTATTTTTAAAGGAATAGATTCTGAGATTCTTGTAGCTACCAACATTTCTTTTTCTTTAAAAAGTGCTTCCATGTCTGTCTCCATTTTCTGAATTTGAATGTTCTGTTCAACTATCAACTTGAACAAATTTTCTTTCTCTATCTCCAGCTGAGTGATTTCTTTGGTCTGTGGATGCTCTATGGTTGGAAGCTTGAGCTGCTTTCTTAGAGCTTTAATATCAGCGTTCTTATTTTTGATCATCTCCTCAGCTGCTTTGATGTCACTAGGATCATATCCTAGTTTAATCACCAAATCTTCAAGAGCTTTGGTTCTGGTGTCTTTGGCCAAGGATGACATTCGCTCTATCTTTAGTTGTGAATGCATGTTGTTTAGAGAGGCCTGCAGCTTGGAAGCTGCCATGGTTGAATTTGTTAATGTTGAGTATATCATTTTACCAACCTGTTTATGCAAATCAATATGATTGATTGCATGAATATTCTTGGTATCAAAAGAAAAGACAGAGGCTTTGTAGTCTTTTGCACCTTTAGGGACTAGAATTGTAGGTTCTAAGAAGGCTAATTGGAACTATCCCTTCTCTATGTCAAGTGCAGACAACAATCTGTGTTGAGTAGTAGAAGTTCGCTTCCAAAATTCTAAGTATGTTTTAGCCTTCAATGCTTCATTCTTCTTCTTAATCTCTCTATATCTGGAAAAATTATTTTGCTATGTTGCAATCTGGGATGTAGAAGACACAGGTGACTATGTTATTTCTTCAATGGGTGAGACGAAAGTGGTGGGGGACTTGTTCAAACAACTGTATCTTTCTCCTGTGAACCCTTTTCTTCTGCTGATTCCTCTTGAGTATTTGTTTGAGTATCATTTTTAGCATCAGCCTTAGTATTTTCCTTAGAATCTGTCTTCTTTCTTCTCTTGAAAATACAAAACTCTGTAGCTTGAGACCTTGAATCTGTAGGAGTCATACTTTCCCTTGATCTCTTATCTTCTTTGTCCTTTGAAATACGAGTTTCTAGAGATGTCTGACTGAAAATTTTCTCTTCAACCTCTTGCAATGTATTCTTTGTCCACTCCTCTTGACTGGCATACTACTCTATTTCTGGTTTAGGTGTATGTGCATATGGTGTGGTCTTCTGCTCAACTATAAATTTTGAAATTATCCCTAATGGATCATAAGACCATGTGAAACTTAGCTTGAATTTCACCTTCTTTAATAACTCATCTGCTTCCTTTGTTGTTGCTTTGGTGTTGACGATGTAAGGACCAATATGTGCCTTCAATTTTAATTGTGCCTTCTATTTTCTTGTCACAAAATGCAATTCATCCATATTTAAAATTTGTCTAATATACTCCAGGGAAAATATTTTTATTGGTACAAAAATTTATAACCTATAGGGAGGGAGTTCACATCCATAGATTCAAATTTCTTTATAATTCTGGTAAAGATACCAATCTCCGACCTTGGCTTGTTCTGTGAAATGTAAAACTCTTGATTTCTAGTGAAATCCTTGGTAAAATATTGTTGCTAAGAAGACATAAGGATACATGTAAAAACTGATCTACAAAATTACTAAATGAATATTCCTATGAATTATTTCTCACCAAGGAAGTCCAGTGAATGAATGATAGTGGTCTTCCCTATACATCCACCTTCTGCAATTGAAATTTGAACATGTCTGCTTGATAGAACAACATCAAATACATAAGGACTGACTGGTGTTTGAATGCACCTTCAGCAGTAAACTTCATAAACTGATCATGAATAACATTTGATAGATATTGATTGTAGTTGAAAATGATTGATGGCTTCTGACCAATTGAGAACACTGACAAAAATCCTAACACTACTTCATCTACCCATTGATATGTGGGATAACCTAATAGGAAAGTAACCATAAAAATAACTTGCCTTGACATTTCAGGGAAAATAGAAGCAGAATATGGGGGATTATTTCTAGGCAACTCAAAATTCTCAAGCAGAAAAGACTCAAAAATATGGGCTTGTTGAGAGAAAGTAAACTTATGGTATATTTCCATGAGTAAATCAGTGGAAAATGGATCTAAGGGAGCTTGAAGATTAATCTGAAGAGCTCTGCAGATAGCTTCTAGTGTAATTGTGAATAAGATTTCATTATTTTGGGTAATTACAACCTTTTCGCTATGGAGATACGTAAGATGACACCATGTAGAAAATTATTGAAAAACATGAGTCTAGGGAAAAATAAATTGAGATAAGAATGACTCCCAGATATTCAATTCATCACTATTATCTAAAAAAAAATATTTTCCCAGTTATGAAGCTCATACAAGTCGAACTCACATTGGGTTTCCGCTATTTTATATTATGTGTCAACCAAAGGAAATTCATCTAAGTTATGAACAGAAGGTAATACAAGACTCTCAACAACCATTTTCACCTTTCCTTTATGAGACGACATCTTTGACTGTAATGGAGGCTCAGGAAATAGTATTACCATACTCTAATTGATCGATTACAGGAGGGGAATGCTACTGCAAAGGACGTTGGTGTACTTGAAAACCTTCAGGTAAACCTGCATAGATCAAACGAATAGAAAAAGGGACTAATGTAGGGTGATGCAGGGTTTCTAAAGTGAGAGGGGGGTGACTAACAGAAAACATTATTGTTTTGGAGTGTTGCATTAAAAGAATTATACATTGGCGGGAGTCATTAATGGCCAACGTCCATATGAGTGTTGGCAGGAAGATTCAATAACCAATGGTAATGTGATGTGGACGGTAAGGTGACGTGGACGGATAAGTGGACAACGGGTGGCGTGTCGTGAATGGATCGGGAGCGGGCAATGGTTTTCGAGGGGGGTGCAAACGGTAAGTGGTAAAGGAGGGGCGGGCCTCGAAATCATTATGGAATTGCCACGTGGGTTTTGGCGATTTCCACAAAAATGTTTTTCGAACCCCCCCCCCCGCCCGTTAAGTTCTAAAAGGGGGGCGGGGGGGGGGGAACATTGTTCTCTGTCATTGGTCCAGGCAGGGACGTTCTCGTCCATTCAAACACACAATAACTTTATTGAAAGGCGACAAAACGTCACATCTTCTTTTATTTACAACTTTAAATGGAATTTTTTGCTAATTAATCAAAATTTGACCATAATATAAAACTTAGGGTGACATTTTAACTAGCGCGCCCTTTGGGGATTTTTAATTTTATTTATTTTTCACATATTTTTCTTCTTCATTCTTTTTCCATTTTTATGTTTTTTCTATTTTTCTTTATTTTCTATTTTTTCTTATTTTTTCAGTTGAAGGAGGATAAAAACAACTAAAAGTAAAAAATAAGTTACAACATCCCTCAGGATAAATAACTAGATAATCATACCTTGATCACAATTTTTATAGGACCATAACAGGGTCTAATCTTAAGCGATGGTGGAGGAGTCTAGACCGCAGGGACACATCTCAGGTGTTGTTAATGCTTCCTTCATCACTCTTATCCCTAAAACTTCTAAAACTAACATGTTAGTTGAGTTCAAACTAATATCATTATGTAATGTTCTGTTCAAAATAATTTCCAAAATCATAGCAACCACATCAAGTTGTTGTTATATGAACATGTTGTGTTGGATCAATATGACTTTCTTGTAGGCGGAAGAATACAAAATGTGGTAGGAATTAAACAAGACTGCATACATTCCATCAAATCTAAAAAGTTGAAGGCTTGCTTGATGAAAATTGATCTCATCAAAGCTTTTGATAAGGTGGATTGAGAGTTCCTACGGTTGATCCTCCACAAAATTGGATTAGATAGAAGGCATATCCACTAGATCATGGCTTGTTTGACCATGGCCAACATTGCAATTCTGGTCAACGGGATCCCATCTGTTTTCTTTCACATTTGTAGAGGGTTGCACCAAGGGTGTGCCCTTTCCCCACTACTCTTCATATTAGTGATGGACGCTCTAAGCAGAGCAATTCGAGTGGCAAAGGATGTTGGGATATTGTTAGGCTACAAGGTCATAGCTAACAACAAGTTGTCCCACTTAATATTTGTGGATGACTTCTATGGCTTATGGGAGACCAAATTCTCAGATTGGCAAATATTTTTCCAAATTTTGGAAAACTTTAGTAAATCTATTGGCCTTCATATTAATAAGATCAAATCTAAGCTTTTTGTTAGTTGCTTGGAGGATGCGAAAGCCAAGAAAATCTTGGATCTATTTGGGGTCAAATCAAACCCCTAGATGGAGTTTTCAAATACCTGGGGTTTTATTTAAATCCCAACAGTTATAAACTGAGCGACTAGAATTGGATACTGGAGAAATTTGCAAGGAAACTTTTGACATGGGAAAAAAAATGGTTCTCACTTGGAGGAAGACTAGTTATAGCTAAGGTTGTTCTTCAGGGTATATCAATATATTGGATGCACATATTTCACCTTCCCATGGTCGTCATACATTGTATTAACTATATTATTGTTGACCTTATCTGGCCCGTTGGTGCCGGGCAGAAACCAAAAATCCACTTGTCCTCCCTGGCTTCCATTTGTAGACTTGTTGAGTGTGTTGGATGGGGTATCGAGGACACGCACAGCTTTAATTGTGCCCTTCTCACCTCCAATCTATGGAGGGCCTTTAGGAGCCACCATATCTAGCAAAATATTATCATGGAAAAATATCTTAACAATGCTTATCCGGAGGAGTGGATTAAGGAAGGTTCCTCGATGAAGCGTAATGCATCCTTTGTTTGGCGCAACCTGATGAAAGCTAAGCAGTGGATGTGTGGCAACCTTTGCTGGATAGTTGGTTGCGGCGATTAGATCTCTATGGGTTTAGATTCCATTCTCGGTATGGAGGGTTCCCACCTTCTATCCTTTACCATGATACATTTTCTTAATAGCCATGGATTTTATACTGTGGGACACTTGGGGGTCACTATGCCAGAGGGTTTCCCCTCTACATAATGGTTGTGGGCGGCGGATCTTGATCTGGCATCGAAACTCTACCTTGAGTGGGAATCCTTCCGCTGACATCTCACACTAGGTGGTGTCTCTCTATCAGACAAAGAGGATAACCTCACTTGGGGAGGGACTTCACAGGGCAAAGACAGTGTTGCTAGAGAAGTGTATAAATACATCTCTCCTTGGCCCTTGTTGGACTCTTTAGATGCTTTCAGATGTGGAGTTGGGAGACCCCGACTAAGCTGAAATGCTTCACTTGGCTTTTGGTCCATAATAGGATCCTCACTTGGGACAATCTTTCCAAGCATGGATTTATGGGCCCAAGCTTTTGCGCACTCTATAGATAAGCTCCAGAGGATGCCACTCACTTGTTTTTGGGTTGTCATTTTTCCCTTTTGGTTTGGGAAGGTGTCCTCTCCCTTCTCAATATATGCCTTCATAAGGATTGGCTCACTATTTTGGATTTCTTACGATGTTGGTCTACCAAACTCTCGGAATACAGAACTCTCCCTCTTTACACCTTCTAGGGAATTTGGCCCTGCATAAATGTTGTTATATTTGAAAATTTGTTGCCTAATTGTGGGGACATTTTCCTCCATATTATCAACTATTTCAAGGAGATTGGGCCACACAAAATGACTTGCCACAGGCGTCCTTGGGCACACAGGCCCTTTGATAATGTTTTCTCAATTGGGTACTTCGATGGAGCCTCGGTTGGAGGGATGTGTGGTTGTGGAGCTCTGCTTATGCTTTGTCCTTCACAATCCTACCATTTCTTTAGGTTTGTTGGTCTGGGCTCTAATACCAGTGCAAAAATCCTGCCCCTTTGGGGCATTCTAAGATGTGTCATGTGGATTGTTGTGGATGAGTTTGTGGTGGCATGGGAATCAAAGGCCACCATCGATTGGATCAATGGCATGCACTCTCTCACTATGTCGTCGCTTTCCCACTGGATCCTGCAAATCCAAGTGATGAAGGAGGCTTTCCAATCAATATCTTCCTGCCACATCTACAGGGAACATAACTCACATGTGAATCTGCTATCTAAGAGGGGAACCACTATGGAGAATGGATTAATTAGATTCAAATGTCTTGAGAAGCGAGCCATTATCAGCGAGGGGTCCTTTTCTATTGTATGAAGCTCCACCTCTGGAAACTTCCTCTGTTTTGTTGATCTTTGCTCTGTTTTTTGTTGATCTCTGCTATGTTTTTTATTGTACTGAGGATTTTGCTTCCCATCTTCACTGCCTCATGGCAGGATTTTTCTCTCTGATTTTTGACCCATTAGTTGGGCTAGGAAATGTAATCAGACACATTTACTTACGTCCTCAATTGGTTGTCGATAGCTGAAAATGCTCTAGAATCAACATTATGTAACACCCTTTATCCATAAATAAAAAGTTGTTGTTTTTTCTGTTTACAAAAACTTAATTCACAAACACGACATGAATGTGGATATCACCATTAACAACACCAATGCATTAGCATTAAACCAGTGTTGGTTGCATTAACATGAATTCACAATTGGGAAAGCGACGAGGATAAGATTATTTTTATATTGACTCTATGGCTTGATTTTTTTTTTCTTCTCACAATTATAATTAATTATCACAGGATGAATTTACACAACAAAATAAAACCATTGAAATCTAGCCAAATTGACAAGATTTCACGAAACAATTTAATATTTCTATTTTGTTTTACGTCTTTATGTTTAATAAATATCAATTTAAAATAAAACTATAATAACTAAAATATTTCATAAGAATAAATTTTAATACATCTTTTTGGCTATCAATATTTATGAAGGTATAATTCCTTTAATACAGAAGACAATATATGTCGTCCATTGAATTTAAGCAACTACAAAATCTGAATTGAATTTCCCATTGCATGGGCAATTAGCTACTATTTAATAAAACAACTTAATAAAATTGATAAGTTTGTTGCATGTTCAACGCTATCCAATTCGAGGCATTTTTATTTAGATTGTTGAGGTACGTAACTCACACATTGAACAATTCATTGGTGGTCAACATAACTGTGCCGTGGAAGTATGTGTAGAGGTGGTTGTGTATAGAAAGTGTGTGCCAAGATAGAGACTCATAATTTTGATTCCATTAATTAGTGATAGCAGTAAGCAGAGATTATACTACATTATAGCTATAAATATTATTAAATTTAGAAAATAACGTATTAAACTAAAAAACGAACACAAAAATATTTAATATAAACCAAAAATACAAAATATTAAAATAACAATAACAAACTCCCACAAATAACAATAAAGTAGTTCTGCTCAATAGGGACCCATGTTTGTCCATTTTTTTCATGGTTGCCCCTAAATCGGGAATATATTCGCAAACAGCTCTATATCTAAATCATAAGAACAAAATATGGAGAGAATTATTTAGACAATCTATGTACGAATGGAAACTACTCGTTACCTTCTAATAACATAGATGTTTTAATTAAACAATGATTTTTAGTGTTATATTTTTTTTATATCAACATAATTAAGTTATTGTTATTTTGGTTAATGGTTTCATCTATAATGTAATATGTTTTTTTGTTTTATTTGAATAATTTGTTTTTATTTGTTTTTATTTTTATTGAGTTATGAGGTTTATTCTACAATCTAATATGAGAGGATGTTTAAGTTTGTTCATGAGTCCCTGTCTTTTTAAAATAAAAATTAAAAAAACTATGTTCTGAATAGAAAAATAGTATCGACTATAATAAAAAAAAATGAATATGTTGTAAAGTAATTAGAAGTAAAAAAAAATGTGTGAATATGTTTAAATCTTATACTTTTCAAAAATATTTCAAAAAGAGATTTAAATAAACTATTTGAATATCTATGTTAACTAATTTATGTCGATATCAACTTTATATATATCAATATATAAAAGAAAAAAAAATTAACTATTTATGGTTAAAATTTTTATTTGGTCCTATATATACTCTATTTAGCATTCAAAAAGACAATTTAAACAATGAAAAATAACACATTGTATTTTTCACTCTAAAAATGTTTACACATGAGGAAATTTGATCTCTCTCGGCTCATGTTAGATCCATAGTTAAAATGGATTTATGTTAGTTTATGCTATATAATGAAATAAAATTATGGAGCTATACAAACTTTGTAAAAATAAGAAATTTGTTTCTCAACACATAATAAGGCAAAAGTGATGCCTCATATGATATGTATAGTTGCTTTAAGGTTCGAGTTATGAATAATTTTTTATTTGAGCTCTCATAGGGCATACAATATTTATGGGATCACAAGCCTTTACACTTCATGTTTGGCTTAGGTCAAAGCCTATGTAATTTATGAAATTTATAACTTAAAAAGTCCCTTGTCTTTTTCTATGTCTTTTTTTTTTTTCACTTTGAGTCTTATATTATTATTTTTAATAATATTGACGCAAATATTCAATTGTAAATTGTTTTTGCAACATCAAAATAAAAATAAAAAGGAAATGGGTTATAAGTGGTGGTGGTGGTCCACTAAAACCAATATTGTCTATCTAAAAAAGTAAAAGATAAATTGAAATTCTTTAATATTTTTTTCTATAATTATAAGATAATAAATGGAAAAAAATAGTTATTTTTCAAGTAATTTTGATATATTTGAATTTTGGTTTTTAATATTCTAATTATTAATTTTCAATGCATTTAATCTTTGACTTCTTTATCCTAATTTTAATCTATAATAACAAGCACTTAAATTTTGTCCTTAATTAAGTAAAATCTATCAATATAGTGGTAAGGCATAATTACTCATTTTTTAATAAATACACAATCCACATCCATCAATCTCATTGTCGGGTATATTTTTATTTCCCTTCTAAATACATAAAGTTAGCCATCTTTGTGTTGATTGTGTACTAGTATTTTTTTAAATAAATTTCCCAATAATATAAAATATAAGCCTATTTAACAAATTCATCACCTATGTGCATTTCATTTCCTCATGTGTTCCCTAAAATGATAAAAAAACTAATTCTAAGTCTCCCATGAGGGAAAATTTTATTAATCAATATCCATTCTTATAAAATTATCATATATTACCTTTCCATATTAATTTGTATGGGTTAGTATCAATTCTTATAGAATTATCATATATTACATTTCCACATTAAAAGCCTCTGTTGAATATTCCAAATTCAATACATATAATATTTTTTTTAATTGTAATTTGCGGCATGTAAACTTTGTATTTTATCTTCTTTGTTTTATATTTTGTATATCCTATTAATAGGTTGAAAGAAAACGCATAAGCACCACTTACCACATAGACCTAACCATTTAGGTGCATTGAAACCCTAATGCTCAATCTAACATCGAAGAAAGAGACTCGGAAGAATTAAACGGAGGCAAAATTGTAATTGCTAGAAAACAACATTGTGACTGCTTAACCAATCATGGAAAATATTTGTGTTTATTGGTTAATATTTTTTTAATTGTTTATGGAGATAAGATTTATCTTCAGCTTCGAATCTCCTATATACAAACTTGGCACCAATACTTTTATATTTGGTTGTTTGATTAATGTACATCGTTGGAAGTTATTAATATGGAAAAATAATTATATATCTATATCTCTATATCTCTATATCTATCTATATATATATAATTTAATTTAAGATGTATGAGAATATAAGTTTATTTTTTTTTAATTAATTTTGAGCAATGTCTTGAGTATGTATAGTTATAGTGGATTCTATTTTTGTTAATGTAAATTTTTGTAAAAAATGAGAACTGCTCCCATGTTATTTATAATAAAAACATTGTAAAGGGAAATTATCATTTCGATAATGTGTTTTAAAATTATACTTTGTCATGTATTAATATTGACAAAACTAGAGTAAGTAGCTATGCAGTAGTAATGTGTTGCACAATAATCAAAGATGACATGAAATAACTAAGAGGAAGTTTGACTTCTAGTTTGACTAATTATTTTCGCTGATACATTTTATCGTTTATTCACTTCGTTGCACCATGTAACTAGGTTGTTTTGCTCAAATATTGTTGGTTGTGCCCCAGCACTTTAACGAGAAACACATAGAGTTTAATTCAAGAGAATCTTAGAGATCATTTAACGAGAAACTTGCTATAACTCAAATTGAAGACTGACAGTTGCATCACTTGAGTCTTCTAAATTTTTAACAAAAAAAATCAGATCATTTACAAATAATTCTACTATGAGTTATGAGTTGATTAATTTGGGCACATAGAAAAGATATATATAACTTCAAATTTGGAACTTGTTAAGAAGCAAAAAAACAAGCTTAGATGCAATTGTTCAGAAAACATAGGGATGTCTTCACTTGGATATATGAATCTCTTGGAGCATATGATACAAGGATAATCTGGCATGTCATTCCCCTCCATGAAGATGCCAAACTTATCTAATAGAAATTAAGAAACATACATCCCACATTGGATCCATTGATTTAGAAAGAATTGAAAAAACTTTGGATGTGAATATGATCTTAAAGTTTTTCATTCTTCCCGGATTTCCAATTTAGTGCCAATCAAGAAGAAACCAAGGGAAATCAAACTATGTTGATTTCCATAATTTAACCAAAGCTTTGCAACAATGTTGTCGAGCTTGCAAACTCCATCATGGAAGAGGGCTAGTGGTCATAGCTCTTGCTCTTCATGTTCCAGTACGTGAACTGTAAGTCATTTAATCGTCTACTTTGTCTCATTTCCTCCAACTCTCCATCTATATCATACAATAGTATCTTGCTACACATAAAAGGGGATAGATAACCATTCAAGTCTACCCTTACCCCATTGAACCACGTAAACTGTAACAAAAAATTGTAAAATGTTTGGCCTTTTCAACATGTGAGTTTGCATGTGATGCCTCTATTAGTGAAAATGGTTGCCTTCACAAAATACCAAATGCTTTGTATCCCACTTTAAGCATTCTAGTATTCTACCCTCCCCTTCATCTCCCATTCTTCAGCCTCCACTGCTTATTGTCTCCCCTCAGATTCACTTCAGTATTTGTGACCAAATCTTGAAACAAAGATTTCGTTTACCTTTTTAATGGGGCTTATGGAAAAACACATGTTCATTCAATTTATATTATCTTTGAATCCATTACAATATCTAAAACGGTCACCATGATATTGAATCAAGTGGAATAGAGTGGCCATGGAATTTAGTGGTATTGAGGACATGAAAACAAAATCAAACATCTCCATGAATGATATTTGTAGCATTCCTTGTCAGAGAGAAGACCTTCAAAACATTACCTTGCTCACTTCGGAAAATAGTAGCTAATTTGAAGTAAAATAGAAACATGTAGAAACCTAGGAGAAATATGATAGAAAACAGGTGTTTGAAACAAAGTAGAAAGCTACTATGAATGTTGTTGTTGTAAGCAAACAATCAAAGTCACAAACACCTACTTTTTCTAACATTGAAAATATTTAATTATATTGTGTGGAATTGTTCAGTGGACTGAGGAGCATCTTCTAATGTAATGCCCAATATTGTTGCAAAAATATTAATGCTACTCCTACCAAAAATTATACCCCAATTATTAAATTAGACAAGTTGTATGTAAAATTCATGGGTGGATTTAAGGATGTTTTGATGAGAATCATTTCTAGTATGAAAGTTTGTCAAATTATCGATATTGTTTTTGACATTCATGGGACTTATGATTTATTTCTCAGAAGGGATTGCTCTCAAAATCTACAGGGATACTTCCCCACCAATCACTCTCATTTGTGGTTACCATGGAAGGAATAGTCAAATAAAATAAGAATTGATTAGGAAGCCTACATGAAAGACATGTTTATTGAACTTGAGGGATAAAATGAACCCATATAATTCATATAGGAAATTCTAGAGAATTACTCTTTTGAGATTGGTTTCAAGAATTATACATCAGAAGAATAAGATACAAAGTTTGAACTCCATTTCATTTGGACTGAAGATGAAAATTATATGATAGTGGATATAGATAGTGCTAGATATTCTAACCTATATTTAGAAATTGAAGATGAAAATTGTATGATAGTGGATATAGATAGTGCTAGATATTCTAACCTAATTAGAAACTAACTTCTACACATTGTTTTATGATGGTTCTATGTTACAGGAGGGTGTAGGGGAAGATTGTACATTGATTGATCCCTAGAAAAAGCATACCCTTATTTCTTATAGGCCTTGAAAAATTCTTGATTTGAAGGTGAAACATGTAAAAGTTTTGGTTTGAAATTAATATTATAGAAGGTAAAGAATTCCATCCATTTTATTTTCATTCATTTGGAGAATTGCCAATCTGAGGTACGAAGCTTGATTACTAAATTTTATGCTTTTAGTATTGTGTCCATTCCTTATTGTAAGATTGTAGTTGTGAACACTCTAACTAAATTTGCTTCTAGGATAGCTCCATTAGATGATATTCTACTAACAGATTTATATTGAAATCCTTTTTAAGCCTTTAATCCCAAACTATGTCATTAACTTGTGGGTGTTCAGTGATGATCAATAGATTATCCAATTATTTGATTACTGAGGGCATGTTTAAGCAAGTAGTAATAGACGATTAAGAACATTCAAAATATATGGAGATTTGTCAAGATGGTATGGGAAATTTAAGGAAGAATTCAATTCCCAAAGGAGTAGATCTAGAAAATCTATAAATTTCAAAACAAATAATTCTACTATGAGTTATGAGTTGATTAATTTGGGCACAAAAAAAAAGATATTTAGAAAATCAACCTTGGAACTTGATGTTAAGAAGCAGAAAAACACAAGCTTAGATGCAAATGTTCAGATATTATAGGGATGTCTTCACTTGGATCTATGAAGCTCTAAGAGCATATGATACAAGGATAATCTGTCATGTCATTCCCGTCCAAGAAGATGTCAAACTTATTTAACAAAAATTAAGAAAGGTACATCCAACATCGGAGCCATTGATTTAGAAAGAATTGAAAAAACTTTGGATGTGAATATCATCTTAAAGTTTTTCATTCTTCCCATATTTCCAATTTAGTGTCAATCAAGAAGAAACCAAGGGAAATCAAACTATGTTGATTTCCATAATTTAAACAAATATTTGCAACACCGTTGTCGAGCTTGCAGCCTCCATCATGGAAGAGGGCTAGTGGCCAGATCTCTTTCCCTTCATGTTCTAGTGCGTGAACTGTAAGTCATTAAAGGTCTTATGCATGAATTAAAGTTAATCACCTACTTTGTCTCATTTCCTCCAACTCTCCATCTATAACATCCAATAGTATCCTGATGCACATAAAAGGAGATAAATAACCATTCAAGTCTATCCTTACCCCACTGAATCATGTAAATTGTAATAGAAAATTGTAAAATGTTTGGCCTTTTCAACATGTGAGTCTGCATGTGATGCCTATGTTAGTGAAAATGGTTGTCTTCATAATATATCAAATGATTTGTCTCCCACTTTAAGCATTCTAGTATTCTACCCTCCTCTTCATCTCCCATTATTCAGCCTCCATTGCTCGGTGTCTCCCCTCTGATTCACTTCACTACTATGACCAAATCTTGAAACCGAGATTTTGTTTACCTTTTTAATGGGGCTTATGGAAAAACACATATTCATTCAATTTCTATTATCTTTGAATCCATTACAATAGCTAAAAAGGTCACCATGATATTGAATCTAGTGGAATAGAGTGGCCATGGAATTTAGTGGTATTGAGGACATGAAAACAAAAACAAACATATCCATGAATGATATATGCAGCATTCCTTGTCACAAAGAAGACCTTCAAAACATTACATTGCTGACTTCGGAAAACAGTGGCTAATTTGAAGTAAAATAGAAACATGCAGAACCTAGGAGAAATATGATAGAAAACAAGTGTTCGAAATAAAGTAGAAAGCTATTGTGAATGTTGTTGTTGTAAGCAAACAATAAAAGTCACAAACACCTACTTTTTCTAACATTGAAAATATTTAATTATATTGTGTGGAAATGTTCAGTGGATTGAGGAGCATCTTCCAATGTAATGCCCAATATTATTTGCAAAAATATTAATGCTACTCCTACCAAAAATTATACCCACATTATTCAATTAGACAAGTCAGATGTAAAATTCATGGGTGGATTTAAGGATGTTTTGATGAGAATGATTTCTAATATGAAAGTTTGTCAAATTATAGATATTGTTGTTGACATTCATGGGACTTATGATTTATTTCTCAGAATGAATTGCTCTCAAAAGCTAGAGGGATACTTCCCCACCAATCACTCTCATTTGATGTTACCATGGAAGGAATAGTCAAATCAAATAAGAATTGATTAAGAAGCCTACATGGAAGACATGTTTATTGAACTTGAGGGATAAAATGAACCCATATATTTCACATAGGAAATTTTAGAGAATTACTCTCTTGAGATTGGTTTTAAGAATTATACATCAAAAGATTCAAATACAAAGTTTGAACTCCATTGCATTTGGACTGAAGATGAAAATTGTATAATAGTGGATATAGATAGTGCCAGATATTCTAACCTATATCTAGAAATTAAAGATGAAATTTGTACGATAGTGGATATAGATAGTGCTAGATCTTATAACCTAATTAGAAACTAACTTCTAGACATTATTTTACATGGTTCTATGTTACAGGAGGGTGCAGGGAAAGATTGTACATTGATTGATCCCTAGAAAAGTCATACCCTCATCTCCTATAGACCTTGAAAACGTTCTTGATTTGAAGGTGAAACATTTAAAAGTATTGGTTTGAAAATAATATTATGGGAGGTAAATAATTCCTTCCATTTTCTTTTTCTTCAGTTGAAGAATTTCCAATCTAAGTATGAAGCTTGATTACTGAATTTTATGCTTTTAGTAGTGTGTCCATTCCTCAATGTAAGATTGTAGTTGTGTCCATTCCTCAATATAAGATTGTAGTTGTGTACATTACTCAATGTAAGATTGTAGTTGTGTCTCTTATACTTTTCCCAGAGAGGTTAAGATGAAATGAAGTTTTTTCTTACTATTTCTCACTTTTCATCTTCCGTTGTCCATTTTGCAAGTTTCCAATCATTGATCCATTATTTCACTTTGGGATTGAGCCTCTCTATGTCCTTTATTATTTGGTAATATGTCATAATCGATTCTCTGATTGTGTCAACACATGGAAATTTTTAAGTGCTCAACTAAATGGGATTTTTCTTGCCCAGCTAGGCTTTCCACAAAGCAAACTTAGGGATGAGAGGTAAGAGGCATTTCTTTATGGTCTTTATTTTCATGACTCTGGGGTAGTTCTTATACTAGACAAAAAAAAACTTGATCCCAATTGGATGGTCTAGAATACAAAGGGATATTTATATCTGAGATAATAAAGTTCCATAATGAGATCATTAAATGGTAGTCATCAAAAAGATGGGTCATGAATACCTCACAATATTTGTAATGAACCCACTCGGGTGGACAGAGTATACAGTTTTTGAACTAGTCCTCAACAATTAGAAGCTTCATATGCACTATGAGGCATAAGAAATCTACATTTTGAGCAAGATCTTATTCCACATGATGGAAACACATAGAATCCATAAGTAGACTACTTCAAAATAGCAAGGTACACTTGCTTTACAATGTATTGTCCTTGTGTTTCCTTGTGAGGGATATTTCTCTTTTCTGAAAGCAATTGGAGATGAATATTTTAGGGTAGGGTCATCTTCTTCACATGCTGCTTCCATCCTTTCCAAATTGTTTTATCATATTCACTTCAAATGGACATATCAACAAGAATTTGAACACCATTATTTTCTGCAAAGGCCTTTGGGCTAAGGGAGTATTTCCCATAATGGAGTCCCTACATATCTTTATTGTTTCCTCATTCATGGGATGGAATTGACTTACAGATTTAGATATATCCAAAGGGAGGGTCTCTCAAAAGGATCATATCTCTTTCTTCCTCATTAAAATATATGTTCCATATTACTTCCTTTCACCCTATTGTTTTTTCAAAAACTGGATATTAATATATGTGTGGACATGCTAATGGTGCATTGAATTTAGTTTCAAAGGATTCGTCGCCATATAATGTAATAGCAATGGGAATCTAGGACTATAGCATCATTGTGTGGACCATAGCTAGTCCACACCTTATTTTTGTTGGGAAACATTTTTTTTACTTGTGTTCTTTGCAATCAAATAGGAATTGGAAAATGCATGTATTGCTTGTCCTTGTGTGAGTGTTTATATGATGGGTTGCCACTGTTTCCATTTAGATTTTAAACCTTTTGTTCTTTCTATTTTAAATTTATATTGGAAGTGTTGTGGGAATTCCTTTGGTGATTTTGTTTTGTAAGCTATGTGTGTATTCAGGTACAGGGGAAATTGGAAGGCGGCCAACTTTATACGCCTTCATATGTTTCTTGTATTAGGGCCATTGTATGTGGAGCAACACAAGGAATTATGTTCCCAACCAACTTATCTTCATTTTGGAGCTCCTTACATCAATTGCTTCAAGAAATGGATGGAGAAACTGGTGGTTCTACAGAAGGCAATTTTTTTGAGGCCTTACTAAATAACCTCATTAAAGAAGGGGAAGTTCTTGGTTCACCCCGGTCAGGAATATCTTGAACACTAGCAGTATGTTTTTCTTTGTAGTTCTATTTAGGCATGATGCAAAATGGCTAGTTCATTGAATTACGAGCCTTATTCTAAGAGCATATTTCTAGCTTGCTATGTGGAATACTTCAGTCTAGCTTATATCCTGGTCTTTCACCTTTTTAGCTGTAGCACTTTTAGTTTTTGAATGTGACAGGTATTTTCTCTTGCACAATGTGAAATTGTGGAGTATTTCATTTCTCAGGTTTGTATTTTTGGAGTGTATGCTTTTATGAAAGGTTTTTTCATTTATGAGTTGTTTATCAATGGAGTGGCATGTTGGATTTTATGAGAATCTTCAATGTGATGCATTGAATTCTAACTTTCCATGCTCAATGTTGGTTTCTAATATGTTCTATGCAGACTTCTTAGTTCTTTGTTTTCCACCTAGTCTCTAGTTTCTATCTGTCTTTTTACTTTAATCGTTGAATCACCATGCCTGAAAAAGACACCAAGCTTTGCTTAGAGGAGGATACATTAACATATACTAAATTGTAGCCCAATGTGCTGACTGGAGATGTACAAGAGAAATAAGCACAATCAACCTAATATTAAATAGAATAATGGGTAAAAATTGACACTCATTGGTTATGATCAACTTATGCTTTTATACAAGAGAAGTGGTAGGATGTGCCTTAAATTTCCTAACAGTAAACCTTTATTCATAACCTACTTTTGTTGACTTTGATCAATTTTGAGATATAACTTCTGTGTCAATGTCTAAATCTTCCAATTGTCTTCCTTATACTCCAACATTCTTTCTTGTCTAAGGAATCAAGATAGCTAACATATTACAAACCACACTGAAACAACTTTAATCTAAGACTTTGACAAACAAATATATTATAAAAATAAATGACTGGAACCTGTTGCATAACAATGGGAAATAAGATAAAATAATCTTGTTAATATCCAACATAGGAACAAGAAATAGTTCAATGGTACTAGAAAATTCAACCAGTTGTCTATAGATTATGGGAGTGTCCATAGCACTACTAGATGCTAAAAAGTTAGCAAAAAAGGAAAGATACAATAAAGAAGACACATGAAATATTTATTGTTGATACTTTAGTCAATTTCTCCTAGGTTGATACCTACATTGATATTGTTGTTGATTAGGGTCATGTTGATGCAGATTCTTTACAAGCGTTGAAAATATAGTGTGTATATTTTGGCTTTAATTCCTTATACTCAACTAAATCAGCCTGAAGATTTCCCTAATTTGCCTAAAATTACATGGTTCAGATTCTTACCTTTTAATATTTTAGAGAATTTGGCTTAGGAGCTCAAGCAATCCCCGCAAATCCTCACCAAAAAAATTGAGCTATTGTTTATTTTTAATGGTTTTTTGAAGTTGTCTTGATGACTTATTATAGACAAAAGTGAGGATATTTCACCTTGTTCAATTTTTGACCTTGGGGTTGAAGATAAAATTGCAGGTTTGAAACTTGATTCTGGAAAAATATTCACAGATGCTTTGCACCCAAGGTCATCATCATTTCATTTCAGATTTATTCCTTCTTTGTTGGGCATCATATTGTACTTTTATAGCAGGCTAATGCTAGTTGTTGAGGGGTTGAAAGAGAGATGTGTTGACCTTCTTCCCGATTGTTTATGTTATCAGATTTCAAAATTATTATTCAAGGTTGGTTATTCAATAGATTTTTATTTTTTTTTCGCTGCCTAAATTGATATCTTAAGCTTCACTTGGATGATTGATGATTTTATTAGTGTATATATTGAGCATCTTTGTTTGGTTGTAAAATAATTTATGGATATGTTAGACCAGTAGATAAGATGAAATAAGAAAATATAAGATAAATATATTAATGTCCAAAAAATGACTACTAAAGTAGGTCAATGAGATTGTTTTAGGTACAATGATGTCCATACAAAGTGGGACTTCCAAAGTGACTCCTATATAAAAGAAAGAGACTAGAAGTAAAATCACAATCAAATCTAAAAACCTAGAAGGCCAACTCCAGAGAGTAGAGAGGTGATCTTCTAGGCAACCTTCTAGGCCCTCCAAATGCTCCAAGTAGTAAAAGTCCCTTTCACACTCACAATGGTTGGGTTAATAGTCAAATTCTGTAAATTTATACTCTGTGGGTATGACCTTTGTTGTTTTGCATCCATAGAAACTTGCAGGATTGGAAGCAGTTAGGCACCAACTTCGTGTAAGGGTTATGGTGGTAGAGGTACTCTTATTATAGGCTCACCAGATGAAGGGCCTTCAAAGCTCAAATAAAGAAGAACAAAATTGAATCTGCATCAAATATGTCAAACGTTCACACAACTAGGACTCCAAAGTCGTACATGTTTCCTTCTTGACAAATCTTCTGCAAATATTTATGAGTAAGATCCATTGTATTTATGGATACATTTGCGGAAACAATTTTTGTACCATGCAATTAGCCTACTTGACAAATCTCCAATTTTTTTTTACAAAAATATAAAATATTTTAATATTATTTTCTACAAATATTTATGAGTATATGTACCATGTAGTTAGCATGCTTGAAAAATCTCCATTTTTTTCTACAAAAATATAAAATCTTTTGTTTGAATGTTACCAAACTCAGGTGTGGGCAGATTACAAGAAATGGGATTGGAAAAAGGATGGGGAGATAATGTAGAGAATGTCTTGGATATGATTCATTTGTTGTTGGAGATCCTTCAGGCACCTGATCCATCGACTTTGGAAATGTTTCTAGGAAGGATTCCTATGTTTTTTAATTTTGTTATTCTTTCACCTCGTGGTTATTTTGGGAAAGCAATTTTAGGAATTCCAGAAACTGGTGGATAGGTAAAAAAAACTTTTTATAATTGCAACGCCCATTCCATGATATCTTCTCTTTATTATTTGATTCTATTTTGAACTTTTACTTTGATTTTGTTTTTTCTTTTAACTACAAAATTTAACATACTTGGTATCATATCTGTTAGCACTCCTTAGTTTCCCAAGGCTGAGAAAGGAAACCAAAGAGGTAACCTCAGACCAACTTTTGACTTGGAAGATAGCCTTGCCAAATTAGAGAGGGCTCTCTCTAAATCAATCCTCATATCCAATGGAAGTGACTGGAGAATACTAGGGTTTTAGGCTAGTTATCAACTCAGTAGGGTTTGATTAGGGTTTGTTGGATAAAGAGCACTAGGTCTAAGAACTAGGTCAAGTATTCCTAAAGGTCAGTTGCAGTCATAAGATGGGGCAAGGTAGGTGAAATCAGTGACTCAAAATGATTTGTCATTGTAGTGTGGTGAGGATGATATAGTAGGAGTTAAGTGAGAAAATCATGAATTCACTTATCTAGAAGGAAAACATTGAAATGCTAATCCCAAACAAAACAGAGCATTCAGATGATGATTTCTGTTTAAAACTTATGAGATAAAGCATAAGATGAAATGTAGATGGCTGCTAGATAGGTCTAATAATCAAATATAAAAGAAAACATAAGAAAAACAGAGCCACTAACCACAACACAAGAATCCCATAAAAATAGTTGCAACTGTCTGTCATATTTTTGCAAATAGTCCAGTATAGTAGTTCAAGAGTCTGAGCTTCAAGTATCCAACCCTCTCTATGAGTTCATTTTTACTACATATAGATTCAAAACAAAATCCCCCTCCGAGGGGTCGAATCTTCCTCCTACGAACTAATTACACAATCTTCTCTAACCATTGCCAAAAACTATGGAGGTTAGAAACCAATTCCTTTTTTACATTAACTGATTTGAGTTTGATTTTGAAAGCATTTAATTACAAGATATTCACTCTAACCATCATTAAAACACTCAACTACATCAGGTAAAATCATTTAGACACTAATTACATCAATAAAAGTCAACCCTACACCACAAAAATGCACAAAAAGGCTTCCTCCACAGAAGCACAACGAGTGTTAGCAGAAGTGCAACGAGTATTTTGGATGATGTTTTCATGACCTTGAAGTGATTTTTAACTTTCCTGATGACCTAGGAAGATATTTTAGGATGTCTACTACACCCTAGGACCTTTAAGTCACCCAAACTCCATCATTAAGACTCCTCAAAACTTATTTGAAAACAAGTACTCCAGAAGTGTAGTGAACCCTCTAAAACAGTGGCAGAAAGGAGGAAAATAGGAATTTTTGGTGTTTTTCTCAAAATTTATGAACTATTAAGTGACCCCAAGTAGTTTTCCAGCATGTACAAGTCCAGAGCTATCTCCACATGCTTTCCATTCTTCATTTTGAGCCTCTGAGAAAAATCGCAACAAGTACTCGTTGCGTTTCTATAGGGTACACTTGAATATGTGCAGGAAAACTTCAAAATTTCAAAAATTTGCAAAACTTTATCTCCTTACCTTGCTTTCTGTCATGCCTTCAGACAACTAGTGATGCCTCTACCAAAATATCAAGATTATCTTTCTTCTTAAGCTTCCTTAGGGTCTTCTTGAGTTTTTTCTTCATGTTTTTTTACCTTAACCCTAGAAATCATGTTTCTTGCATAATAGTGCCTTTCCATATGCCTCTGCATGGTGGTATCCTTGTTTTCCTTTTTCAACAGCTTCTCCAAGTGCACATTTACCTTCTCAAGCCAATATTCCTTGTTCTCTTCAAAATCAGCAATTAAGGTGTCATTTGTGTCTTTGTGGGCTTGAGGAGGAGATGGCTCTTTCACAAGATTTTCCTTTCTTATCATGGCTCTAGTTTTGGGTCTCCTTTTTTGTACCTAGATGTCTTTGTCTTCAAACTTCTCCACATCAATGATAGCCTTACCTTTGTCTTTTGTTGTCAAAGCACCTGCTTTGCTTCCTGATCTTGTGATTTTATCTGCGACACTAGGCTTAGTTTCAACTGTCTATTATCTTGCTTCAAGAAAGTCACCATGAAATTTTCTTTGGCAAGGTCATCTTTCAACTCCCTAATATGTGCCTCTTTCTCTTTGATTATGTCTTTTGTTGCCTTGTCTCCATGTTGTTCTCCTAGGTCAGCCATCTCTATTTCTGGAGGTACCTCTTCATGATGTTGGAAAGGTGAATCATCTCTATCTCTAGGTGATTCTATCATGGCTTCAATCTGCACTTATTTTTCACTGACAACCTCCTTAGGTAGTCTTTTAGCCTGAGACCTAGTTCTAGGTTTAGGACTAGGCATCTCCTTTTCTATCTCAGGGGAAAAAACTAACCTCTTACCTCTGTTGTATGTTTTTGAAATTTCTTCTCTAGGCTGAGTTCTTGTCACTGATGGTATGCTTGATGGTTCAGGTCTCTGTGGCCTAGATGATGCAGGAGTATTTAGGCTCTTTGACTGGTGGGAGACAGGTAAGAGAGTAGCTGCCTTCAAGAATGCTTCCCATGACATGTTGACATGTGCCAGCTGGTGGAGAACTATGACTTTGATTAGAGCATGATGAAATAAACTTGCTTGATGATCTCTTCCCTTGGTTTGAACCTTCTCAGTCATTTTCACCAAGCTTCTAAACAAGTAATTAGGTAGGTTTAAGGGCTTTTGAGAAGTGAAATGCATCAACAACCTGATGTGATACTGATATAACCTGCTAAACCTACCCTCACAAGTGAAGTACTTCATGATCATCCTCATCAAGGGGTTGTACTTGTCCAACAACTGTCTGCTAGGAAAAATATGAGAAGGGGACTCCTTGTACTGTGGTTTCAAAAACACTTTGTAGTTCTCTATGTCTAAATCCATCCCCTTGAACCAAATCTCACCTTGGTTAGGGATACTAGTTGCTGAAGCTATGATCTCTGCTGACACCATAAAGTTCACCCCTGCAATTGTGACATGATCTCTTTTGAAATTGATGGAAAATAAACTTGTTAGGTCATGATTATAACCCACCTCTTGCACTTTCTTACAAAACCCTAGGGAGCCTGCCTATTCAGATGATTTGTTGATGAATTCTGATGGATTGATCTTTTGCATATGAGTTGGATCATATCTTGAGATCTCTCCCCCCTCGAACTCTTACTTTCATTGGCCATGCTTTTGGCTTTACTCAACAGAAAACCCTGGTTTAAAAAGAGAGGGGATAATTGATTTAAACTACAAAACAAGGGGAAAACACAACAAGTTTAGGGAAGGGGATGAAGGGGGAGGAAGTTGGGGAAATTTCTAGGGAAATTTCAGGGGGTAGGGGTAGATGTTAGGGACACATTAGTGGTGGAATTTCTTAGAATGGATAAGAAAGAAAGGGTAAAAAGTGGAAAACACAGTCACAACCCAGAAACGCAGCAAAACCTTGGGTTTTTGGGAAAAATGGTGGAATGAGGGAAATTGGTGTGGGGAATAATAGGGGAATGATCAATGAGGGTTTTTAGGAATGTATAAGCTTATAAACAAAAGGATTCCTCTGTCAAGTAAAGAAAGATCCCATAAAATGAAAAACGCAGCAAAACCCTAGGAGAGGGATTTAATCACTATTTGAAAGAAATGACTGCATCAGCAAGTTAGTGAAGGATTTACTTACTTTCTCAAGAGTCTTTGAAGCTTTTATAGCAATAAATGATCCCTTTCTTTTCCCCCTTTTACCTTCAAACCAAAAGTGCAGCAAGCCTGCCAAAAATGTAGCAGACTAACAAACTGAGCAATTGGTGATGGAATTCGAACTTCTGATGGTTGTGGCAAGTGTTACAATGGAAGAGAGGAGATATTGAATCTTTGGAAGGATAGGATGAAGTCTTGAAATTCTTTATTGCTCCTTTAAAACTCAAAAAATCAATTTGGCTTCATAAAAACGTGACATCATGTGTACTTTTGAGAAAATGACAATTGACTGATGTAGCTGCGACATAATTTCTTCAAAAGGAAATGTTACATTATTTCACTGCATTCCCTAATTTTCTAACTCCCATGATGGTGATCAAAATGATGACATGACTC
The DNA here is from genome assembly GCA_031772625.1 of Pinus tabuliformis. Lineage (NCBI taxonomy): Eukaryota > Viridiplantae > Streptophyta > Pinopsida > Pinales > Pinaceae > Pinus > Pinus tabuliformis. Next base: position 299,428,561 of record CM062807.1, on the reverse strand, counting down.
CCTCTTTTACTTTTGATGACTAATATAATGATGACAATTAAAGGTGAATCCTAGACCATGACCTATATGATGACACATTAACTCTTTTGATGACCTAGGACAGGGGATGATGACATGACCATGATGGGTGATGGTGACCTTAAGCAAGTGGAGGAAGTATCAATGACCTAGACGGTAACCAATTGTAGGTTTTAACCCTATATAGAAATTACCTGCATACGAATTCTAAAACACAGAAAATAAACAATGCGAGAGCATAACACATAAAACACATATGCACAGAGATTTCCCCTGGATCCCAAAACCGGGACTACTAGCTTGATTTTTCATTATTTTCCTTTCAATTTTATAATACATATTTATACATGCCGAAGCATTCAATACCATGGACCGAAAACCATCACGTCCAAAAAACATGTACGAAAATCATGAACAAAACCATAGGTGGGTCCGCCCAACCTAACATAGGGTCCAAAACCCCCATAAAGTGGGGTTACGGGTACACCTCAAACACCCTGTGATACCCCCCCCCCCCCCTCCCCGCTACACAATTAGCGCAACGAAGGGGGGCTCCACCCCCCTCTAACCCCCCAGTTAACTACGTAGGTTATTCATGGAAAGAATATAACACAACCCAACATTCTCCCACTTGTTGTTTTCTTTCCACAAGGGGCCACAAGAGAGTTTAGTCATTTTTCCAGCCCTGAAATGCCCATTGTCTCTCTACACCAAGATAACTTCTCAGAGCTCACATATTTTGTCAATGCATCTGCAGTATTCTTCAAAGTGTCCACCTTGACCAGCAACACCTTTTTGTCTTCTATCATATCCCTCACAAAGTGATACTGAACATCAATGTGCTTTGTCTTTGAATGATATGCGGGGTTCTTTGCCAAGAAAATTGCACTTTGGCTGTCATATTCTATCCTTATAGCTCCCTGTACTAACCCCATACTTGAACACAATCTTTGCAACCAAACTGCTTCCTTGCTTGCATGAGTGGTTGCCATGTATTCTGCCTCTGTAGTTGATAGTGCCACTACAAATTGTTTCTTACTCATCCAACTGACTACACCTCCAAATAGGTTAAACACATACCCACTTGTAGATCTTCTCTGATCCAGACCTCCAGCCCATTCTGCATCAACAAAGCCACGAATATCCAACATTCTATCCAATCTTGATCTTCCTTGGTAGCACAAACCATAATCACTAGTGCCACGCAAATACCTGAAAACCCGCTTTACTGTTGTCCAGTGCTCCTTCCTTGGTTTTGACATAAACCTGCTCAATACTCCCACTGCATGTGCAATGTCTGGTCTAGTACAGACCATTGCATACATCAAGTTATCGACTGCACTTGCATATGGAACATGGGACATGTCCTCTTCCTCTTCTTGTGCCTTGGGACACTATTCAGCAGATAACCTGACACCTACAGTAACAAGAACCTTCACCAATTTACTATCCTGCATATTAAACCTCTGCAGTATTGTCTCGACATACTTCCTCTGGTTTAACCAGAGCATCCTCCTTGCCCAATCTCTTTTAATTTCCATGCCCAAAATATAGTTTGTAGCACCAAGATCTTTCATGTCGAATTTGGAGGATGATTGGGTCTTCAAATCCTGGATAATTTCTTTGTCATTTCCAACCAACAACATATCATCCACATACAAGACCAAACAAATAACATGGTCACTAATTAATTTAAAATACACACATTGATCTGCTTTGCTTCTGGTGAAGCCAAGTCCCCGTATAAATGTATCAAATTTCTAATACCACATCCTTGGTGGCTGTTTTAACCCATACAAAGACTTCTTTAACTTGCATACCAGTTCTTTCATACCCTTCACCGCAAAGCCTTCAGGTTGCTTCATGTAGATCTCCTCTTCCAGATCCCCGTAAAGAAATGTTGTCTTCACATCCATCTGTTCTACCTCAAAATCAAAAGCAACAACAATAGATAAAAGTAATCTAATAGAAGTTACCTTGGCAACACGAGAAAAAATATCACCAAAATCAATTTCCGGCACCTGGGAATAACCTTTTGCTACCAACCGAGCTTTGTATTTCTCCACCTTTCCTTCTGCATTTGTCTTCTTTTTGAACACCCATTTGCTGCCAATGGGTTTCCTTCTAGCCAACAACTCCACTAGATTCCAAGCCTCATTTTTGTGCAAAGATGCCATTTCATCAACCATGGCCTCTTTCCAGAGTTTTCCATCCTCTGAATCCACTGCTTCCTTCACAGTTTTGGGATCATCATCAGTAATAGATAAAGCAAAATTTGAACAGAAAGAATATGGACAATGCCTTTCTGGTTGCCTTCTTTCTCGAACTGATCTTCTTACACTGGAGTTTGTGGCTCTTCATCTTCTGATTCCTCCTTTGCTGTAGAGTCTGATTCTTCCTCCTTTAGCTCAAACTCTATCTTCTCAGGTTCCTTTGATTGAACTTCATGTTTAATAACATCTTTCACCTCTCTGAACATCACATCTCGGCTGTACACAACCTTCCTTGTTACTGGCTTCCAAAGCTTATAACCCTTTAAACCATCCTTATACCCAATAAAGATGCACTTTTCAGATTTACTATCCAACTTGGTTCTTTTCTCCTTTGGAACATGTACATATGCATCACATCCAAATACCCTTAGATGTGAAAGAGAGGGTTTCTTACCAGTCCATACCTCTTGTGGAGTTTTATCCTCCAACGCTGATGAAGGTGATCTATTGACCAGGTAACATGCAATATCCACCACCTCTGCCCAGAATTCCTGTCCTAACCTGACACCACTGAGCATGTTTCTTGCCCTTTCCATCAACGTCTTATTCATTCTTTCTGCAACTCCATTTTGCTAAGGTGTATATGGATTAGTCTTCTGTTGCGCTATACCACACTTCTTACAGAATTCTTCAAATTCCTTGCTGGAAAACTCTCCACCATTATCTGTCCTCAGAACCTTTATCTTCTTCTCTATCTTATTTTCCATGAGAGCCTTAAATTCTTTAAACCTGTCAAAGGCTTCAAATTTCTTCTTAAGGAAATATATCCATGTATTCCTTGAGAAGTCGTCTATAAATGATACATAGTACACAGACTTACCCAGTGATGGAACCTTCATAGGTCCAAACACATAACTGTGCACAAGTTCTAATATCTGTTTCGCCCTCTTACTACCAGAGGGGAAACTCACCTGATTCTGCTTCCCATATACACAATTTTCACAGAAATCAAAATCCAGAGAGCTATTACTCATATCTTCTACCATACCTTTACCATGAAGTATTTGAAGGACCTTCTATATAATATGTCCAAGCCTTTGATGCCACAACATGGTCTTCTCTCCAAAGACCACTAGATTTTCTGCTCCACTTTCAAAAGCCACAGAATTGTTGCAACCATCAATAACAATGCTACCTTGCAACTTGTACAAAGTTCCAATTCGAACTCCCCGCAACAATACCAGTGCTCCTCGAACCATTTTGCAGGTATCGTTCTCAAACACTGTTTTTACACCTGCATCATCCAGCTTTCTTACAGAAATCAGATTTTTGGCGAATGCAGGAATATGCAGAACACTCAGAAGTGTTCTAACACTTCCACCTTGCAAATTCAACTTTACTTTTCCACGACTAATGATTCTAGCCTTCCTATCATCCCCTAAGAAGACATCACCACCATCGCATTTCTCATACTCATAGAACCACTCTTTATGGGGAGTGAAGTGAAAGGATGCACCTGAGTCAATCAACCATGCCTCATGATCTACATGTGTACTTGAAGAAGCCAAGTACACATCCCCACCTTCATTTGAGGTGGTTTTCGCCTCTGCAGAAAGAGCATCATCAGATCCCTTTCCTTTATCAGGAGATTTAGATTTATAGTCCCTTTTGTAGTGCCCTTCCTTTCTGCATTTCCAGCACACCACCTTTACAGGTTTGCCTAGAGATTTAGATCTCCCTCTAGATTTAGATCTACCACTCGATGACTTATTTTTGTTTTTGTTCTAGGACCATCCTCGTACAGACATGCATCACCATTCTGGCTCTCCATATTTTTCATTCTCATCTCCTCCGTTAGCAAGGATGAGACTATTTCATCAAACTGCAAGGCAGTTGCATTGCTACCTATTGCAATAACTAGACTATCCCACAAATCTGATAGAGAACACAACAAACTGATGCACTTATCTTCATCTAAAATTTTAATATCAACAGATTCTAACTGACTTACCACAGTATTAAACACATTCAGATGCTCTGTCACTGAGTCTCCATCTTTCATCCTTAGGTTATATATCTTTTTCCGCAGGGACAGTTTATTCACCAGAGACTTAGATTGGTACAAATTCTCGAAGTTGTCCCACAAAGCATTTGTCGTAGCTTCCCCTGATACATTCAACAATACTGAATCTGAGACACACAATCATATTGTGCTCTTTGCCTTCTGATCGAACTTCTTCCATTCTTCATCAGTCACTCCCGTTGTTTTAGTACTTGGATCTACCGTGATCCACTAATATTTATCCACCAACAGATCCTCCATCTTGAGTTTCCACAAATCAAAACTCTGACCATTAAATTTCTCGATCTCTATCTTTCCACTGCTCGCCATCTTCTTTCACCACCAGAATCGATCTCGTAGATCTCCCACTGAACAGGGTCTACCACAGGCCCGAGTGAAACCCCTCAGCAACAAAGGCGTCCCCTTGAAGCCAAAACAACTCCGATACCAAATGTAGGTTTTAACCCCGTACAGAAATTACCTGCATATGAATTCTAAAACATAGAAAATAAACAATGCGAGAGCATAACACATAAAACACATATACACATAGATTTCCCCTAGATCCTGAAATCGGGACTACCAGCTTGATTTTTCATTATGTTCCTTTCAATGTTATAATACATATTTATACATGCCGAAGCATCCAATACCATGGACCAAAAACCATCGCATCCAAAAAACATGTGCGAAAATCATGCAAAAAACCATAGGTGGGTCTGCCCAACCTAACATAGGGTCCAAAACCAAAATTTATAAAGTGGGGTTACAGGTACACCTCAAACCCCCTGTGACCCCCCCCCCCCCCCCCCGCTACATAATCAGCACACGAAGGGGGGCTCCACCCCCCCTCTAACCCCCTGATTAACTTGATGATCTCTTCCCTTCGTTTGAACCTTCTCAATCATTTTCACCAAGCTTCTAAACAAGTAATTAGGTAGGTTTAAGGGATTTTGAGAAGTGAAATGCATCAATAACCTAATGTGATACTGATATAACCTACTAAACCTACCCTCATAAGTGAATTACTTCATTATCATCCTCATCAAGGGGTTGTACTTGTCCAACAACTGTCTGCTTGGAAAAATATGAGAATGTGACTCCTTGTATTGTGGTTTCAAAAACACTTTGTAGTTCTCTATGCCTAAATCCATCCCCTTGAACCAAGTCTCACCTTGGTTAGGAATACCAATTGTTGAAACTATGATCTCTGCTGAAACCATAAAGTTCACCCCTGCAATTGTGACATGATCTTTTTTGAAATTGATGGCAAATAAACTTGTTAGGTCATGATTATAACCCACCTCCTGCACTTTCTTACAAAACCCTAGGGAGCCTGCCTGTTCAAATGATCTGTTGATGAATTCTGATAGATTGATCTCTTGCATATGAGTTGTATCATATCTTTATATCTCTCCCCCTTCGAACTCTTACTTTCATTGGCCATGCTTTTAGCTTTACTCAACGGAAAACCCTGGTTTGAAAAGAGAGGGGATAATGGATTTAAACTACAAAACAGGGGGAAAAAGCAACAAGTTTAGGGAAGGGGATGAAGGGGGAGGAAGTAGGGGAAATTTCTAGGGAAATTTTAGGGGGTAGGGTAGATGTTAGGGACACATTAGTGGTGGCATTTCTTAGAATGGGTGAGAAAGAAAGGGTAAAAGTGGAAAACACAGTCACAACCCAGAAACGCAGCAAAACCTTGGGTTTTTGGGAAAAATGGTGGAATGAGGGAAATTGGTGTGGGAAATAATAGGGGAATGATCAATGAGGGTTTTTAGGAATGTATAAGCTTATAAACAAAAGGATTCCTCTGTCAAGTAAAGAAAGATCCCATAAAATGAAAAACACAGCAAAACCCTAGGAGAGGGATTTAATCACTATTTGAAAGAAATGACTACATCAGCGAGTTGGTGAAGGATTTACTTACTTTCTCAATAGTCTTTGAAACTTTTATAGTGATAAATGATACCTTTCTTTTATCCCTTTTACCTTCAAACCAAAAGCGCATCAACCCTACCAGAAATGTAGCAGACTGACAAACTGAGCAATTGGTGATGGAATTCGAACTTTTGATGGTTGTGGCAAGTGTTACAATGGAAGTGAGGAGATATTGAATCTTTGGAAAGATAGAATGAAGTCTTGAAATTCTTTATTGCTCCTTTATAACTCAAAAAATCGATTTTGGCTTCATGAAAACGTGACATCATGTGTACTTTTGAGAAAATGACAATTGATTGATGTGGTTGCAACATAATTTCTTCAAAAGGAAATGTTACCTTGTTTCATTTTATTCCCTAATTTTCTAACTCCCATGATGGTGATCAAAATGATGACATGACTCCCTTGTTTACTTTTGATGACTGATATAATGATGACAATCAAAGGTGAATCCTAGACCATGACCTATATGATGACACATTAACTCTTTTGATGACCTAGGACAGGGGATGATGACATGACCATGATGGGTGATGGTGACCTTAAGCAAGTGGAGGGAGTAGCAATGACCTAGACAGTAACCAATGACCATTTGACAACCAAGAGGTATCAAATTTTATTTGAAAATATAACAATTTGACCTAATGACCCTATCAACCACATGGAAAGAGTACATTTGATCACTGGTGACTCATAGACACTAACAATATCCATTTAAACAACATACAAAACTTGAAGATAATATTAGTATTATAGTTGTTTTTTGTTAAAATAATTTTAGACTCAAAGTTTATAGATATAAAAGATAAAAACAAATGTCAATCCCTCTATTTGATTGTTACTTGCCTCTGGTGTGGGAAGGTTATAGGAAATGTGATCGGAAAAAGGATGGGGAGACAATGCAGAGCATGACTTGGATATGATTCATTTGTTGTTGGAGATCCTTCAGGCACCTAAACCATCGAATTTGGAAATGTTTCTAGTAGCGATTCCTATGGTTTTTAATGTTGTGACTCTTTCACCTCATTGGTTATTTTAGGCAAGCAAATGTTTTAGGAATGCTAGACAAGGCATTGGTGGATAGGTAAACAATTTTTTTATTATTACAATGTCCATTCTATGATATATTCTCTTTATTATTTGATTGTCTTTTTAACATTTTTTTCTTTTAACTATGAAATTGAAAATACTTGGTATCATATCCATTTAAACAACAACCAAATCTTGAAGATGAAATTAGTATTACACGATATTGATTGAAATCCTTTTAGTTGTTTTGTGTTAAAATATTTTCATGACTATTAGAAAAGTTTACTTTCATGTTGTTTATATACTTGACCAAGTTCATGTGTTAGAGAATGAAATGTTGTTTCGAATAAAATGACAAGGATTAGACATCACATCTCAGATTATTTGTTTTCACAAGTTATCTACAACTTGAGATTTTTAGCATGTAACTTAGTTGGCATGATTGTGCCTAAGCTTTCCCTGAAGGTTGAATATTAAGTTACTAAGGTGTTCTTTTCTATGGTGACATTTTATTTTCTTTGTTTATACAAGTCATCTAGCCACATAGTGGCCACTATCGCCCAACTAAAGAAAACTTGTTCAAGTTTCTTTCTTTTGTGGGGAAAAATGGCTTTGACATTGCTGATGTTGAGGTATATGTTGTATAAATCTTTTATAGTCTACTTTAATTTATATTCTAGTGTTCATTTTCTTTCATGGCTTACACTTTGCATTGTATCTTCTTTTGTTTTCAGAAAATGAACTCAATATTGATGGTAAGAAGCAAGAATTGAAGAAAGAGGAGAACAATAACACTGGAGTGACAAAAAAGAGAGAGAGAGAAGAGAATCGGTCTAGTGATACCCTTAGAGCCAATATCCCACATAAGGCACACATAGAGACTGATGGTCAAGTCTTCAAAGTTGGTGAATTCACCTGCAATGCCTTGGAAACACAATGATAATGTTTTGAAGTAATGAAACAACATTTCATGTGTAAATTTTAGTCCAACTAATATTAAGTTGGAAACTCATATTGTAATACTTAACATTTCATATAATATAATTTATGTGGTTGAAATTATTTATAGTTGCACTTGATATTGTTTAGTATCATAATTAACATATGTAACTTTGTGCTTTTATATTACATAAGCATGCACATTGTATGAATTTTTTTTTTTTAATTTAGTCGCAAAATCATACTAATTAATTTATGTTGATTAATAATGAACACACAAAATCAATGTAAAACTATGAAATTAAGAGTTTATATTGACTAATGATGAACACAAATAAAATGAATATATGACTAAATTAGTTGTTTATAATGATTATTAATGAAAGTAAATGAAATGAATATAAACTACTAAATTAATCGTTTATATAATGAATATGAAACTACCAAAAAAAGATAAATGACTACTACAAATGATAAATTTATAAATACAAATGACAACTAAATTTTGCATATATACGACTATTAGTTCCTAATTTACAATCTCTTTTAACACGACCAAAATTTAGTCATATTTCTTTGGTCATTAATTAGTTTCAAACGATGACTAAAATGACATATATGTGACTATTAGTAACTAATTTACAATATTTTATAACACGACCAATATGTTTGGTCATATTTGTTTGGTTTTCTTCGGTGATTATATAGTAATATATTTTGTTATATATTTTGTCAATAATTGTGGCAATTAATGACCAAATTTATGACTAAAATACTACTAGATGATGAAATTGAGACAACAAATTAATGACTAAGCTAAAAATGACTAAAAGTTGGTCACGCTATAAGATACTGTAAATTAGCTACTACTGGTCACCGACTAAAAAATGGTCATTTATATGCAAATTTTAGTCTTTTTTTAGTGACTAATTAACCATTTTGTAGTAGTGTAACCTAGTACTGGGGTGAATCACTCAATGGTTTTCCCCTGGTATGTTGTCAGCACATATTGAATAACTATGTAGAGGTTGAGATTGGCTCTCTAATAAGATGTAGAATCTATATATAAGATGGTACACGGTTGTTCATTTTGTGGGCACCACTCCATCTTATTCCCCCCAAAAAAGGGAAAACAACCCCTCCTCCTAGCCATTCCAGATTTGTTAGTGACCTCATTCCGGTGATGGTTTTCTGGGTGGTTGTATTTCCAATATGGAAATGGGCCATAATTTAAGTTGTACAAGTTTCTAGAATGAGGGAATGTCATCGACATAGGTTGTTATGCAACCAACTCATAAAATAGAAGAAGAGATAGATCAACGACTTCAAAATTAGCCTCTTCGAGGGGGCAACATCCTTTACCTTACACAAATGAACAATTCTTCAATGATACAAATGACAATACCTCCTTTCTATATATAGGAGTCTAAGGGGTCACAATATAATTAGAGCCTACATAGCAGTAATATAGTAAGGGCACAATAATAATAATAGTGGTCTTATATGGGGCACAACAATAATAATATGGGGACTACATGGACACAACAATACAATAACGGGGTTGCACTAATAAAAATAAGGGTTTACACTAGTGTATAGGAACCTAACATGTCCCTCTCCTTCAAAAAATTGGTGTCCTCAATGCTTGAGTAGTTATGGATGCCTATGAATAAAATTCTCATCCTCCCATGTGGAAGCTTCAACGAGTAATTTCTTCCACTTGATGACATACTCTGAAATTGATCGATTTCGTAGCTGTTAAGTTCTTGTTTCCATGACTGCTTTAGGTTCCAATATGATTTTTCCTTCCTCATCAAGTTCTAGAAATATTTTTTGAACTGGGATCTTCTCACCTATAACCTTCTTTAAGCATGAAACATGGAAAACTAGGTGCACTTAGGAAGGTGCAGGAAGCTCAAATTTTTATGTCATAGTACCAATCTTTTGCAACACCTTGTAAGGATCATAGTACTTTGGTGATAATTTATTATCCTTCTTAGCTTGCTTGAGGGACCTTTTTTTTATAGTTGTAGCCGTAAAAATACCCAGTCGACTACATCAAAACTTCTTTCACTGTGATGTTGATCTACTTGTTGTTTCATTAGATTTTGCGTCAAACTGAGGTTATCCTTTAGGAGTTGGAGAACTTATTGTTGATGCTCAATGTGATCTTCCACTGCTTGAACCTTATAATTTTCTCTTAAAGACGATGTGATGGATGGTGGATGATATCCTTAAAGTGCCATAAATGGGGTCATTTTTGCTTTAGTATGGAAGGAAGTGTTATACCACCATTCAACCAGAGGTAACCACTTGAACCATTGTGTTTGTTTATCAGACACAAATCAATGAAGATATCCTTCCAAACATTTGTTCACTATCTATGTTTGTCCATCAGATTGAGGATAATAAGATAAGTTGTGAGCTAATTGAGTACCCAAACAAGAAAAATAATTCCATCCAAAAAATTCCAGTGAAAATGGGATCTCTATTGTTTACAATAATCTTTGGGTTTCGATGTAGCTTTTGAATTGTTTCCATAAATGTAGTAGCAACTGTACTGCCTTTAGGAGTGGTAATTCCTATCAATGCATTACAAGATATGGTCAGATTCATTTCTTCTTTCTCTAGGGTTGGTTCCTGGTGTATATCCTCTTCTTTTGACGTTTCTTGATCCTTTTATTCCTCCTCTTCACAATCTATGTAAAATAATTTCTTCTCGGCACACTTATGACCTTTAATGTATTTTCTATTACAACTGTAATAAAGCCATTTTACTCTTTTTTCCTCCAATTGTTTTGGTTTCAAACTTGTAGTTTTTGGAAGGCTAGGAGCAGTAACACTTCCGTGTTTATAGTTGTGAGTGGTCGACTTCATCGTTGTCATAATTTTGCTTTCCACTTTTCTAGCCACCCTAAATGCCTTCTCCATTGAATCAGATTCCCAAAGGTGAACCTCAAGTTGGATGTTATCCTTTAAAGTCCCTATGAATACATCAATCCTATTCCCTTTGGAATATCATTTACCCTTGTATTCAATTTTTGGAATTTATCAATGTGCTCTGTCATTGAACCCTTTTGTTTGAGATTTATCAATTAGCTAAAGAAGGTGTTGCTCTTTGTATCCTCATAATGTGCTATCATTTCCTCCGTAAAAATTGACCAGGTGACAAGTGGTTTACAAGAACAAATCCATCGATACCACACAAACCGATTTGATTTTAGATATAAATATGCAATGCATATATTTTGTGTGTGTTGCACATTATGGAGATCAAAATATTTCTCCATCTGTAGTATCCATGTTACTGGATCCTTGCCATCAAACTTCCTCATATCGACCTTTGGAATATGGTGGGTATTTAATCCAAATTTAGAGTCTATGAAATCGTGGTTAACATTTCTTTTGTTCTCATCATGAGTTTCATCTAATACCTTTTCGCCATTAGGAAGCATTTCTTGTAGCAACTTTGTCAAGTCTTCCTTCAAACCTTCCACGTCTGCGTTTAAACCATTCTTCAAATCTTATCCTTTCATTTTTGCTTCTATGCCATCTTTCAAACCTTCAATTTCTGCGTTTAAACGATTCTTCAAACCATCCATCTTAGCTTCCATTTCATTTTTTGTTACTCTTTGCGCGAGTGGAATTTGTTGCACTTGGTCTCGTAATTTTGATATATCATGTTGCATTTCTTCCTCTTCTTCATGTGTCATAGTAGATCTTTTTGGTTGCCTACTAGGTGTTTCCATTTTCTTGCTTCAAGTCATTTTCAAATCAAACAATGATATTTATTCTTCACTATGCCCATCTAATCTTTTCAAACTAATTTTTTCAAACAAAACTTATGCAAATTTTTAAAAAATACACACATTTTTATAGCTTTGTAGGAGCTTGATTTTGAATCTGTTGCATCTCTATAAATTCAGATCTTTAAGGTCTGAAATTTCGTCTTGTGGTATCCCTATGAGTCTTCTTTCCAATACCTCAAGTTAGATCAAATTTGGATTCTTCAAAATAAAGTTATGTTCAATCTCCTACGGAGTTCCATGTGTCACTATTTCGACCTTCGACCCTGAAAAAGATACACAAGGTACTACAGTATGTTCTCTTTCGGAAACTTTCTACGAAATTCAAATTCGATGCTCGTAGAGGAAGATATGACTATTTTCCAAAGGTCATCTATTTGAGATGAAATTCTGGATCATGCAGAAACCCTAACTTCATTGGATCATATCTCTGAAAATATAGCGAACCAGGATTTATTTGCAACAGTGAAACCCTAGAATCAAAAGCTCTGATCCCAAATGTTATGCAACCAACTCACAAAATATAAGAAGAGATAGATCAATGACTTCGAAATTAGCCTCTTCGAAGGGCAACCTCATTTACATTACACAAATGAAAAATTCTTCGATGATACAAATGACAAGACCTCATTTCTATATATAGGAGTCTAAGGGGTCACAATATAATCAGAGCCTACATAACAATAATATTGTAAGGGCACAACAATAACAATAGTGGGCTTCTATGGGGCACAATAATAACAATATGGGGACTATGTGGGCACAACGATACAATAAGGGGGTTTCACTAATAACAATAAGGGGCTACACTAGTAGTCTAGGGACCTAACATAGGTATGAGTTTATGGAATATCTAGAGGCTTTGCCTAAATTTCAAGGGAATGGAAGGTTGGAAGTGGAAATATATATATAGTACTTTAAAAAAAATAGGAAAGAAATTCAAAAATACATAGGAACATATATTTCCCATGTATGTACCTTATTACATTTTTTTTCCCTGAAGGAAAATCGTAATTTCCATTAAGTGTAGTGAAAATTACATTTTTACATATGCACGTTGTGCATGCCAAAAAGCCAAAAAATTGTTTTGTGAGAAAATAGTCAGTCATCAAAAAATAAAAATTGGGATTTAATGCCCATATCATGTCCCATCGCATAAAATGTCCATAGATAAATACATATCAACTTATTACATATTAATAACATTCATGATTACACAGAGTATTAGAGTATTAATAGTTGTGGACAAGTTAGTAATGATGAAGGGTTAGAAGAACCAAGTAAAGAGAAGTCCAAGGCAAGTAGCAATTATAAGTTATTCGATGTTAACAATAGATTTTGAAGAAAAATGAACAGGTTTCTAAGATTGAAACTGGAGTTGGATTTCACTGGTTTTAGGAAGATAAAAAACTTATCCTTCATATGACATATTGAACAAGAGTTGTTCCAACAACAATGTTATATTTTCAAGAAAGGAAGACTGTAGTTGGTATTAAGCAATACAACATGTAGATAGAAGTACCATTAGATTATTGATATTCCATAAAGAAGAGTGTCATGATTACCTCAGCAATGATCATTTCACTCATTTATATGATGGAATCAGGTGATACTATATGACTTCATGAATCCACAATACTTCTAAGCGGTGAACAGGTCCAATGTAGTAGGGAAGACCTAATTCCATTCATAAGAAAAATATCTGCAGCACCTTGCAAATGAGTCTGCAAATAATCAATATGAATTTTCAGTGAGAAATATTCCTAACACGTTATTCCATGAACCGGGCACTAGATTGCTTATTCAGCGGAAAGTATTTTTGCCACACAGACATTAACATCAACAACAAGCAAAATATTTATGAAATTATACTAGGAAATGGGAAAACAGATAGTAGAACGTTGCCTAGACCTGAAACATTCAGAAAAAATCACAGTAATACAAGGCACCATGCTAAAAATAAAACTAAAATTAAAAGGAATAATTTTTAAAAAAATGTGATTTGAGACGTCAAAAAAAGTTTAAAAAAATGCACATTTGTGGCATCATAAGGCACCTATTTGGGTAGCAGAGGTGGAGGTGTGACATGAAGAAAGATTCTAATGTTTGAGGTACATAGAACATGTAGAGGTTCAAAATTATCTAGACATTAAAAGGGTGAGATATTGGGTCTCTTCTTAGCCTTCCTGTTGGGGAGATCGACAAATACCATTGAGACTAGTTTAATGATGTTGAATCATACATTAGTTTCGTAGGTTCTTAGAGAAACAAAAGTACCAGCTCCATCCAGTTCCAGAGAAAGGTGCTCTTGACATGTTTGGCTACATCCCAATCCCATAGGAGTGGCCAGATACCTATTCATAGTTTCTTCCTTTTGACCACAGATGCTAGGAGTATCCCTTGCTCATACATCCCCCCCCAGGATCATACGATTGGATCCACTGTTGGCCCCAGGGGACTTTGATAGTGCACCTGTACCCAGTTCACCTTCCTTGCCATCAGTCATTAGAATTAGGAGCCCCTGACATATCTAGCTCCATTGCAAGACCTTACCATCTCACTCACTCATTCCTTTTTAGCAAGCCATTGAGTATTTTGTATTATACCACGGTCTCTTATATACGTGTTGCAACAACATTACCACTAATTTCTTTCTCTCTATATGTTATTTTTAGCATTTTTTTTAGGTTATGCACTTGCACTCCTACATTATATTCATATTGATTGCACTCCTCTTCAGTCCCACTGGCCTACTTTTGTGATTATCAGTAGGAAATTAATAAATTTACTTGCAAGTTTCAGTGACAACAATTGCATGTAGCATTTAAATTCCCAACATTGGTGCCGCATGTAGGGATATGCAAGTAAGCAGTGTTCAAACTATCCCTATGGTTGGTAGTGTGCAAGAAGCACCCAAAAGAGTGGTGAGAATATAAGAATGGAGCAACTAGGATGTTTTGGATGCTCTCAAAGCCATTAGTGGGAATTTCAAAACATTTCATTATTGTTCCAAAGCCCATGGGTATGGGTTCCTTAAAACCCGTAAGTAGTTCTTATGTAATCATGGTTGTAAATTTGTAATCCACAATATACTTGAATTTTGTAGGAAGTACAGTATATATATATATATATATATATATATATATATAGATATATATATATAGATATATATATATATATATATATATATATATATATATATATATATATATATATATATATATATCCAATTATAAGTTTTATTTTCCATTGTTTCCTTAATTTAGGCCCTTTAATTATAGGTATGCTCAGGACTAACTTTGTAGAGATGCTCAGGACTGCCCTCTGAAAAGTGGCAAGGGCATTACATAATCCAAAAGGAAGGACCCTATAAGAAAAGGTACCCCAAGGACAAGTGAAGGTGGTTTTATCTTGGTCCTCTGGGCTGCCTTAGATCTAATTGTAACCATTGAATCCATCCAGGAAAGAGAATAACTTCTTTCCTACAAGACCATCCAAGACTTGATCAATGAAAGGTAGAGGTAAATGGTCTATTTTGGTGACTTTGTTTAGCTCTCTGTAGTCCACATAGATGCTCCATTTTCCATTCTTATTTTGGACAAGCACCGGGGGAGACACCCACTCACTATCTGAGATGGGTTAAATGAACACTGCATCCAACAACTTCTACAGTTATTCTTTAACTATGTCTTTGAGGGCTATGTTCATTCTCCTCTAAGGTTGGCGCACTGGCTTGTAGCCTTCCCTTATGTAAATGTGGTGAGTACACACCGAAGGGTGCACTCCCTTCATTTCCTTATAACTCCAGGCAAAGCCATCTTGATGCTCTCTTAACATGTCACATAACTCCTTTTCTTGATGTGCAGAGAGAGAGGTCATAACTCCTTTTCTTTGATGTGCAGAGAGAGAGGGATTGATTTTCAATGTTCTATCTGAACCAAATTCTGTCATCTTGATATGAGTAGGATTTGATTCAACTAGGCACAAATTATTCCAAGGGTTATCTTCAGCTTTCTTTACTAACTCATCAAGAGACATGGTGTTGGGGGATTGATTCTGGAGGCATTGATCAAGCATGTCGTCTTCATTAGGTTTCCCCCCTCCTATTGTAGCATCTAGGGTACATATTGGGTAAGATGTGGCAGAGTAGACTTCATCTTCCTCCTCCTATTCCAACCATAAAGGTAATTCATGCTCTAGAGATGGTTGAGAGGGAGGGTACAAAACCAATTGTTTGGACAAATGCCCATTTTTAATGGTCATATTCCCAACCCTGCAACTTATGTAAGCATCGGCAATGGCTAACCACAGCCTCCTAAGGATGAGAAGATAACCATTGAACTTGGTCTTAGGTTGGAGAACTAAGAATTTAGCTGGGTATTCCGAGGAATCAATGGAGACCATCACATCCTCCACAACTCCCTTAGGAGCTACTGTGCATCTATCTACAAGATGCAATATTGTTGTGGTCTTCCTTAATGATCCTTGGAGATTTAGTTTAAGCATAGTCTCCTTAGGCACCACATTGATGGCAGCCCTAAGATCGATCAAGGTATGGGGGACAATGATACCATCAATGTGTACATCTACCACATGACTTCCAGGGTCTAGATATTTCGGGTAAATCACTTGCCCCAACATTAAGTCAAACAGTTGTCCAATGGCATTAATGGTACGGGTGTCTTTATTTCTCCTCCCGGGATGTTTGAAGAATTTCTCCTTGATTAATTTGTTATAGATGGGGAAATCCTTAATAGCATGGAGGAGTGGGAACAGTCTCTTCTGGGGTGTGTTGGCTAGGATGGATTAATCTCTCAGGAAAAGGAGATGGATTGGCTTGAGGAACACTCTCTTCCTTTTCCTCTTCAAGCTCCTCAGGTGGAGATGGAGGTTGATTATTTGGAAGCACTCTTCCAGAACTGAGGTTGATTTCTTGAATTTCCACAGCATAGGTAGGGTAGGATGTCTCTCCATTATAGACCTGTTGTGCCTATTTGTTGTTCGGGTTCGGATTTGGCTGAGCAAGCATCTGAGGTTTCTTAGGTGGAGCGATGTGAAGGATTTGTGGTTGAGATGCTGGTGGAGGCAGTAAGGCTGGAGATTTGTTGTATAGGGCCTCCACCCCTGTGATGGTGTATTCCACTCAGGTTTTGGGGTAGCATATGGTTGAAATGATTGACTAGCAGGTCGGGAATGGTATTGAGGTGAAAAAGACTAGGGAGAAGGTGTGTACCATGAAGGATGAGTAGGAGGACACCAAGGGGAAATGGATGCATTTTTGTTAGGGTTGTAATATGAATAGGACGCCCCTTGCATGCCTTGCTGGTATGGTTGAGGTCCTTGAGGCCTCCTTTGGTTGATATAGCAGAGTTGTTCAGTCACACCTTCAATTCCTTGATACACATATTTTAATCCAGGTAGAGAAGGGAACTTGTCTGTGTAGTGGTTTTCCTCATAGACTGAGCAAATCTATATAAGATTCAATGGACATTCATTTCTAGCGTGCCTTCTGGTGCATCTAGGGAAAAAGACAGCGAACTCTATTTCTGCTTCCTGCTGCTTTCTCTTGATCTACATGGTGTCCATTTGCAGAGCAAGGGTATGAAACATTTCACTCTTAAAGACTTTCAAAATGTTCCCAATTTCACTTTTGATCGATGTGTTGGAGGAGGATGAACTGGCAAAAGCTTGACTAGCCCTATCCTTCTTTATGGCTACCCTAGAATGATTTTTGAAAACTATCTTGATATCATCATAGGCTAACTAGTAGACGTCCTCTCCTGACAACATGTTTAGGGTTTCTAGGATATCTTTCCTGATCCCTCTAAGAAGGACTAGCTTGAGTGATTCAGGATCGAGGGTGCATCTAGACCTTTTGTAGCTGAGTTGGAACCTTTCCTCATAATCCTCCAAAGATTCATCATGTCCCAAGGTCATTCTAAATATTTCATCTTTGGTGTATTTGTACCTACAATAGTCCATGTACTTGTTGTTGAAGGCTTGTTGTATTTGATCCCGGGTAGTGATGTTGTCCCCGGGTAAACCCATGAACCAATGCAGGGTTGCATCCTTAAGAGTGGTTGGCAACAAATTCAACTTCTAGTCATCATAGGTATAATCATAAGTTCTACAGATGACAAAAAACTAAAAAAAAGGTATCAGAGTCCTATGAGGTTAAGCCATGGAAGTGAGGAAGGGCATAGGGGATTATGCTTTTCATCCTAGCATCTCCATTAGTTTCTCTGATGAAAAAGCACCCTCAGTTCTATTTTCAGCTCCATTTTTTCAAATCCATTTATATTTTCAGCCATGGTGTATGTTGGTGGAATGGTTTCTTCTTCTTCTTCCCCAATAGGCTCTTCAAAAAGCTTTGGTTGTTCACCTAATGGGTCCTCTAGCTCACAACCACCGAAGAAGAGGGAAGGTTGGATTTTTGATGATGTGGGGGTATTTGGAAAAACATTTCCTAAGTTGTATCTACTCCTACGAGGCATGAAAGAAATTTGTTTTTTTCTTTTAAGGTTTTCTGAGAACAACTTGCAGAATGGAAAGAAAGAAAAGATTGCAACTCTTTGCTGAATGGAACTAGTTGCAGAATGGAAAGAAAGAAAAAATTGCAACTATCTATTGAATGCAAAACAAAAGGAAATCGAGAATTGCATCTATTTACTGAATGTCAAATGGAAAGGAAATCAAAAATCTCATCTACCTAGACACCTCCCCAGGAACAGCGCCAAAAGGTGATGATCCCCAATATTGCAAAAAGGATGTTACAACTCCTAGGGTGACCAACTTTAATTTATCAACCCGGGGTTCATACAAACTTGGAGGTGACAGTGCTATATGCACAGTAGATGCAACAGTCTATTCTTGTCAATGCTTAAATGGGGTGATAGACCACTAGGGTTTTTCAAACCAGTCTTCTATTGACTAGGAGGTTAACTACTGACAGTGAATGTAAAGCTATCCTTAATGCATAAAGTAAATGTTTTCCTATGTTAAGGAAATGAAAGTGTTGAATAGAAAGTGCTATGAAAATGACATGAAATCACCTAGCTAGGAATTAACACACATTACTTGCAAAAGAGACCTAATTTAACCTTACATTCTATCATCTAGTTATCTGGACTAAGTAGGCATGGAAATGATCCTAATATTTTTAAGACTGATGTATGCATGCATTAGCTAAATATTGCAAAAAAGAGTCTTTTGGTTTTTCAATTTAGAAATGTAAATGTTAAACTAATCAAGATGATCTTTTGCAGGAGAGAAAGGTATGGGAAAACTGGTCAAAAATGGCATTGAGGGGTATGGAGATCAAGTTTAAGGCCTACCCTAGGTTTTGATCATTATTTCTGCCCAAAGCAGTCTAAAACTGGCTGGTACAGGGTTTCCTGTAGTTGCTATAGGAATTATTGTAGTTACTACAGGAT
This sequence comes from Pinus tabuliformis, assembly GCA_031772625.1. NCBI lineage: Eukaryota > Viridiplantae > Streptophyta > Pinopsida > Pinales > Pinaceae > Pinus > Pinus tabuliformis. The sequence goes on along the minus strand of CM062807.1, from coordinate 299,409,120 downwards.
GTCCTGGTTTACTACAGGAAACTTAGCTGAAAGCTATAGGAAGGTAGGGAAGGTGAAAGGAAGTGTTGGGAAGGTGTATGATGGTGGAACAAGGTATGGGGAAGGTGTACACTACCCAAGGATCAGCCCAACTCTTCAGGATGGTTGGATTTTCTCAAGGTGGTTGTCCACGGTGGCTACAAATAGAAATCTGAATTGATGGTTTGTAGGGTTTGGCGAGAGGTGGAGAAGACTTAGATGAGGCTGGTGGAATGATTTCTCCCTGCATATCAACAACTCCTACAACAACACATATTCATTTCTTCATTTATGCACAACTTGATGTAAATGTGGAAAAGATGAGTTGAATTTGAGAAATTGATTTATTGATGGCTAGTGGATCAAATCTATGGAATGGAATGATTTCTAATCTACAGAAAACTTAAGAAACCAAAATGACAATTGCAAGTGCTTCTAATAAATCATGAACAATGACCTACTCAACAAGAAACCCTAAGCTATGTAATAACCAAAAGATAACTCTGTTTTTGGGGTTGTGAGAGTGGGGTCCTCAAACCATGATCCCATGAGGGAGATGAGGATGAGGCTACTGTCATAAGATTTTCTGAAGTATTTTCTTTCCCTACTATAACATTGATCTACTTCTCCAACTAATGGAATAAAAACTAACCAATCATTCAAAGACTTGCAAATTAAACAAAATAGAAATCATTTCAACAACTAATCTATGATTCTAATCTAAGGATACATGTACAAAAAAAAGAGGAACCTTTGCTGCTAGGGTTGGAACCTAACCCAAGAGCTTCATCCCTCTGAATCAACTCAGTGCTGGATCAAAGAAACCCTTTTCATTATCACCAAAATGTCAAAAATAACATGAGAATAATAGTCACAATATCTTAAGCTCAAAATTGCCTCTTGGCTACAATAAAAAGTCGAATCCTAATGAGGCCATAGGCCTTCTTATTTATACAACTGAAACTACCAACATCTTCCTTAAAATTAAGGAGGCTTGGCTCCCAAACTCGAGATTAACTTGTCTTCAACTATCACTGGCTTGGCTGCCAATGAACTCGGTGGGCTTGGCTGCTTGTAACTCCGAGCTGATGAGATATGGTGGAGGAATATTCAAGTGATTGAGGAGTTAATGAGGGATACCCAATCTCCTAAAATCCCTCTTGCTTGTCTTCTTCAAGTTCCTGCACTTAAATTAGCCAAAAATTGCTCCAAATCCTACAATAAATGCATATTAGGCCACATGATATAACATCTCACCTTTACCCTTCTCACTAAGAAAAATACAATAAAATATGTAAAGAAATGTGAGAAAATTTGATTTTAATAAGCTGGAAAGTGGCATTAAGGCCCATATAATTTACCTATTAATGAACCTCATTGGTGTCGTTGTTCCCATGCATTCATTTTTCCAAAGTTATAAAGGATATGAAAATTGTACCTTAGGTGCTATTATAACTGCCATCTTATTTTCTGAGTTTTCCATTTTCACATAAGACCTTCAATAAATGGAAGCACATCTCAATACAATATGTAGGATAAAACTTTGATGCTTTTTGAAAATGTTCCAATTATTTATTCTTTATATTTCTTGAATTTTAATGGATTGGGTCATAATGATCGACCATGTTTCGATGCTTTGTTATTCGTCTCTTTGGCTAGTTTTGATAGAATGCTAAAACTACAAGTTGTTATATGGTTTCTAGATAGTTAGCTCAGGATTGAAATTTTTCAATCAAATTACTTAAGATGGTAGTTAGCTTGTTCAACATAAAATTGATTCATATGGTGTTGATGTATAGGGAGATGTTTTGTACCTATTCCTTGAGACAAAGAATGCTATCACAATGTCAAGAGACATTGGTGTGGAAAAAAAATTAATCAAGAGCCACCTGGCAACATTTAGGCATTACTTTAGATGAAGAGTTTCATCTTTCTTATCCTTATGTTTTTCACTATGATAGGTAGGTGAGGAAATATATATCTTATTAATGTGATTTCGTAAACATATGTTTGGAAGTGAAGGATGTTTCATTGGGGTTCTTGTTTAATTAGAACTAAAAGTTGACTTCTTGAAATCTAGGTAACTTCTATACAATTATGATCTCACTTTAAGTATAAGATTCTTATTAATACATGCATTTCTTACAACCTTTGTTTGCATTTTCTCTTCTATGTTATTGATATTTACATGCTCAATGAGCCAATACCTAAATGGGTAGGACTTGTACTCTCCTTAGGGTACGTATAGGTCAGCTAATGGGGTTTTACCATTCACCCTCCCCATTGTGATCATGGCAAAGTCCCAGGTCATGGTGATTGCAATATAGAGTTCTCAAAGTGGTTGGCGTGAACCTCATAAGCCATGATGAGAACACGGGTGCGTAATAAGCATAGAATCATGTTCAAGCTCTAAGTCTCACCAACTCCGAATCAAAATCAATTTGCACTTTTCAAACTTCATCTTTTCAAATATAAATGAGACAATTTGTTTAGTAAATGGTTTTGTGAAAATTTTGAGTGACATCAGGATTAATTAGTAAATTTTTATAGAAGAAAATTGTGATGCATTGAAAGAACAAATGCATTCCTTGGGCTTTTGTTTAATGCATCTTTTCTTTGTAAAGAAGGTTGTTAATATTGAAAGAATGTTTCCGGAACCTATAAAGCTCAACATTATTTTTTTTCTTGTTTTAAATTTGTTAGTTTGAAATCATGTGCATTTCTCCCTTTATCATCCTTTTCAGGGTACACTTTAAAATAGCAACACTTTTAGTAACAACAACTTGATTATGTTTAGAAGCATTGGTATGAACAAAATGGTAATAAGGGTGGCATTTTTCTTGTGTAAATCTTGAGATTTGTTTCTGATTTTTGCCTCACTTTTTCCTTATGCAAATAAATCAGGTTTCTTAATTTTCATTCATTTTTCTCATTATGTCATCATTGTCATCTATTTCAATTTTATAGATATTTTTTCTGCACACTTTCCTCTTACATTGTTGTTTTGTATATGCAAATATACATGATTCCTAAGAGTAGCCAGAAAGGGGATCTTTGTCTTTATCGGGCATTGAATTTTCCTCTTGAGTGGAGAATGGAGAAGGTGCTTCTTAAGAAGTTGCTTGCAGAAAATTTCTTGATCCACTATAGTGAAAATTATTGGCTTTTTGGATTAGATGTTAGTCGGTTTTGCGAAATTAAAAATGGAGAGTTGGAAATCTAGTATGCTAATTCACCACTTGGCCCTTAAAACATCTAACTTAGCTTGCATGATTATGCCTAATATTTTTCCTGAAGGTTGAATACTAAGTTCCTAAAGTGTTATTTTCTATGGTGACATTTTATTTGTTTTCTTTATACAAGTCATCTAGCCACATGGTGGCCACTATCTCCCAACTAAAGAAAATTTGTTCGAGTTTCTAGTAAGGATTCCTATGATTTTTAATGTTGTAATTCTTTCACTTCATGGTTATTTTTGGCAAGAAGGAATTCCATACGAGACATCAATGGACAGGTAAACATTTTTTATAATTGCAATGTTCATTCCATGATATCCTCTCTTTATTGTTTGATTGTATTTTGAATGTTTCTTTTGATTTTGTTTTGTCTTTTAACTATGAAATTGAAAACACTTGGTATCATGTCTATTTAAACAACAACCAAAGTTTGAATATGAAATTAGTATTACAATTAATTGATTGAAATCATTTTAGTTGTTTTGTGTTAAAATATTTCCATGACTATTAGAAAAGTTTAATTTCATGTTGTTATTTGAGCACAGGTTGTTTATATACTTGACCAAGCTCATGCGTTAGAGAATGAAATGTTGTTGCGAATAAAACAACAAGGATTAGACACCACAGCTCAGATTATTTGCTTTCACAAGTTATCTACAACTTGAGCTTTTAATTTAGCATGTAACTTAGTTGACATGATTGTGCCTAAACTTTCCCTGAAGGTTGAATACTAAGTTACTAAGGTGTTCTTTTCTATGGTGACATTTTATTTGTTATGTTTATACAGATCATCTGGCCACATAGTGACCATTATCGCCCAACTAAAGAAAACTTGTTCGAGTTTCTTGCTCTTATTGAAGTAAATGGCTTTGACATTGCTGATGTTTAGGTATATGTCGTATGAATCCTTTATAGTCTACTTTAGTTTATATTCTAGTTTTCATCGTGTTTCATGTCTTATACTCTGCATTTTATCTTATTTTGTTTTCAGAAAAAAAGAACTCAATATTGATGTTAAGAAACAGAAACTGAAGGAAGAGGAGAACAATAACACTGGAGCAACAAATGCTAAAAGAGAGAGAGAAGAGAATTGGTCTAGTGATACCCTTGGAGCTAATATCCCGCATAAGACACACACATAGATATTGATGGTAAAGTCTTCAGAGTTGGTGAATTCACCTGCAATGCCTTGATAACACAATGATAATATTTTGAAGTGATGAAACAATATTTCATTTGTCAATTGTATTCTAACCAAAATTAAGTTGGAAACTCATATTGTAATACTTGACATTTCATATAATATAATTTTTGCAATTGAAATTATTTATATTTGCACTTGATATTGTTTAGAGTTGTAAATTAACATATGTAACTTTGTATGACATTGTATGACATTTTTTTAAATTTAATCGCAAAATCATACTGATTAATTTATGTTGATTAATAATGAACACATAAAATCAATCGAAAACTACTAATAGTAGTTCATATTAATTAATGATGAACACAAGTGAAATGAATATACGACTAAATTAGCCATTTATAATGATTACTAATGAAAGTAAATTAAATTAATATAAACTAATAAATTAATTGTTTATATAATGAATATGAAACTGCCAAGAAAAGATAAATGACTACTGCAAATGATAAATTTGTGATTACAAATGACGACTAAATTTTGCATATATACGATTATTAGTAGCTAATTTACAATATCTTTTAACACGACTGAAATTTAGTCATATTTCTTTGGTTATTAATTGATTTCAAGTAATGACTAAATTTTGCATATATATTACTATTAATAGTTAATTTATAGTATCTTATAACACAAGCAACATTTTGGTCATATTTCTTTGGTCATTAATTGGTTTCCCAGGGCAATCATATAGTAATATATTTTGTTGTATATTTGGTCATTAATTGTGACAATTAATAGCCAAATATATGACTAAATAGACTACTAGACGATAAAATTGAAATAACCAACTAATGACTAAGCTAAAAACGACTAAAAATTGGTCACGTTATAAGATATTGTAAATTAGCTACTATTAATCACCGACTGAAAAATTATTGTTTATATACAAATTTTAATCATTTTTTTTAGTAATTAATTAACTATTTTGTACTAGTATTGCCTCATTTTTCAAATACTTCAAAAGAAATAAGTCCTTTAGAAGAAAACTTATTTTTACCCTATTAGCCCTAGGACTTAGCCTGTCAAACCTGAGATTGGAGGTCTAATTTGGAGTTCCTACGCTCTTCACTCCAATGGAGACTTTATTCAGGCTTTTTGATTCTCTGCTGGACATCCATCCCCAACACCCCTGGCTGGACCACCATCCTAGCATGCACCAACAGCTCACTTTCTTTTAGTAAAACATAACCCTTCCACATGTCTGTCTGCCCCCTTCCCTCTCCATCCGTCGGGGTTCAATCTGTTGGCATCGTCCGTAGGCCCACCGCTCTCAACTGGCCCTCAATCAAATAAATCCAGGCTGTTTGTTTTGCCATCCCGCTCCTTACGCATCCTCTCCTCTCCCTCTCCTTAACAGTCGAGCACCTAAAGGTCCTTATGGTCGAGCACCTAAAGGTTCAATTTACTTATTGGGTGGGGGGGCTATGGTCGAGCCTGCTTACGCATCCTTATCAGTCGAGCACCTAAAGGTTCAATTTACTTATTGGGTGGGGGGGCTATGGTCGAGCCTGCTTACGCATCCTCTCCCTTATGGTCGAGTACCTAAAGGTTCAATTTACTTATTGGGTGGGCTATTTCTTAGGTCTACGCAGGTTCCCCAGCTTGGGCGTGTCAAGTAGCCGGCACGCAAATGTTCAATTTACTTATTGGGTGGGGGGGCTTTTGGTCGAGCCTGCTGTCGCATCCTCTCCCTCTCCTCTCCCTTATGGTCGAGTCTCTCCCATCAACAACCAATTATTGTAAAAGTCCAACCGCCTTTTTATATTTTGTTTTACTTGCAATCTAAAGCTAATTTATTAAAAATCATTAAATTAGATTTTATTTCAAATTTAAGTTCTTTGGATTAAAATGTATTTTCACATTATAGACTTGTTTATTTCATTTAGGTTTTATTTTTCAAGTTCTTATATTGAAAATTTTCCCACAATTAGCATTTCGAGTTTTATCCTTCTCGTTTTAGGGATATTTTATTTATGGTTGTAAATATGGAATTTATTTTGTTATACTAAAAATTAGATTTGCAAGGGCTATTTTAGTTATGGTTGTAAATATGGAATTTATTTTGTTATACTAAAAATTAGATTTGCATTAGCATCATGGCTGGTTTCATTTCATCATATAAACTCTTCATTTGAATTGAATATTCACTACATGTTAAAATTTGTTCTTAAATATTTATGTCTGAAATTTTAATTTCGATTTTACATTTCAATTAGTGTTTTAATTTTTTATCATTTACTAACGTTAACTTTATTGATTTGAAAAATCATAAAATAATTTCACAAGTATAAGTTAGATTACAATTTATTCAAGTCTAATTTCATTTACATAAATAATAACTCATATTAAACTTGCTTTAATCACATTTGCAAATGCTTTATCATTCAATTCCTATTTATAATATGACTCTAAATTGCTTATTTTAAAATGCATGTCTTTTGTTGAGATGTTTTGAATACTTCTAAATCTAATTTATTTTTTTCTAAGATTAATTCTATTAAAGATACAAAAATAATGTTACATGGAGGCACTAGCCTCTGCAAAAACTGTCTCAGAGATTTTACCAAATACTAGCAAATAGTAACTGGAAAGGAGACTACCCTCAAGGGGAAACTAGTCCAAAAATCATAATATGAGCTGCCTACGCAGGGGAACCAACGCGTAAATCCCAAGTTTGAGAGTTTTTTATAGCAAAACATAATAAAAAAAAGACCCCATATAACAGCAATTGCAACTGAAAATTACAAAAATGAACCCTGACATGGTGACCAGGTGCATAAGAACCTGAAGACTGAGTCGAAGCCTGTTAGGTGTCAAATGATGGTAGGGGTTCCTCCACGATGAGACACCCGTAAGCATACAAGTCTTCAACATCGTGTTGTTGACCACTAGTTGTGGCTTCCATCTGCGACTCGCCACCTGGAGTACTTGTTGCGGCTGCCATCTTCCTATTCCCACCAGCGGTGTTGTTCGTCCTGTTCATAGCTTCTAGATCAGAGCGAGCAACGTCCATCTTGTTTAGAGCGTCACCCTGAGAGCTGTTATCATGTGTGTTTCGTTTGCTGGCACCAGTCCTATCCGAAGTGATGCTAGCCGGGACTACAGTGTGTTGAGGCTCTTCTCTGAAGGCTACAGATATGGTGGCAATTATACAAGGGCAAACCAAGGTGCATCTGAATTGAAATCAAGTGGAATGACAGGGGTTCATAATTGGCACAGAATCGTCATGGGGGAGTTGGGTTTCCGCATTACACCGAAGGCCAGCCCTCTGCCACTGCAGGTGTTGGAATACCGACTCGTGCTGTGGGCAACTGTCGAAGGCGAGGAGGAATTTTCCTGGGTCGAGTCGGACGGGGACAGCAAGGGAGGGCGAATTTCTCTCCCTCTACTGCTACCCCTGCGACTTCTCATTCTGTGCCTCAGGCGGGGCATATTTGCTTGGTGGATTTTGGTATGACGGGTTCTTGGAGGAGAAGGAGAGGGAATGGAATGGTTCGTGGAGGTAGGGGAGTGAGGAATACGATTGTGAGAGGTATAATTGAGGGTCGAAGCGGAAATTCTGTAGCAGCAAAGCGAGTTGTGTGAGAAGTGAGCACCTTCAATCATCTCAATGTAGCAGAAGAGCTAACATCGTTTCCCCGTGGCTATTTGAAATCTCGGCTCTGCCACAATGGGAAGGTAGTTCCAAGCCAGAGGAGGCATAATAGGGGGAAGGCGCTCAACATTCTCCATCTTAAAGACCAGAAGTAGGTAGCCTCGGCTCTCTCCTGTCATTAATGAATTTCGACTTTCAAGCAACATTAAAACGCCATGAATGCTAGTGGTGGGCGTCTTGGTATCAGCGCGGGTGGCCATGTGGCCATACCACTTGTCCATGTGGTACCGGCATCATTAATCACCTGCATCCGGGGGCGGTTCTACATCTCTCTGCACCAGATTGATGCATTCCTATAAATGTGAGCTGTTATTGAGAATGTCAAGTGAGCCAACATTTAGAACTTGATCACTATTCACCCCTAGATTTGCCAGAAGATCTGCCACTCTATTTCTTTCCCTTTTGGTGTGTTGGAAAGTGAGATCTCTATTGTTTAAGAACCATTTCTCAATGAGCTCTAAATGAGCCTCTAATCTACAGCTACTGGCGACCTTGTGGGCATGAGTACCTTGGAGAATGTGATTGACTATGGTGATAAGGATTTGTGAGTCTCCTTCAATTATTATAGGGAAGAAACCATGCTTCTGAGCCAAGCACAATCCTTGCCATAATCCTTCTAATTCCACTAAATTGTTTGTATCCCATCCTATCGATCCATAGAAAATCAGGAGAGGTATGCCTTCATGATCCCTGAAGATTCCTCCATAACCTGCTTTACCTGGGTTGCCTTTAGATGCTCCATCAAAGTTTAATTGTACCATTCCTTGGGAAGGAGGACACCAGTGACTTGCAGCGTTGGAATTTTGAGCAAAGTTGCTAGCATGCTTATGGAGCTGGGAGATACAAAGATGCCAATTCTCCCATATATTCTTCTCCTGAGGAAGGGTAGGAAAGTCCTCTTCATGCCAATTTTGAAGAGTCAAGGTTTCCTGTAGGTTGTTGCAAAAATTATTCCATAGGATATCCAGAGGAGTACATTGATTCTTAAAGATTCACCTGTTTCTTTCTTTCCATAAAGTCCATACAAGTAGGCCTGGAATAATTTTCCATAGTAAGTTTAGCAGCCTGCTCTTGTAAGGATCAACTGTCCAATTTCTAATGGTGTTTGTGATATCCTCTGTAACTCTGCCCTTTTTTTGACATCTGAATTCGATTTTTTCCCATAGTTTGTTGGCAAGATGGCATGTGTCCATAAGGTGTTGGATTGTCTCTTCCTGTTGGCTACAATTGGGACATCGAGAAGGCCCATGGAAGCTTTTCTTCCTTAGATTGTCCCAAGTGAGAATCCTTTTTTGACATAGCAGCCATAGAAACGTTGAGATTTTGGGCCATATAACCGGGGACCAAATTTTCTCCCATAGTGGGTCTTTTTCATCCTAATGGCCAATCAAGAGATTGTACGCCTCTTTTGTAGTGAAAGTCCCACGTGGTGTATATCCCCATCGCAGGATATCCTTCTTGTTTGAGAATCGGATTTTCCTATTCATGAGTTCTGTGTCCAACTCATTATAAATTTGCTCTGTTCCTTGTCTGATTATCTGAGCTGCATTTAGCCATTGCCTATATCCTTGATTGAGGCCTGGGGTCCAATGTTGATTGACAATTTCCTCCTATTGCGTTTCCCAGTCCTCTGTATGTGGAGGTTGAAAAATATTGCTAAGTTGCGGTCTTTGATTCCAAGAGTCCATCCAGAATCGAGCCTTTTTTCCATCCCTGATTTCCCAGAAACTATGCTGCTGAATCATGTTGCTATGTTGTTTTACTACATTCCAGATTAGAGATCCCTTTTCAGTGGGAAGAAGTCTGATTAATTCGTCTGGTGGCCTGTTATTTGCATATTTGGCAATCCATAGTGTTGCCCAAGGTGTGTGTGGCGTTGATAGCCATTTCCACCATATCCTTGCACCCATAACAGAATTGCTATGTTGAGGATCCTAGAGGCCCGCTCCTCCATATTTTTTAGGAAGGCAAACTGTCGTCCATTTAACCAATGCCCATTTTCTATGTTGACCTGAGGATCCCCAGAGAAAGTTGCGTTGCAAGTTTTTGATTCTTTTGAGTACCCATTTCGGAGTAGCTAACACAGAGAAGAGATAAAGAGGCATCGATTGTAAAACGGCCTTAACCAGCACCATACGGCTGGCCATGTTGAGGGCTCTATAAGTCTAGGAAGAAAGGCGGGCTTCTAGCTTTTCGAGGAGAAAATGCCAAGATGCATGTTTAATGGCAGAGTCATTCAAAGGGGCGCCTAAATATTGGGAGGGGAGAGATGCTTTAGAGAAACCAAGGATGCGAGATATAGAGGATTGAGTGGAGAGGGGGGTGTGAAAAAAGAAAATTTGGGATTTTGCTGTGTTGATACTGGCTCCAGAAGCTTTCGAGTATTCATCAAGCAAAGATTTAAATTTAGACGCTTCTTGAATTGACGGGTGCCCAAATATCATGTTGTCATCTACAAACTGTTGATGGGTGATAGCTGGGGAATCATGGATTGAGATTCCTCTGATCTGCTGAGTATGGAGAGCATTCTTTATTAGACGACCTAGCCCTTTAGCCATTAATATAAAAAGAAAGGGGGAGAGAGGATCTCCTTGCTGAATGCCTCTTGAGGGCTGGAAGGGACGAGAGGGAATGCCATTTACTAAAATAGAGAAAGAGGATGAGGAGATCATATTCATTACTCATCTGACCCAGGTAGGAGAGAAACCAAAGGCATCAAACATTATTTTCATGCAATTCCAGCTTAATTTGTCAAAATCTTTTGAGAGATCAATTTTGAGAAGCATACCTGTTTTTTTGCCGTGCTTTAAAGAATGGATTATCTCATGTGTGAGGATGATGTCGTCAATAATTTGTCGTCCTTCTACGTATCCCGATTGTTCTGGCGATATTAACAGGGGTAGCAGTGGTTTCAGGCGAGAAGCTATAACTTTGGATATGATTTTATAGATAACATTGCAGAGATCTATTGGCCTAAATTTATCTGGGGTCATAGAATGCTCTTCTTTGGGCATGAGTGCTATGAAGGTTGCATTTAGAGATGGAAGCATCCAATGCAAAGTTCTAGATTCTTCCACTACCTGCCAAACATCCACTTTGATGAGTTCCCAGAATTTATGAAAGAAATTAGAGGTAAATCCATCTGGTCTAGGAGCTTTCCCCTCTTTGAGTTGATTCATTGTTGTTTCAACTTCCGAAAGAGTAACTGGTCTGAGTAGTAGCTGATTATGTTCATCCATGATAATTTTAGGGATATGCTGGAGGATCCTTTCTATTGCTGGCTGTCTGTTAATTTGTGGTTCTTGATGAATGCTTTTGAAATGCTAGAGTATTTCTCTTTCAATATCCTCGTGTTGTTCCATCCTTTCTCCCTGTTGATTTTGGATTTGAGAGATGTTGTTATGCATTCTTCTTTGAATGGTGGTACGATGAAAGAATCTTGTGTTTCGCTCTCCCTCTTTTAACCACTTTACTCTGGATTTGTCTCCACAGGATCTCTTCTTGCTTTCTTCTTTCATCTAGTTGCTTTTGTAGGTTCTGTTCTTTTCCGGTTAAAGTTTCTGTTCTTCCACCGGCAATTATAGTTTGTTGAATTTCCATCATTTCTTGAGCCAGAGCTTTTTGGGCCTAGAATATATTTCCGAAGGTCATTTGATTCCATTGCTTGATATGTGCTTTGAGATGTTTGAGCCTTTGTTGAAATTGATACATTTTTTATCCTTCTGGGGGTTTGAAACTTTTCCAAGCGGAAGTGATCATATTACTGAAGTCCGGGTGGGTGAGCCAAAATGCTTCAAAGTGGAATGGTCTTCTGGTGGAGTTGCCAGGTCTTTGCCATTGCAGAGAAATGGACCAGTGATATGATCCCAAAAGCGGCAAAATTGAGGTAGTAAAGTCTACTCCTACATGGATTGCATTGTCAGATATCAAAAAGCAATCCAACCTCGAGGCAATTTGCTGTAAACCTGATCGTTTATTGTTCCAAGTATAGATTCCATTGTTAAAACACAAATATATGAGCTAGTTATTTTGTATGAAGTCCTTGAAGTGGCCGCTTTCCATTTCTAGTCTAACTCGACCTCCACTCTTTTCTTCCAGTTTAGTGATCATATTAAAGTCACCCCCTACAATCCAGAGAGGATGTGCTCTGTTGGCATTGATCCTCTCAATTGTGCTCAACATTGCCAGTTTGTTCGCAGCATCCTGAGGAAAGTAGACATTGGTGATATGTCCATGAATATTGGTTCCAATAATGTGAAAAGTTGCTTGAATGAGATTATGGTTCGCATGAAAGTCATAGAGCGAAATAGCTTGGGTATCCCATGCTATTGCTAGTCCCCCTGAGGCTCCTGAAGCGTCCACTGCCACTGACTGGCTTCCTGGCCAGGCTTTTGCGAGAATGGTGCCTATGGTGTTATTGTTACATTTTGTTTCTTGCATGAAGAATATGTGAGGTTTCTCCTGCTATATCATGTTTTTTATTATTTTGTACTTCACAGGGCTATTTAACCCTCTTAAATTCCAAAATGTGAGCTTCATGAATCAAGATTGGGTAGTGGCCTATAGTACTTTGTTAACTTGGAGTATCTTCCTAACACCACCAACATTTCCCCAATGATGATGGTTCTTTGCAGGTCTGTGCTTCTTCCCCGTTTCTTGGTATCTTTGGGAAGGTTTTTTCCATCCCATTTACTGCCCGACTGAATCCCTAGAGTTCGTTGCTAGTGTGCTCTAGAGAGGATCACCTCCAAACTTTCTAGTTGTCTGTCCAGGATTTTATCAAACTCTTTCCTTCTGCAAGCTTGCTCAAGACTGAATATGTACAGATCCCCAATGTCAATACTTTTAGGTTCCTCTTCCATATGTTTGGGCTCACTGCTTCCTGCTAGCAAGTCATTTGAATGGATTGGTTCCTGGTGAGAAATAACCATTTCCTTCCCATTGAACCCCGATTCGGATTCCTTGGTGGGGTTGGCTGTTGGGCTTGTCAAGGGCTGAGATGGCTTTGGGTCTTGTTGAGAGATTGAGGGCTGAATTACCCTAGATGGCATGAGAATATCTTCCGTAAGGGTGGGGGTTTCAGTATCTTCTGAGGCTGATTGAGCTAAGATGTCAAAGTTGTTACTAGTGGACGATAGGGTTGAGATAGTTGTGGGATTTTTGGATCCTGAAGCGAACTTTTTGTGGTGCCTTTTCCTAGTGTTGGATTTAGTAAATCCTTCCTCATCGGTTTTTCAGGGGAGGCCTGGGGATGGGGTTTAACATTTAGGGGGCAGTCACAGAAAAGATGACCATGAGCATGGCATTTTCTGCATCGAAAGGGTACATGTTCATAGTCTATTGGCTGAATCCATTCAAAATCATCGTGATAAAGACTTACCGAGTCTGGAAGTGCCTTGTCGAGATGCATGTAAACACAGATGCGAGCATAGGAAGTGTACCTTCTTAGTTTCGTTTCTTCGGCTATCTTGATGAAGTCGCCCAGGCCATTTCCAATGTCTTTTAGAGATTCTTCATCCCAGTATTCTAAAGGAAGTGAGTACAGGCATATCCAGACAGGCGCCCAACTGAAATATTCTTTGTCCGGATTGAATCTTTCAATCCAGTCTTTGAGATACAAGCCAGCGGAGTTGAAGAAATATGGCCCTCCGTCTAGGACTCTATTACGGTCTTCTATGCAGTTGAAGACAGCCGTAAAGAAACCTTTGGGTCCAAGCTGCAGGGTCACATGTCCTTTGGGTTTCCATTTGGCCGCAACCCATCCTTGCAGGGCTTTCTCTGTTGGCCAGAAGCCAATAAATTTCCCTATGAGAGCATGGTCCTTCATAAATTGGATTTGGGCATTAATCTGGTGCCCAGGTAGTTCTATCTTGGGTCTCTCTGCTGCAATAGGTTTGCATGTGGTCGAGGTGGCTTTGGGGACTTCGTCGTTCAATGTCAGATTATCTTGCTGCTGAGTTGGAGGCAGTACCTCTGCGTCCTGTGGTGATTTTTGTTTCCCTTGCTCTGCTGGTTCAGTCTATTGTACATTGTTGATGGGTTCTGCCATGTCAAAATCCTGTTCAGTCTCATTTTGAATCTGGATCTTGTGGTTGCCGCTTGGGGGAGGCTCTACGACCTCCCCCAGAAGGTGACCCATATTAGTGGTCCCGAAAGCGAAGTTCTACAGTTGCCAAAGAAGCTCAAGTTCTGCAGGTATGTTGTTGTTCAGAGAGGGTCAGATACTGTGAAGCATATCGAAACCCTAACCTGCTCCCATTCCCACCATTTCTCTTCGATTGGAACCTCAACTCCCAGCGAACAGTTATCTCTAAATCTAAAAATTAGTATCTTAATTCATAAATATTAGATTTGGCAATTGGACAAGTCTAGTCTCTATTTAGGTTTGTCCCTCCATAATTACTAATGAAGATACTTTAAGTTTCATATATTAAAGATCAAATCGTGATCTACTACCTCAAGTTTGCATTCTTTTATGATTTATCTTTTGCTTGATGTTATTTCATAAAGCATAATTTAGGAATATTTCAAGTGTTGTACTTATTTACCAATGTTTTGCTCAGCCAAAGTTTATAAATTCAAAGAATTTAACTTTCACTTAGGTTGTTAGTTAATATTTTAAAAACTTGGAAATTCATCTTACATATCATTTATAAATTTGCAATTCATCTCTTCAAGGTCAATTTTACATCATAAAAGAGATTGAGCAATGGTTTTCACCATTAAGGCTAAAATATGGAAAATTTATTTCAATACACATTATAAACCAAATTTTGAGTTTAATTGACTCATTTCTTATTTGATTTAGTACCTATTTGACTTGACATGATATATGTTTATTTCACTAAGGCTAATCAACTTGTATAAAGCATTATATTGTTTGGTACCATATATTTTATTAGAATTAATTCTCTATTGTTGAAGTAAGCATTTGCATCTTTTAGTAAATCATATTTACAATTTACTCAAGTTCTCATAACAGTCATTGTATATCCAAGGGGTAGCCCCTTAGCCTCTTGAGAACCAGCAAATTAGAGTAATGAGGAGCTTGTATTGAGGCTATAGTTATGAAATTCCTAATAATTACTCGAATATTTCATATGTGGATTGTGTTTTTCGACTTAGATGCTAGTTTAGATGGTAATACCATACAACTAATTATGCATTAACGAGATTTGTATTTGTGTTGGAGGTTACCCACAACCAATATTTAATGACCTTTCTTTAGAATAAAATGCTCAATAATATTATATTAATTATTGGAAATTACTCTAGGTACCTAGGGTGTTTGAGTGTGGATGCATATGACTACACAAATTTCGAAACTTGGGAGCACATGTGTGTAGGAAAGGTGCATTATATATATATATATATTGTACTAAGAATGTGGAAGTGTGAAAATTACAATTGAAATGTAAAACAATATGAACTAGGATAATTCCAATGTCAATCACAACTCAACTTTTACATTCGTGATTTAATTTTCAAATTTTCAACTTCAATGATTCAAATTGCAATACTTTAGAGATAGATTTAGATGTATAAATAAATGCAAAAGCTTTCCCAATGGCATATACTTGTGAGACATAGATCATTAATGGTTCGTCACTCATTAGAAATTCCAACAAAGGATCCTTCTTCAGGTACTACTTCCTCAACGAAATTCTCTATAGGTACTTGTTGCTTTCAAGTTGTGGGTCATTTGTTGGGTTTGTAATAATTAGCAACTCTACAAGGCCATCTTGTTAGATCTCATTATCCACATATATAGTATCATCTATGAATCGGTTCCTAAAAGGACCTTCTTTTCTAAGTAAGAAGATGATGGGCATTATGAATGCCAACCAAGTTTTTTGGCTTCTTATAACCCAACTAGTTTCTCTTCATTAAATTGTAAATGAATAAAACCTAAAGTACTTGAATTCCTCTTGCACGTTAAGGAACTATCTAGTGTGAAAGTAACCCTATGAAAAATGCTTATACCTCCTAGGAATGCACACCATCAATTTTGATGCATGTTTATTGGATCGTTGCCATGATGCTTATCACACAAAGCCTACTTTGTGTTAGGTTCACATCACTCACACAAGAATTGGACAAAAATTAAGTTAGGATGAAGGATGCTTCTTTTAAATATGGTGATAAATCTTATTTATTGTTGACATGTATTCTTTCGTGACCTCTTTCTTACTTAAAGAAGTCATTTTCTTTGTTTATTCAATACCACATCATTTTCAAGTGAATATTCATAACAACAACGGCAGGGATTGAATAATATTTCCTAAATACAATAGGATGATAATGATTGCATTGATTAAGCGATGAACATTGAAACATGAATCTAAATGAATGTAAAAAATGAATAAAATGCACACAAAGCATATTAGAAATTGTATTAGAAAGTGATAGTGTTTGTATCACTGTGTGGATGTTTTGTGCAATGCTCCATGATAAAGAAAGAGAGAAAGACAAAATCACTTCAAATTCTATTTTTTATTGTCTACATTCTACTACATATCATACATCTTATATGAAAGAATAGGAATACATTTCCATCACAAGAATATTGATTTAGTAGCTTAAGAAGGTTTGGTTTCATTTTAGTAAATAGATGGTTAATCATCTTCTTCATTGCAGACACATCAATTGGGCTTCCATAACAATCCTAGCTCTAGGCATGCACACAACATTGAAACTTGGCATGTGTAGGCTCTAGAGATTGGTGTGCATTGTTTTGTCTTCACCAAATTGTATAGAGGTTTCAAGTTGATGTCCCTCAACCTAAACCATTATCAACAATGGGATGCCATTGGGGAACCACCCCCTTGGGCCCTACTACGGCCACCACCTCTTAACCATGTAAGAGATTTAGGGGCCAATTACCACAAAAACTCTCACCTCTAGCTTAAAGTCACATAAATGGATTCTATCCTTGTGGAACTCAAGAGGTTTGCCACTATCACCTCATTAACTCTCCTCTCACTTTAGACAAAAGAAAGATAAAAGTCAAGGGGATTATCCCTAAGAGTTAACTAGGCTCACTTTGTATAGTAGGAGTACGAATAAAGAGAAACTACCAATAATGTAAATGGAAAAAGATGAAATAAAATGGGCTTATGGTGATAATTGAAAGGCAGACTAGTGTCTCATCTACTTGGGCTATGGAGTCACTTGGGAAAATTCAAGAGGGAAAGTCAAGGATTTATAGGTAGCCATATGATGTGTTCTAAACACCTAAACTTAATTCAAATTATAGGTTTTGGTAATTAGGATTTTACAATATAAGTGAGGGAGAGGGTCATTTAAAATCCACTGCTCAAAGCAAGTGTAAAATAACCATTATTACAACATTGTATACATATATATCTACTAATTAAATATAGCATATGAGATGTGATCTTTGAAAGGTAGATCCTAACATGAGTTAACAACATCACTATAGAATTCCCCAACATAGCATTCTAATCCTTGTTGCCCCTCATATGGGTAGGCAATAAGTCGAGCAACCTTTTTAGGTGTGTGGTGTTCCAATTTTGGAGAGCATCCATGCTCATACCATTCAAAGAGACAGATTCATCCATTCATCCTTATTTTCATTTAGTTATATGATGATCTCAATTCATAGTGGGTTTTGCTTAGTTGCTTAAACTCTCTCTTGATCTAGTTGGTTCACTTTAATTGCTTAATCATGGTCTCGTGTATGGGTTTCTTGCTTAGACATGGTGTTACAACTTCTTATGTGGTTTTAAATGTGGTAAACATGTGGTGTGAATCTAAGAGCACTACATAACATAGACAATTATATTATTCGCCTCATTGTACAATTGGGGACGTAATTTTCCTTTAGATAAATCTCAACATCTCTTTGGTCAAGTTGTACTACTGATATATGGTTGATGTCACATGTTTCATATCACAAAATATACGTAATACTTTATATCTTTCTCATTCACTCCCATTCCATTCATAAGAAATTATCCCTGCTCATGTTTGACTTGTCATATGTCATTCAAAAAGTTCCATAGCAAAATAATGAAGACCCGTGTGTAAGAAGATCCTTCAAAGTCAAAAGGGAAAAATTGTGTGGGGTAGTTGCAATCACTAAAAGGCTAAAATCTAGAAAAATTAATGTTAGAGCTATGCAACCTCACTAAAATACCCTTACCTCAAATTTATGTGCTTAATAATGCATATACAAAGCAAGTACTAAGAAGTCAAAGCAAAATAAGAAAGGGAGTACAAAGAACAAAGGCAAAAAATAAAAAGGGGTAGTAAAACAAAGTGTTGGGGTGGTAACTCTAAGTCTAGTGCACCCTTATGAAGGCCATCATGGAATTAATGAAAACTCCTAGCTCTTAAAAATTAGTCAGAGAAAACAAAATACCTTCACATCATCATACATGACTATGAGGATCAATAAATGAAGTTACCCTTTCCCCTTCTATACATTATCCATCATATCACCTACTTAGTGATCTTTCTCTGTCTTAGGACTTGTCACATGTAATAATGGATAAGGTAGTCCTCCCATGGTAAAACTTAGGCAAATTCTAAAGTAATCTGAGGTTATGATGATGCTAGAAAATATCCCCTGGTGTGCATTACTTAATGACTTGTATAATGGGGATAGGTTCATCACTATGAGTGGGTGCCTTACCTTATGATTTGTGTACATGTATCAAGAGTTGCATCTATCCCTTAGGACCTATGTATTACATTTGAAGATGTGTACTTGCATTGAAATATGTGCCAGCACGATGAGATCCATGTTCCAAATTACACACACACACACACAGATAGATAGATAGATATGTTCGGATCCATAACATTTTCTCAATGGGATGCATGACACTACATTGGTATATGTGTATCTACATTAGGATATGTATTAGTGCATCAAGATTTGTGAGAATCCATTGGACAGTGGAATAGGACTCCACATCATCATGTATGCCACATAGATCATTGCTTGAGGGTGCACTAGTCTTATTAGAGGATTATTTCCATACATGTCAGATAGTTATGGTGGTTGGAGATAGTTATGAAGTTTTTACATTCATTTAGACCATTTCCTAAGGTTGTTATGAGATTTTCGAGATGTTTCTAACTTGATTGAACCACAAACTTATTGGAGTGCCTCTCTCCTTGTGCTACATGTGCCATCACTTAGAGGAACACCTCCCTTCTTATGCCACATGTGTTAAGGCTTCATGAGGAATGAATTCATCTTTTTTACCACTCTTCTCACATCATGGAATTAATTGAGTTAGTTAACACACTTATAGGGGGCACATTTCCTAAAATATTTGTCCACGCATTTGACTATGATGAGTTTCTTACTTCACTTTTGGAAGGGCACACCTCTTCTTGGACCATTTTTACTTGCTTACTATTAAAATTGGCAACTACAGCCAAACTCCACCTTGGACAGCTCATATGTTGGAGATGATATTTTTATTGGATTCCTCTTTCCGAGAGGTGCAAGATTGATCTAAATATCATCTTGTTTGGATGAGAAGAAGTGAGACTTTGAATTTAATTCTCACATGTGCAAATTATCAAGGTCGACCAGAAGTCTAATGTAGGCTCATGAAGCCCAATAGATGTGTCTCCACCCCTCATCGAATTGTATAAATAAGAGATACATTCTCCTCATTAGGATCATCACTCAACTCATATTTCTCTCTCCTCTTCTCATTGGTTCGTACAACAAAGGAGCAGCGCTTCTCTTCTCGTGTTGACTTGGGTTGACCGAAAAATTTCAAGCAGAAATCGTAGGACTATTTTTGGGCTATTTTCAATGGTGTTGACCAAGGGTCAACTCATCTTCTTTGACTGCATTTTTTAGGCAGTTAGTATGATCCTCTAAGGCCACATCTCCTGGCACGAAAACCGAGGCAATTGGAGCAGGTTGCCCTGTGTTAACCGCAGCATTGACTCTACATTAACCAAGTTTGACCGAGAATTTCAGGACTATTTTGGGTTGATTTTGACTATCTTTGGAGGCCGAGTTGACTAGGTTTGACCGACCTCATTTGAAGGAGATTTTCTGTTGGTTTGACCAACATTGACTTTCTGATTAGGGCATCCTGTTGACTGTTGTTTGACTGGACTATTTTGACAGTGATTGGGCAAGTAAATTTTGTATAATGTGCTCTCTCTCTCTTTCTGGTGAACTATTGAAGAATAATAAGAAGATTTGATCAAAGGGTTTCCCCACATTGGGGCTTTTCCCTGGCATGCGCCAAATATTGTGTCCTTTTGTCTTGGCTTGTCTTTTGCTTATTGTTTATATTAAATCTGCATTTACTATCAATGTTAATGTGATTACTAATCTGGAAATTGATATTGGGCTAATAAGAAAAATTGAAATAAATTGTTCTAAAGCATAGAACATACCATTGTAATCTATTAACATGGTATCAGAGCTAAGGTGAAGACAAATCCCAAGCAATAGTGAAGTCAAGCAATCACTTAAAGAAGTTGTTGGACAAGGACTTGGAACTAGTCCCAATGACGACTACATCTTTCTTCAAATTTGAGGACAAGCTCAAGGACAAATCTGACTATCATGCATGGAAGATGATCTTGGATTTGACTTTGGAAGAGAATGATGCCATGGACTATGTCAAGGGAAGAATAACTGAGCCTCCCTCAAATGCAACTGTTGTTGTTCAAACAAAGTACAAGAAAGGTGAGACAAAAGCTAAGAAGATTATTGTTGATTCTATTCATAAGCCTTTGGTTGCATATATTTCTGATTTAGAAACATCTAAGGAGATGTATGAAAGACTAGTTGGGATGTTCAAAGTGAACAATGCAAATCAAATTCTCTTTCTCAAGAACAAGTTGAAAGACATCAAGATGGATAGAGGAGAATCCATCCAATCCTACTTCATGAGGATCACCGAGATCAAGAATGATCTCTTATCTATTGGAGAAGTCATTGGTGATAGGGAACTCTCTCTTATTTCTCTTGGGGGCCTTACAAGAGACTGGGATGTGTTCAACACTACCATTCTTAACAATGACAGGATTTCAGGATATGAGAAACTATTGGCCAGATGTACTCAAGAAGAAATAAGGATGATGGAACAAGACAAGCCCTCAAATGGAAACAATTCTACTACCTTCTCCGCTCATTCTAGAAGAGGGAACAACATTGATCCAAGGAATCAAGGTCAAGGGTTCAAGCAGGGATTCAAAGAAGGAAGAAAAGGAAGGTGCTTCAATTGTAACAGGTTTGGCCACTCCGCTAGAGAGTGTCCTCACAAGAAGGATGCTCCAAGACATGATGACAACAATAACAACAACAACTTCAAGGGCAATGGATTAAAGGAACAACATGTTCAATAACAAAGGGAAGAGGAATGCACCTACTACTCGAAATGGAGGTGGTCATCCTCCCAAGAAGTCGACAAACTCCAAGTATGATGAAGTTAATGTTGCAAAGCAAAATGAATTTTATCTTATTTCTACCCTTTCCACTGCCTCTCCTCCAGATACATTAGACCATTGGTTGATTGATAGTGGTGCCTCAAGGCACTTCGCTGGGTATAAAGAATCTCTCTCAAACTTGGTTGAGAATAAGACAAATATGGAGATCATATTTGGGGACAATGCCACCTATCCCATGAAAGGAATTGGGATCGTTACTCTCCACTAAAATCAAGGTCAAACCCTTCATCTACAAGAAGTGCTATATGTACCTGACTTGAAAAAGAACTTGGTTTCTATTTCTACGATGGAAGATAAAGTTTTTAAGGTGTCATTTGTTGATGGGAAGGTTCGTCTTTGGCAAAGAAAGCCAAGAGATGCATTCACTCTAGGATTCAAGGTTGAAAGTTTCTATCGGGTTGGAGGAAGTCCATTGGGAGCTATGATTTGTGACACCTCTCTTCAATCCGAATTATGGCACCGAATATTTGCTCACCTTCATTTTAAAGCCTTACCCAATGTAAGGAAGATGGTCTAGGGGATGCCCGAATTCAACTTGAATGGTTGTTTGTCAAAGATGTGAAGCTGGAAAACATACAAGGGGACCATTCCCTTCAAGTGAGACTCGAACCACTGATATTTTTCAATTGGTCCATTCTGATTTATCAGGTATGAAACCTGTTACATCTTTGGGTGGATATTTGTATTATGTTATTTTTGTGGATGACTTCTCCCGCAAGACATGGATCTATTTCATAAAGAAGAAGAACGAAGCATTCAAATGGTTCCTCTCCTTCAAAGCATTGGTCGAGAATCAAACAAGGAAGAAGATCAAAGTTCTAAGGACTGATAATGGGACCAAATATGAGTCTAATGAATTCAAAGACTATTGTAGAAAAGTTGGCATTAAAAGGGAGACTACAACCGCTTATACTCTTGAACAAAATAGTGTTGTCAAAAGGAAGAATCGTACTATCATCAAAGCTACCCGAGCTATGTTTCATGATCAAGGTCTTCCGAAGTTCTTATGGGGAGACGCTGCCAACACTGCTATGTATGTCCAAAATCGATGCCCACATCAAGTTTTGGACCTCAAGGCACCCGAAAAAGTATTCACTAGTAAAAAACTTAATGTTTCTCATTTTAGAATTTTTGGATGCCCCATATATTTTCATGTACCAAAAGAGAAAAGAAATAAATTAGATGCATCTGGGAAGAAAGGAACATTCATGGGCTACAGTGGAACTTCGAAGGCATATATAATCTATGTGCATGGTCAAAGGGAAGTGGAATCACATTATGATGTCACTTTTAAAGAAGATTCTGCACTTCGAACAATTACAGATCTTCATATTCCTAGGAAGGCCAATGATGATGATGATGCAGAAAAGCACGTTGAATATTCGTCCGATGTACCGATGCCTGATGTTGAAGGACCGATGGATCCCATAGATCCACCTCCTTGTGAGACCTCTACTACAAGAAAGAGGCCTTTGTGGCTTAAGGATACTCTTGAAGATGTCGAGAAGCACATTGCAACGATGGGGACATTTCATGAAACCAAGAAGTCGAATAGGTACCAAGGCTACTTCGCTGCCATAAGTACTCTTGTACAATCTAAGCCTTGTACATTTGAAGAAGCAATGAAGCAACACGTTTGGAAGGATGCAATGAATGAAGAGTATGAATCGATCATGAAGAATAATGTCTGGGATGTGGTTCCTTGACTGTGGTCACTTCGAAATGGCTCTACAAGATCAAACATGGAGCTGATGGGAGTGCTGAGAAATTCAAGGCCATATTTGTAGCTCGAGGTTTCTCTCAAAAGGAAGGAGTAGACTATGATGAGATATTTTCATCGGTTGCCCAATATACCACCATCTGTTTGATCATAGCACTTGATGCCTCGCAAGGATGGAACCTTCATCAGATGGATGTCAAAACTGCCTTCTTACATGGTTCAGTTAAGGAGGAAGTATATGTTAAACAACCCAAGGGGTTCAAATTTCACGATTGTGAGACACATATATAACAGTTGAAGAAAGCCCTTTATGGCTTGAAGCAATCCCCTAGGGCTTGGTATGAGAGGATCGATTGCTATCTTATGAAACTGGGGTTTACAAGAAGCGACGCTGACCCGAACCTATACTTCAAGGTTGAAAAGGACAAACCTCTCATTCTGGTCCTTTATGTGGATGATCTCTTTCTGACAGGTGATGACCCTCTCATTCATCAATGCAACAGGGAGTTGGCTTCCGAGTTCGAGATGAAGGACCTAGGACAGATGCATTATTTCCTAGGGTTGGAGGTCTGACAAAATCCAGGTGAGATTTTCCTTTCTCAAGGAAAATATATTATGAAACTACTTGAGAGATGTGGGATGGTGGAATGCAAGTCTGTAACTACTTCGATGGAACTTTACTTCAAAACACTATGTGGAAGTGTTGCTAGGCCCAAATTGGTGAACCCTACCAAGTATCATCAACTTGTGGGGGCACTGATGTTCTTGGTCAACTCTCGTCCTGACATATGCTTCATTATTAACATGTTGGGTCAATACATGGTCAAGCCTCATCTCATTCATTGGATTGTTGCCAAGAATCTCTTGAGATATCTTCCTGGCACTATCCACTATGGTCTCAAATACATTGCCAAGAATTTGAGGCTACATGGATATTCATATGCTAACTAGACTGCCAGTGTGGTGGATCGTAAGAGCATGTCTGGGTGTTGCTTCTCTTTGGGGTATGCTTATATATCATGGATGAGCAGGAAGTAGAAATCGGTTGCACTAAGCACCACCAATGTTGAATACATTGCTACGAGTATGGCCTATTGTGAAGCAGTCTGGTTGAGGAAGCTCTTAAGTGAGCTATTTGAGCACGTGCTAGATACGACCGTGATCTTTTCTGACAACCAGAGTGGGATTCGTTTATCAAAGAATCCCCCGCTCCAAGCACATTGATATCAAGTACCACTTTATCTGGGATATGGTACAATATGAGGCAGTTAGGCTCCAACACATCAGGGAAGATGAGCAAGTTGCTAACATTCTCATGAAGCCTCTTGGGAAGTTCAAATTCTTATTCTTCCAAGAGAGACTTCGAAATTTCGTGGAACAACCCTCTTATGAGGGTCCCGTATGAGTTGGACACAGAGCTTTGGGAGCTCCTAGGGGCGTGGGGTACTTCTTGGAGCTAGCTATGAGAGACCATAGGGTGAGTGGTTCACCTTCCCCTAGTGGTGTGTTGGATACAAGGTGAGTGATTCACCTTCCCTTGTGATACCCCATTATGGTTGATATGTGTCCCCTACCCGGACACATGCATGTAGGGTGAGTCCTTACCCTACATTTGACATATGCATAGGATGAGTGGTTCACCTTCTCCTATGGCATATGAGCAAGATGAGTGGTTCACCTTCTCCTACTGATGCCCCAACACACATCCTACCCATAGAGTCTGGGACTCATGGGAAGTACCTCTCATCTGGCCAATGAGTTGGGAAAAGTTGGTTAAGGACCATAGCACTATTGATGGATGCATCATGTACTACTGTACTCCCTATGACTAGGATGCATGGTGTTCAACAACTTGATCTGGGATCAAGGAATGACTTTAGTCATTGGAGAGTGGTATGATACACTCCCAATCACTTCTTCTTCATTATTTCTTCATGGTTCAACAAAGCAGAGAAGAGCAGAGATGTCAGAGATAGTATAAATTGACATATGGTTTGGCAAGTGGATTTCTCCCTAGCTGAGAGGGAGTGTTAAAATTGGAAAATAGGGCCAAATGCATCTAAAGATCATCTTGTTTGGATGAGAAAAATTGAGATTTTGAATTTAATTCTCACATGCGCAAATTATCAAGGTCGGCCAGAAGTCTAATGTAGGCCCATGAAGCCCAATAGATGTGTCTCCACCCCTCATCGAATTGTGTAAATAAGAGATCCATTCTTCTCATTTGGATCATCACTCAACTCATCTTTCTCTCCTCTCCTCATTGGTTCGTACAACAAAGGAGCAACTCTTCTCCCCTCACGTTGACTTAAGTTGACCGAAAATTTCAAGCAAAAATTGCAAGACTTTTTTGGCTATTTGCAGGGGCGTTAACCAAGGATCAACTCATCTTCTTTAAATGTGTTTTTCAGGCAGTTAGTCCGATCTTCTAAGGTCGCATCTCCTGGCACAAAAACTAAGGCAATTGGAGTTGGTTGACCTGCATTGACTGCAGATCCTTTGACCGCAACGTTGACTCTACGTTAAACCAAGTTTGACTAAGAATTTCAGCACTGTTTTTGGTTCATTTTAACTATCTTTGGAGGCCAAGTTGACTAGGTTTTACGAACTCATTTGGAGGAGACTTTTTGTTGGTTTGGCTAGTGTTGACTTTCTGGTAAGGGCATCCTGTTGACTGTTGTTTGACTAGACTGTTTTGATAGTGATTGGGCAAGTAAATTTTGTATGATGTACTCTCTCTCTTTGCTAAACTATTGAAGAATAATAAAAATATTTCATCAAAGGGTTTCCCCACATTGGGGTTTTTCCCTGGCATCCACCAAATATTATGTCCTCTTATCTTGGCTTGTCTTCTGCTTATTGTTTATGTTCTATCTGCATTTACTATCAATGTTAATGTGATTGCTAATCTGTAAATTGATATTGGGCTAATAAGAAAAATTGAAGTAAATTTCTCTAAAACATAGAACATACAATTGTTATCTAAAATTAACACTTACAATGGTAGTTGAGCATGGTTGGGAGGGCATCCACCTTATATAAGAGTTGTTTTATACTACTTGGAATTTTTTTCTAGTTTGTTGAAGAGCTATTGTTTTTGGGCTAAAAGGTTAAAGATTAATATTCTTAATTCATGAAGTTGTTAGACTCTAGTCCTACATAAAATCCCACCATTCACTTGTAAATTTGCTAACAAATAATTGGAAAAAGAAACGTCTTAGATTCGTTAAGTTGTGATCATTTTGGTTTTGTATTAGGGATATTATTTGTTTAGGGCAACCAAGAACATTTGTATTGTTGCAAGATAAAAGAGCTAGCATAAGGCTACAGGAGAAGCATCTTGCTACAACTAGAGGAGCTTACAAGGTATTGTTTACTCATGCCTTGTGGCATGACATTGAATCTAGCAAATCATTGATTTATAGTTCTTGGTTTAGGGTAGAAATAGAAACTATCCTATTGCTACTTAGAAGAGGTTGTAATTTAAGACCCTTCTCCCTTACAAGAACTTGAAGCAATCCAAGTGTCTCATGTTGGAGAATTACAAGGCATACTTAAGTATTGCTTATAATCCCAAACTTGACACAAGAATATATAGCCTCAAGAAAGGCCAAGTGTGACCCTATAACCCAAGTGGAGAAAGCCACTCGTCTAACTCTTTCTATTTTTCCACCACCAAAACTTCAAATTTATTTTATTTAAAGTTAGATTTTGCAATCTAAGGTTTATCTAGCAAATTACCTTTGATCTAGATTGCAAATTAATCTAGATGATTAAAATGTATGTTTAATGGCAAACCATTTCCACCAAAAACTTCAAATTTATTTTCTTTAAAGTTAGATTTTTGCAAACTAAAGTTTATCTAGCAAATTACTTTTGATCTAGATTGCAAATTAATCTAGATGATTAGCATGCATGTTTAATGGCAAACCATTTCCCTTCTTGGTTAAAATTCTAAGTTGATTTCTTTTCTCTCTTGATTTCCTTGCAATAACATCATAGGAAGGACGTGAACTTTGATCTCATAGAATAAATCAATACAATAATCAAGCCAATGGCTTGCTGTTTTGGTTTGTTTTATGATCATTCATTATTGGAATTCATTTCAGTTTTGAAATTTAAATTAGAATTATGGTTAAAACTCATCTACATTGTCATAGTTTAAAGTAGATATAGTATTTCAGTTTTGAAATTTAAATTAGAACTATGGTTAAAACTCATCTACATGCTAAATCAATGCATAAGATTAGTAATGACTTGATAATGTAATCTATGTAATCTACCAACCTAGATCCATCTTAACCCTAGATCTATCCAATATCCAGAGGAATCAAATCTCTGGAAATGCAAACCTCTTTTAGAGTGCAAAACTTGAGAAAACATTTACACTTATCCCTCTCAATCAAATCTCTAGAAATACAAACCTCTTTTAGAATGCAAAACTTGAAAAAACATTTACCCTTGATCCCTCTCAATATTTAATAAATACAAAATTAAAATATATCTAAACCAGTTAAATCTAACTTAAATAATAAACTTTATTCCTTCCGCTTACAATCTTATTATAAATAATATAACAAAACTTCCATTTTTTCACAATCATATTTACATATATATTTTGTCAATAAAATAAACCAAACCTTAAAATTTAAAAAAACAAACTTGAGCTTACCCACAAATACATAAATCCAAAAAATGTCAACGATCGAAATTGTCATTTCACATGAAGTATAACCCAATAAAAAAGCCAGTCCTTCCTATTGGTTGCATGTTTATACAGCAGAATTGAAAAACAATGTGAACAGAGAAAAAAAGGTTCAGATATCCATGGCTGCAGCAAATGAAGCTTTTCCTGCAAGGTCTTACCCACCATCTACTGCAATGGACCGCCCAATTAACAGCTGAAACAGGTAAGAGATCAGGCGTCCACCACTTCTAGTAATCCCATTTACAAAAATCCAGTCACCACACTGGTGCACATAGAAAATAGGAAAAACAGTGCAGAAGAGTAGAGACAACCATCCAAACGCCTTTCTCAGCATCATATGTTATCACATTTTGTCCACAGAACACGTATAACTGCCCAGAAAAAGGCAGCAAATGCACATAGATTTTCATGTCGACTCCATAAATCTTCCAGCTTGCTCGAGCTGTCCAATTTCAGGTCAAAAACTTCTGCACTCGTTAGTGTAATGGAGCCAGCTTACATGTAATTGTCCAAATTATAAATGAGTGTGTAATGGAGCCGAGTTACAGGTAATTATACAAATTGTAATTGAGCCTATCTATATATATGCAAAGTTATTTTTTATTATTTTTAATCCAATGTTATTATTATTTTTTAATGCAAAGTTATTTTTTATTATTTTTTATCCAAAGTTACATGACCCCCCTCAAAGTTACATAGAGCTACTCTCAGTGCAATAATTAACCCCGTATTGGCTGAAGTATTATTCGAACTAAAGGGTTAAAATAGATCTTTGTTAAAATGGATCTCGCTTGCTTGAACTTTAAATATGAAAAGTATGTCTAAAACTCAAACAACTGAGAGCTGGTCATTGCTGGAAAAATCTTACCATTTAGTGGATTGTGTTCTTCCTTGATTTTCATGCTTGCTGGTACAGACTGGAACATGCCTTAACAATGCAAGATAACTGATCCAATGTGTTTTCAGACTACCATTTAATGCCATCACATCTTCATGCTAAGTTCTGATATTGATATGATTTAAAATCTGCTCATTAAGTGGTATTTATTGTCCTTGAGCGAAATTCACAGCCATAGAACCTAATTGAACCTATGGCTATGTTCATGGTGCTATCATGGTTTATGGAATAATTTAATACACATTTAACCTTAAAGAACATCCTTTCATGTGCCAAACTGTTTTACATACTTAAGAATTGAATGCTGTGATATTTGATGAACTTACCCATGACATGATTCCTATGGTCAGGCGATTAATGAACTTGTGGTATTGTGGTTTATGATTCAAAGAACATTGTTGATATCTTGACGAACGATCAACTTGTGGTATTATGGTTTATGATTCAAAGAACAACATTGTTGATATCTTGACCAATGATCTCTAAATCTGGAAGTAACAGATGAACTAGTCAGTCTGATTCCACTATTGACTTCACACATTGATGAATTGTTTGACTTGAACTTGTATACATCACTGCAAATCAAGACTGTCTTGGCAATTTCCCACTTGTTCTGGGTTTATATGCACTATTGGATACACCATTACATGACAAATATGCAAATCTGGAACAGCACTTTTAACTTATACGTGTACATGTCACTAATTCACTGATATGCTGGTGTATCAGAAAGTTTCACAAATTCTGGTTTACGGTCTTCAATTTCTTTTTACAGTGACGTGGATGACTTCATGATATATGGTTCATAAGATTTACTCCATAAGTACTTCAACATATACTCTTAGACTAAATCTGGAATGTTAATGACAAGTCTGTAGTGATAAATACAAGTCATTGTTAATGAATCTGCCAGCACTTCATCTGCAAATCAAATGTCACGTACTCTATAAAACAGCGTATCTTGTGGATGGTTTCACTCTTCTTGTCATAAATCCAATTCACATTCCCTGCTGGTAACATTTTTGTGTGGCACACATACTTTGGATTGATCTACTAAATCAATTTTGTACTCATGTCACATCTTCTTCATATCTTTAAAGGCAAAATTTATTGGTTGGTTGATCACATTAATAATCAACCTAAGCTAGTACCACTCCCACACTACAACATTTGCAAGGTTGACTTTAGGGACACCCCACTAAGCTATGAACTTCTCCCTAGTCTGAAGTGAGAAGCAAGGCCATTAACATAACAGTGGGTGGCTTGAATTGCCTCTAGGCTCTCGTTGTGGTTAGGACATTTCCAACGAGTGTTTGAGTGGTAACACTCCTCTATGACCTTATTTTCCTCTAACATTCAAAAACTTGCAAAATTACTAACTTCCAAGTATATGCCGTAAAACATCTCCACAAATAAAATTACAGATAAGTAAAACTCAGTTACATAAATAAAAGACAAAACTCTCCAAAACTTGGAACTTGCTTTCGCTCACTAGTGCTTCCATTTTTCACTGATTCCAATCCAAGGTCGCTTGGGAGCGGGAGCGGGAGCGGCATTTTCAGAAGCTCCCGGTTCGGGAGTGAATTTTTATATAATATATATTTTTTATATTTGATACACACATGTCAACAAAAGCATGTAAAATAATAAATTAGATATAAAAAGCATAAAAACATAGATTGAACCATATAACATCAATCATCTAGAAGTTATAATCTTCATCAACCACGTCCACAAGTTAGTAACATACAACATATTCAGTCTCATGATTCATCAATCTTAAAGTTTCAAGCTTTCAAAATTCAATATATAACATTTATCATCATTGATCACCAAAGTTGTACTTGCAAGCTAAGTGTAACCATTACAACAAAAATATCTAACATGAAATGAAATGTTATAAAATGAAATGAAATAAAACAACTTTCAACTTTCACAAAGCATCATATTCATAATTCATTACCAATGAGTTATAATTGCCAACTTCAAACTTAAATTGTCATATATTGTTTACAATAAATATCATAATAAATATGAAAGAGTGAACTGTTATAAAAACTACTAGAAACTAGAAAAGACAAGTAAATCTATTATCTATTGCTAATGTTTGGGCCTCTTGCTGCCACAAGACATGTCTAATTTTTTAGTCTTGTTGGAAAATCAAGATCTTTGTCATTAATATCACCCTCTAAGCATTAACATAAAATAGAAAAAACATAGCATGTCAAGTCAAGATTTTGTTTGAGTAATGGGTACATTTTTAATAGGGTCATGATAGAGGAGTTTGACAACCAATGTCACTAATATCAAGGTACATAGAGGGATTGGTGCT
The DNA here is from genome assembly GCA_031772625.1 of Pinus tabuliformis. Taxonomy (NCBI): domain Eukaryota; kingdom Viridiplantae; phylum Streptophyta; class Pinopsida; order Pinales; family Pinaceae; genus Pinus; species Pinus tabuliformis. The sequence goes on along the minus strand of CM062807.1, from coordinate 299,377,888 downwards.
CTTGATTATATACGAGTTCCATACCCTAATACATGACAAAATCCAATGGAAACATTGCAATCCCCCCAATCCTGAAATCTTGAAACACTGATAAGTCTGTTGGATTTTGAATGAGATCTAAAATTCTACTTTCTCCATATGAAATCCAATAAGGTCGGAACCACTCTCAAACATCCCAAGTCATTTCATGGTAATGTTAAAAAATTAAGTAAAAGGACTCCTTTTACTTTAAGGATTTAACATTACCATGAATCGCATATCAATACTAGGGCCATAGGCTTGATCATTAGGCTACCCCACTAAATAATTATTTGTTTCTTCGAAAAAAAATTGCATTTGGAATGTTACTACAAAAAAAAATTGCAAAAAAAGCTAGGGAGCGAAAATTTTGCTCTTGAGTTCGCTCCCAAAATTCACTCGGGAACATGCTCCCAGGGTCGCCCCCAAAGGGAGCGCGCTTCGAGAGCCGGTTCGGGGGGGGAGCCACTCCCTTGCAACCATGTTCCAATCCATGATACAAATGGAGATGGAGAGAGCCAACCCTTAATAAGATTTAAACTTCATCTCCCTCGTACAATAAACAATGAATTTTTCCTTAGATCCATTGGTTCTAGGAATAATGATAAACTAATCTCTCTAACAAACCTTTTACTAAAAGTAGAAAGATTTTGTTGAGATCCACAATCTCCTCTAAGAGGTTACAATAAAATAATCTAGGAAACAACTAGCTAATTCCAACCACTATGTCAACAATGAATAATACATGGAGTTAGTTGTAACAATCCCCCAAAATAGTAAGAAGTGGTAACAACCACTTTACTAATTTACCAAAAAGAATCAAAAGTGGTTGTAGACCACTTTTCTACTCCAATAAATAATAAAACATGTTGGCAACTCCTCAACTTGTGCCATGACCTCTCCATGATTGCCCCTTTGACCAAGCTTTAAGAAAAATCTAAGGGTTGGAACATAATGAGGCAGTTGAATGATATGGCAGCTCCACATGGTTTAAGATGCGACCCCCATCCTCTACATAAGCATATCATCCATGTCATGTTAAATATTGCATATGCATCATATGGTTCCATTCCATGACTTAACTTTTAAAATAGTGGCTCTATATATGATCGAGTGTGTCGGTGACCCAGGTGGATATTGGTGGCCACCCGCCTATTCCACTTGGACCCCCACCACTGTCTCTTTCAATTTTTTAGTCTCTTTAATTGTAGCACAATTTACTATTTTTGGCAGTTTTCAGGTCTTGAACTTCTGGAGTTGTTTTGAGGCCCTAAACAATGTTTTTTGGGAAAACTGGGAAAACATGAATTTTTTTATTGATGTTTGCATTCGAAAGTTGAAGTCCTCAGATAGATCTTTCTAACGAGGTATTGTGCACATCAAACGAAGATTGTATGCCAGAGTTATGACCCCGGTAAGTTGATGTACTAATTTACCCAAACGAGGCCTATAGTTTTGGTGCTTCATCTCCTAGGGTTAGGTTTTTGGATGTTTATGTTTTCCAATGTTTCTGAAAAATAAATAGGTCTTCGAGCCTCATTGTAACATAATTCGGAGGCATGTAGCCTCCACATCTCTTCTTAGAGATAAGCTACCATCGCCCGAGCTGGTTTATTTCCATTTTGTATGTAAGCATATTTCAGTTCTATGATATTAATGAAATGAAATTTTATTTATGTTGCATCTTTGTGTTTATGTTTATATCTGTATTTTGTTATGTTCCTGCATAAGTTCAGATCAGTGGTATCAGAGCAGGTCTGCTCTTTCTTTGTTTTTCTTTGCATGTCCCCAACGAGGTCAAGGTATAAGGAGTTAAGGCTCGAACTGGTTGAACCTTTGCAAGACAGCCTCACAAAACTATACGGCCTCCCATGGCGAAAGAAAAGAAAGACGAGGGAGCAGGAGATCCCTTCAAAATATTGCTTGAAGAAGCCCTCGAGCGACAGAGGAACGCGATGATGGACAACTTTGCCCAGATCCTTCAGCGGATGCCCACGAGCAAGACATCTTCATCCGGCAGCCACTCTAGAGGCACCACTCCCTTCAAGGTACAAGTCAACTTTGATATTTCCATATTTAAAGGCCAGATAGATGCAGACATCGTAGATAGATGGTTAAATTTGTTGGAAGGGTATTTTTCAATTCATGATTTTTCCAATAGGGAAAAGATTACTTTTTCACTCCTCAAAGCCGCCCCCACGTCAAGGACTGGTGGGAAACCTACTGTGAGTAGAAGGACGAGAGGGAACCCTCACTGTTTTCAACCGCACCCACTTGGAACTCTTTCCGAGACGCCATCAAGGAGCAGTATTACCCTATCGGGAGCTATGAAGATAAGTACATAAAGTGGACCACACTACGGCAAGGAAGGGACCAAGACGTGCTGGAGTTCACAAATATTTTTCATACCCTTCGCACGAAGTTGGGTATCAAGGATTCTGAGTAGCATCTAGTACTCAAGTACCACGGTTGTTTACACAAATACATCCAAGATGAGATGGAATTCCTAGACATCTCCTCGCTTGGCGTCGCCTAACGATACGCTATCATGATCGAGCAAAATTTTGAACATAAGAAGCGAGACTTTGGATCTGTGAATCTAAAGCAAGGGAAAGGCACCCCCAAACTGCAGAATAAAGGACAACGCCAAGGCGGGGCGACCCAAGACAACCCGTCGAACACGCAAAGAACAACACCACGAAGACAAAGAAGGACACAAGAAATTGTGAGTTCTATAAGAGCCCCACTCACAACACAAGTAGTGTCGAGCCAAGCAGTCACTGGTGGCCAAGCTGAAGGCTTCAGAATCAAATGCATCTTCCGACTCTGAGTCAAAACCCGACAAGGGGAATGACAAAGGGAATTAGATTATTGATGTCGAGCCCAACGCCACTGTTGCCACCACCAAGATCCAGAAGATTGAGCCCGAAGATCCAGAGGAGGGGGAGCGTCTCTTCTATTCACAGATGTGGGTGAAGGGTTCGCCGCTGCAATTCATTGTCAACAGCGGGAGCCAAAAGAACCTCATTTCAGCAGAGGACGTGAAGCGATTGGGCCAACCTACAACACCACACCCGCATCCGTATACCATCGAGTGGGTTCACAAAGGATGAGATCTCTGCATCAGCCAGCAATGCTTCCTTCCCTACAGCATCAAGCCCTTCATGGCTGAGGTATTGTGTGATATTGTTCCTCTTGAAGTTTGTGATGTATTATTAGGCCAACCATACTTGTGGGAGCGTCATGTTGTATATGAGTCGAGACCTCGCACTGTTATTATTTCTTTGGGTAATAAGTTATACAAGATACCAGAGGTAGCCCCACCTATTGCCATCTCTTTGATCTCTGCTAAGCAATGCAGTGAGATCATCTCCCAGACTAGGAAATTTGTTTTCTTTCTAATTCGCTCTCAAAGTAAGGGGAAGATCGTGGCCACATCCATGGCCCCTAGGAAGGGTTCCTCCAAGCAACAGAAGCGGGTGGATACAGTGGTCGAAGAATACAGGGACATCTTCTCCTCACCCACAGAGATACCCTTGCACTGTCAGGTCAAGCATTCGATCGATTTAACTCCCGGAGTACCTCTACCCAACGGGCCGATATATCGTCGCTCCCTTCAGGAAAATGAAGAGATGAAGCAACAAATATAGGAGTTGTTGCAAAAAGGGCACATCTGACGAAGTTCCTCGCCTTGTGGGAGCCCGACTGTACTTGTACAGAAGAAGGATGGGACTTGGAGGCTCTGCATTGATTGATGAACTTTTGGACCAACTCAAGGGGGCTAAGTATTTCAACAAGATCGATCTTTAATCTGGCTATCACCATGTTCCAAGAGAGCCCACAGATGTATGGAAGACCGCCTTCAAATCTAAGGAAGGCCTTTTTGAATGGTTGGTTATGCCTTTTGGGTTGACAAATTCCCCTGCTACTTTTATGAGGCTAATGGATGACATCTTGTGGCCCTTCACCAACTCATTCATGGTTGTTTATCTGGACGACATCCTCATCTTTAGCAAGAGTTGGGAAGAACACTTGCAACACATTCAGCAGGTCCTTCAAACCCTGCGGCAGCACAAACTATGTGCCAACTTGGAGAAATGCACCTTTGGCATGATCCGGGTCCAATATCTGGGTTACATCACAGATCACTGAGGCGTGCATGTGGATCCGACTAAGATCCAAGTCATTCGAGATTTTGGCCAGCCACGACCACTCTAACAGAGCTTTGCAGCTTTTTGGGCCTTGCAAATTTTTATCAGAGTTTCATGTTGGGATTCTCCCATATCACTTAGTCTTTGAGTCAGATTACCAAGGTCGGAGCAAAAGCAAAGTTTTCCTAGTCTGAGTCCCAACAGAAGGCGTTCCTTGAGTTGAAGTGTCGCTTTTTCTTTGCACCGGTACTCACATTACCAAACTTGCAACAACCATTTGAAATTGAGACAAACGCCTCCGACTATGCTATTGGTGCAGTCCTCACCCAGCACGGGCATCCAATGGCCTATCATAGTGAGACATTTTCCGATACAATTCAGAAGTACTCCACCTATGATAAAGAGATGTATTTCATCGTGCAGGCTTAGCGACAATGGAAGCATTACATTCTGGGAAAGGAGACAGTCATCCACACTAATCACCGACCTCTTCAATTTATACAGACACAAGGCATGTTGCAGAACAATCGTCATCAAAAGTGGTCTACATATCTGCAACAATTCCACCTGAACATTAAATATAAAAAGGGCAGCACCAATCATGTTGCACACTGCCTCAGCCAACCCCAGTTGCAACACTGACTACTATTCTGAACTCTTGTGGCCACGAGACCTCTGGATGGCCGCAACTATACAAAAATGATCCACAGTTCACCTCCACATACCAGATGCTAGTAGATGGAAAGCAAGTTCCTAATTTGCACCTTTGGAATGTATTATTATGCTATCTGGGCCAACTTTGTGTTCCTTCAAGCGAGCATGCCAAGCGGTTTTGGGAGGCGCACTACATTCGAGTCACAGAACACTTTGGTGTGAGGAAAATTGTGGTTGTACTACAAAAGTACTTTTATTGGCCAAAACTCCAACATGATGTTGGGAAATATATCATATCCTACATTGTTTGTGCCATCGCCAAGCCAACCATCAAGAAGCAAGACATGTACACTCCTTTGCCTACTCCCAGCCAGCCTTGGGAATCCATCTCCATGGACTATATGTCTAGCCTCCCTTCTACCAAGCATGGTAATGACTGTGTATTTGTGGTCGTGGATAGATTTTCTAAGATGGCTATATTTGCGGCCTGCAAGAAGAGTATCACAGCAGAGGACACTGCCAAACTCTTCTTTGAATGAGTGTGGGTACATTTTGGGGTCCCACAGACCATTATATCATATCGGGATAACAGGTTCCTGAGCACATTCTGGTCAAGCCTCTGGACACTATTGGAAACCAAGCTCACCAAGTCGACTACATTCCATCCCCAGACTGATGGCCAGACAAAGGTTGTCAACAGGATGATAGTGCACATACTCCGCATGTACAACTCCAAGCATCCACAAACTTGGGATGAGAGTCTTCCCTATGTGCAGCACAGTTATAACAAAGCTCTCCATAGCTCGACTGGTCGCAGTCCCTTTTAAGTGGGTCTAGGATTTCAACCATTGTGTTTGATTGATGTTTCCACACCTCATGCGACTACACATATAGAATCGATACATGTATTGTCTGAGGCTGATAAAGCAACCAGATTTATTGAACGTATCTAACACATCTGCCAGCAGGTTCACGACATCTTAATGAAGTCCAATGTCAAGTGCAAGCAGCGACATGATCAACCTCGAGTGCCACACAAGTTTCAGATGGGCGACAAAGTTTGGTTGCATTTGCGGAAGGAGCGCCTTGCTGGGATCCACCGTAAGCTTCACCCGCTCCGATATGGGCCTTACACCATCACTAAGGTTGTAGGGGACAATGCTTTCAAACTCAGCATTCCACCATTCATTGACCTACACTAGTGTTCAATGTGCATTTCCTTCGACCATACTTTCCACCATTATTGGACACATCCGACATTGTAGAACAGCGCACACCAACAGAGTTAAACCCAGACTGCATTGAACAGGCCACAACTGATCGGATCATGGACAGAAATCAAGAATACTCGCCAACAACAGATACAACTGTATCGGATTGTCAACGCTGGCCAACTCATGCACCAAGGCAAGTGGCTCAGCAGGGACCAAGTTCAGAAGAAGTTTCCCCATCTCATGGAGGCACTCAACGCAATGGGGAACATTGCTTCCTAAGGGGAAAGGACTGATCCAGGTGGATATTGGTGGCCACCCGCCTATTCCACTTGGACCCCCACCACTGTCCCCTTTAGTTTTTCAGTTTCCTTAATTGTAGCACAATTTACTATTTTTGGCAATTTTTCGAATCCTAAACTTATGGAGCCGTTTTGAAGCCCTAAACGACATGTTTTTGGAAAAACGAGCAAACATAAGTGTTTGTCTATGTTTGCATTTGAAAGTTGTAGTTCTTACATAGATCTTTCTAGCGAGCTATTGTGCACATGAAACAGAGATCGTATGGCAAAGTTACGACCCCAAGAAGTTGATGTACCAATTTACCCAAACGAGGCCCATAATTTTGCGCTTCATCTCCTAGGGTTAGGTATTAGGATGTTTAGTGTTTTTCATTATTTCTTAATAATAAATAGGCCTTGGAGCCTCATTGTAACACAGTGAAAGGCATGTAGCTGCCACATCTCTTCTCAGAGATAAGCTACAATCACTCAAGCTAGTTTATTTCCACTCTGTGTAAGCATATTTCAGTTTTGTGATATTAATGAAATGAAGTTTTATTTATGTTGCATCTCTGTGTTCATGTTTATATCTATATTTTGTTGCATTCCTGCATAAGTTTGGATCAGTGGTATCAGAGCGAGTATGTTCTTTCTCTATTTTTCTTTGCATGTCCCCTACGAGGTCAAGGTATAAGGAGTTAGGACTCGAACTGGTTGAACCTTTGCAAGACTAACCTCGCAAAACCTGACAGCCTCCCATGGTGGAAGAAAAGAAAGATGAGGGAGTAGGAGATCCCTTCAAAATATTCTCGAAGAAGCCCTTGAGTGACAGAAGAATGCGATGATGGACAACTTTGCCTAAATTCTTCGACGGATGCCCACAGGGGACGAATCTTCATCAGTAGCCACTCTGGAGGCACCAATCCCTTCAAGGTACAAGTCAACTTTGATATTCTCATATTTGAAGACCAGATAGATGCAGACGTCGTAGATAGATGGTTAAATTTGTTGGAAGGGTATTTTTCGTTTCATGATTTTTCCAATAGGAAAAAGATTACTTTTGTAGTCCTCAAAGCCGCCCTCCACGTCAAGGACTAGTGGGAAACCTACTGTGAGCAGAAACACGAGAGGGAACCCTCACTGTTTTCAACCACACCCACTTGGAACTCTTTCTGAGACGCCATAAAGGAGCAGTATTACCCTATCAAGAGCTATGAAGATAAGTACATAAAGTGGATCACACTACAGAAGGGGCCAAGACATGTCGGAGTTCACAAATATTTTTCATACCCTTCGCACGAAGTTAGGTATCAAGGATTCTGAGTGGCATCTTGTACTCAAGTATCACAATTGTCTGCACAAATATATCAAAGATGAGATGGAGTTCCTAGACATCTCCTCGCTTGGCACCGCCTACCGATACGCTGTCAAGATCGAGCAGAAGTTTAAATAGAAGAAGCGAGACTTTGGATCTACAAATCTAAAGCAAAGGAAAGGCGACCCCAAACCACAAAACAAAAGACAAAGCCAACGCAGGGCGACCCAAGACAACCCATCGAAGACGCAAGCAAAGAACAACACCACGAAGACAAAGGACACAGGAAAGTGGTGTGAGTTCCATAAGAGCCCCACTCACAACACAAGTGAGTGTCGAGCCAAGCAGTCACTGGTGGCCGAGCTGAAGGCTTCAGAATCAGATGCATGTTTCGACTTTGAGTCAAAACCCGACAAGGGGAATGACAAAGGGAAGCAGATTATTGATGCGGAGCCTAACGCCATTGTCGCCACCACCAAGATCCAGAAGATTGAACCTAAAGATCCAGAGAAGGGGAAACATATCTTCTACTCACAGATGTGGGTGAAGCATTCACCACTGCAATTCATTGTTGACAGGGGGAGCCAAAAGAACCCCATTTCAACAGAGGTCGTGAAGCAGTTGGGCCTATCGACCACACCACACCCACATCTATAAACCATTAGGTGGCTTCACCAAGGATGAGATCTCTACGTCAACTAGTAGTGTCGCCTTCCCTACAACATCAAGCCCTTCACGGATGAGGTATTGTGTGATGTTGCTCCTCTTGAAGTTTGTGATGTATTATTAGGCCAACCATACTTGTGGAAGCATCATGTTGTATATGAGTCGAGGCCTCACACTGTTATTATTTCTTTGGGTAATAAGTTATACAGGATACCGGAGGTAGCCCCGCCTATTGCCATCTCTTTGATCTCTGCTAAGCAATGTAGTAAGATCATCTCCCAGACTGGGAAATTTGTTTTCTTTTTTATTCGCTCTCAAAGTAAGGGGAAGATCATGGCCACATCCATGGCCCCTAGAAAGGGTTCCTCCATGCAACAAAAGCAGGTGGATACGGTCGTGGAAGAATACAGGGACATCTTCTCCTCACCCACAGGGGTACCCTTGCACTGTCAGGTCAAGTATTCGATCGATCTGACTCCCGGAGCACCTCTACCCAACGGGCCGATATATCGTCGCTCCCTTCTGGAAAATGACGGGAGTAAGCAGCAAATCATGGAGTTGTTACGAAAAAAGCACATCCAACGAAGTTCCTCATCTTGTACAGAAGAATGATGGGACTTGGAGGCTCTACATTGATTATCGGGTACTAAAGAAAATCACTGTCAGAAACAGGTATCCAATCCCATGGATTGATGACGTTTTGGACCAACTCAAGGGGGCCAAGTATTTTAGTAAGATCGATCTGAAATCTAGCTATCACCAAGTTCCAATATAGCACACAGATGTATGGAAGACCGCCTTCAAACCCAAGGAAGGCCTTTTTGAATGGTTTGTTATGCCCTTCGGGTTGACAAATGCCCCTGCTAATTTTATGAGGATAATGGATGACATTTTGCGGCCCTTCCCCAACTCATTTGTGGTTGTTTATCTGGACAACATTCTCATATTTAGCAAGAGTTGGGAAGAACACTTGCAACACATTCGGCAGGTCCTTCAAACCTTGTGGCAACACAAACTATGTGCCAACTTGGAGAAATGCACCTTTGGCATGACCCAGGTCCAATACCTGGGTTACATCATATCAGCGAGGCGTGCATGTGGATTCAACTAAGATCCAAGTCATTCGGGATTGGGCAACCCCGACCACTGTAACAGAGCTTTGCAGTTTTTTGGGCCTTGCAAATTTGTATCGGAGGTTCATGTTGGGATTCTCCCATACCACTTGGCCTTTGAGTCAGATTACCAAGGGCAGAGAGAAATAAAATTTTTCTTGGTCTTAGTCCCATACGAAGGCATTCGTTGATTTGAAGCGTCGCCTCTACTCTGCACCAGTACTCACATTGCCAGACCTGCAGCAACCATTTGAAATTGAGACAGACGCCTCCGACTATGCTATTGGTGCAGTCCTCACCCAGCACGGGCATCCAGTGGCCTATCATAGTGAGACACTTTCCGATACAATTCATAAGTACCCCACCTATGATAAAGAGATGTATTCCATTGCGCAGGCTTGCCGACAATGGAAGCATTACATTCTGGGGAAAGAAACGGTCATCCACACCGATCACCAACCTCTTCAGTTTATACAAACACAAGGGAAGTTTTAAGAATGATTGTCATCAAAAGTGGTCTACATATCTGCAACAATTCCACTTGAACATTAAATACAAAAAAGGCAGCACCAATCATGTTGCAAACTGCCTCAGTCGGCCCCCAGTTGCAGCACTGACTACTGTTCTCAACTCTTGTGGCCACGAGACCTCTAGATGGCTGCATCTATACAAAAATTATCCAGAGTCCGCATCCACATACCAAATGCTAGTAGATGGTAAGCAAGTTCCTGATTTCCACCTCCATGACGCATTATTATGCTCCCTGGGCCACCTTTGTGTTCCTTCAAGCGAGCATGCCAAGCTGATTTGGGAGGCGAATTACAGTCGAGTCGCAGGAAACTTTAGTGTGGAGAAAATTGTGGTTGTACTACAAAAGTACTTTTATTGGCCAAAACTACGACAAAATGTTGGGAAATATATCAGATCCTGCACTGCCTATGCCATTGCCAACCCAACCATCAAGAAGCAAGCCCTGCACAATCCTCTGCCAACTCCCAGCCAACCTTAGGAATCCATCTCCATGGACTATATGTCTAGCCTCCCTTCTACCAAGCATGGTAATGACTACGTATTTGTGGTCGTGGACAGATTTTCTAAGATGGCTATATTAGTTGCCTGCAAGAATAGTATTACAGCAGAGGGCACTGCCAAGCTCTTCTTTGAACGAGTGTGAGTACATTTTGGGATCCCACAGACCATTATATTAGATTGGGATAGCAAGTTCTTGAGCACATTTTGGTCAAGCCTTTGGACACTATTGGACACCAAGCTCACCAAGTCGATTGCATTCCATCCCCAGACTAATGGCTAGACAGAGGTCGTAAATAGGATGATAGTGCACATACTCCGCATGTACAACTCCAAGCATCCATGAACCTGGGATGAGAGTCTTCCCTATGTGCAACACAGTTATAACAGAGCTCTCCATAGCTCGACCGATCGTAGTCCCTTTCAAATGGGTCTAGGATTTCAACCATTGTGTCCGATTGATGTTGCCATGCCTCATGCGACTACACAGAAAAAATCCACACATGTATTGTCTGAGGCTGATAAAGCAACCAAATTTATTGAACGCATCCAACACATCCGCCAACAGGTTCATGACATCTTGGAGAAGTCCAATGCCAAGTACAAAAAGTGACACAATCAACATCGGGTGCCACACAAGTTTCAGGTGGGCAACAAAGTTTGGTTGCATTTGCAAAAAGAACGCTTTATCGGAGCCCATCGAAAGCTCAGACCACTCCGATATGGGCCTTACACCATTATATGTCTGGCCTCCCTTCTACCAAGCATGGTAATGATTGTGTATTTGTGGTCGTGGATAGATTTTCTAAGATGGCTATATTGGTGGCCTGTAAGAAGAGTATCACAGCAGAGGACACTGCCAAACTCTTCTTTGAATAAGTGTGGGTACATTTTGGGGCCCCGCGGACCATTATATTAGATCAGGATAGCAGGTTCCTGAGCACATTCTGGTTAAGCCTCTAGACACTTTTCGACACCAAGCTCACCAAGTCGACTGCATCCCATCCCCAAACTGATGGCCAGACAGAGGTTGTCAACAGGATGATAGTGCACATACTCCGCATGTACAACTCCAAGCATCCACAAACTTGGATGAGAGTTTTCCCTATGTGCAGCGCTGTTATAATAGAGCTTTCCATAGCTCGACTAGTCGCAATCCCTTTCAAGTGGGTCTAGGATTTCAACCATTTTGTCTGATTGATGTTGCCATGCCTCATGCGACTACGCAAAAAAAATCCACACATGTATTGTCCGAGGTTGTTAAAGCAACCATATTTATTGAACTCATCCAACACATCCACAAGCAGGTTCACAACATCTTGGAGAAGTCTAATGCCAAGTACAAGCAGCGACATAATCAACATCAGGTGCCAGACAAGTTTCAGGTGGGCGACAAAGTTTGGTTACATTTGCAGAAGGAGTGCCTCGTTGGGCCCCACCGCAAGCTTCACCCGCTCTGATATGGACCTTACACCATCACTAAGGTTGTAGGGGATAATGCTTTCAAGCTCAGCATTCCACCATTCCTTGGCCTACACCCAGTGTTCAATGTGGACTGCCTTCGACCATACTTTCCACCATTACTGGACACATCAGACATTGCAGAACAGCTCACACCAACAGAGTTAAACCCAGACTGCATGGAACAAGCCACAACTGATCGAATCATGGACACACAGATCAAGAATACTCACCAAAAATAGATACAACTGTATCGGATTGTCAAAGTTGGTCAACTCCTTCACCGAGGCAAGTGGCTCACCAAGGACCACGTTTAGCAGAAGTTTCCCCATCTCATGAAGGACCTCAACGTAATGGGGATCACTGCTTCCTAAGGGGGTAGGACTAATCCAGGTGGATATTGGTGGCCAACTGCCTATTCCACTTGGACGCCCACCACTGTCTCTTTTAGTTTTTCAATTTCCTTAATTGTAGCACAATTTACTATTTTTGGCAGTTTTTTGGGACCTGAACTTCCGGAGCCATTTTGAGGCCCTAAACGACGCCTTTTTGGAAAAACGGGCAAACATGTCTCTGACTATGTTTGCATTTGAAAGTTGTAGTCCTCGGATTGATTTTTCTAACAAGGTATTGTGCGCGTCAAACGGAGGTCATATGCCAAAGTTACGACCCCAGGAAGTGTACCAATTTACCCAAATCAGGCCCATAGTTTTGGCGCTTCATCTCCTAGGGTTAGGTTTTTAGATGTTTAGGATTTTCCATTGTTTCTCAATAATAAATAGGCCTTCGAGCCTCATTGTAACACAGTATGGAGGCATGTGGCCGCCACATCTCTTCTCAGAGATAAGCTACCATCGCTCGAGCTAGTTTATTTCCATTTTGTATGTAAGCATATTTCAATTCTATGATATTAATGAAATGAAGTTTTATTTCTGTTGCATCTCTGTGTTTATGTTTATATCTGTATTTTGTTGTGTTTTTGCATAAGTTCAAATCAGTTGGCTTCCTTAGACGTTGGTGGCTCATGGTTCACATCTGTGAGTTGGTCGCTCCAATTCCTCAATGTATCAACCCATTGAGATGTCACCTCCACATACAACATCCACTATCATTGCTCACCATTTGGATGGCAATCTAAAGGAAACAGTGTACGATATGTAGTGATGCAATGACATCACCCTTTATGCATTGGCTCACCTTTAGGAGTCAATCCATTCACATAATTGACCCTTTGGTTAAAAATTGCTACATTTATTTTTTGAAATCTAGGCTGAACCTAGGTCAGGGCCGGCCATATGTTGGATGAAAGAATGGTCTACACAACTATACCGTCGAGCCTGAGTTTGATCCATTATATGATCTCACATGATGCCCTCACTTCAGCGATTGCATACTTAGAATTTTGACTTAGTGTACAAGGTAAGCATGTATACCTTAATGTGCCATGATCCAAAGCAACCCCACCAACGGCGATTGTGTGAAGGATAAAAAGGTGTGGCCTCATAATTTAATTTTCATGAGTTGTTCCACATGGTGACATCATCGTTCCTCTTAAAAATTATTTATAACATGACTTCAAGCTATCACATAAGATGGCATCCATAGTATTGCATGAAAACAAAAGTTTGCCTTAGTGTGTGACGTCATTCCATTTTTCATCTCTCAAGCTAATGTAAGTTAATGAAGGGGGTGGTCACTTTAGACTAACCAAGCCACCACATTCACCACATAAACCAATTATGCAATGACTAAGCCACAACATCATCAAATTAATCGTAACAAAAAATATGCGAAGAGCATCAACATGAACCAATAAACTAGAATCCACCATCTAGCAAGCTGAATGAAGGCGTGATCATCATCCAAGGCACCATCAACTAAGGCAAATGAGATCACCCAAAAAACAACCACCAAGAGCACAACGTGATCCCTCAAGGAGGGCTGCCATGCTCAGGAACCCTTGAGTCAAGAAGATTCCCTGCAAGTTACCCCTAAAAGTATAATTGTCACTCACTTGTATATGAGGGGCGACAGCTGCAAGTTACCCCTAAAAGTATAATTGTCACTCACTTGTATATGAGGGGCGACATCTGACTCCTACTTGGGGACATATACTCTTAAGAGAAGAGTGCATGAGAACCCCAAAATCTCTGACCAAGGATGACCTGGCTAGAGGAGTCCGACACAAGAGATGGGGATTTCTAGTACATATGAAACTATTCTTTAGCCTTTGAACCCCTATAGCTGTGCTTAGATCATCAAACACCATAGTTACAAGCATGTATGCATGTAACCATGTACAGTATGATCTCGTGGCAATCTACATGCATGTAGCCATGCAATATGACCTCGTGGCAACCTACCACAATGTGCATGGTTACCCTTGTACATGAAGGTATATCTTGTTACCATGAGACTCAACCCCCATACCTAGGGGTCTACGCACAAGTATGTCCTATTGATATGAATCTTTACACCCATACCTAGGGATCGCTAGGCATAGTCAAACAAACTCAACATCCTTATGACAAACAAGGGATGTCCTTGTCACATGAGGCACCCAACTATTGAGTGGATGCAAGGCAAGAGGTTGGAGAGTATCATCCTGCACTTAGGTGCAGGGTAGAATCCCACAGCTGTGAACCTGGTACAAGTTAATGAACCCGAGGAATGGCTGCATGTACCCTGCACTCAAAATTAATTTAAAAATGGCCACATTATAAGATGCATCCTTCAGTCTGGAATAAGACAAGATCTGCATTTGCAAATCTTGCATACTTCTCCGTCTGAAGTAGCATAGAATTATTGTGAGATGATTGCCTCATTCATTCTTTACATCTCGTGAAAATATGCAAATGTGCATCTTTAAACATTCTGATATCCTGAACATAAATTTCAAGGATGATACCTTTAAAGAGCATATCTAAAATTACTGAAACATAACAAGCGAAAATTTACGTTCTTTCTAGATCAAATCAGTTAAGAGAATGGAACACAGAATTCAGTCCACACCTGCCCCCTAGAAAAAGACACTACAAACGGAATGAAAGGAAATAATAATGCAAATCAACAAATATGCAAATAAAAACCAACAAAAGACTGTGACAGGAAAACTATCCCCTTACATAGAGCATGGAATGCACATGGTTGAATACTTGCACCAATGCAAAAAGCAAATTAATTATCAGTTATCATCATAGAAGCTCCAGATGGACACAGTAAAACACTTGCACGAATGCAAAAAACGATCAAACCAATTATTCTCATTACAAGAATGCAGTGAAAGCAAAGGATATCCATGTGAGCAGTATAATTTACAGAAACAAACTACTACTTTGAAATTCGTAAGGATAGAAAACAATGAACAAATGTCACACGGCAAGGAATGCAATTTGAAAACTCAGATCAAAACATATTTGTTGAAACCAGAATTGCAGCCTAATATAATTTAGTCCCTTGATTTTAAAATTCTAGAAATATAATACAAATGCCACTAACATTATTG
Source organism: Pinus tabuliformis (assembly GCA_031772625.1). NCBI lineage: Eukaryota > Viridiplantae > Streptophyta > Pinopsida > Pinales > Pinaceae > Pinus > Pinus tabuliformis. The sequence goes on along the minus strand of CM062807.1, from coordinate 299,362,485 downwards.
CACTGAAAGAATCAAAGTTGTAAAGAGAGAATTGAAATGCATTCTACAGCCCAGTATGGATGATATGTGTGACATGTGTAACCCTTGTAAACCAAAATGAAAAAATGTTGAGGTATGTAATGTAAAAATTAAAAATTAAAAAATAGGGCCATTAATTACCTTAAAGTTAAAAATATTTATGTAATAATAAAATAAACAAGCATAGGTCCATCTTAAATGGAGAACTTTTAAGCACTGAGAAATTTGCACCTTGATTTATTTTTATTCCTCCCATTGCTTAATAGATCAGGGGTTAAAATGGATTTATACTAATGTTTCAGTCCCATGGAAGACACTAGGATTCACCCATAGCAGTGGTAATGTATTTTATTATCAGATTGTCATTTCCTTGGAAAGCCAAACAATGGATGAGCTGACAGTCCCCAGTCACTTTATCAAGAGAGTGCCTATCTATCATACACATGTCAATACCCTTAACTAGCATTTCTACCAAAAGTCAGTGAAGAAGAAATTGGCTGTTTCAAGCCAAGTTAGTGCATCAATAGCATGAAAGCTTCATTCTTCCTTTCATCCTCATATTCATATCCAAGTGTGCTTACTCGTGCTGAAAACTCTTCTTCGTCTTTTTCTGGAACCTGTATGCCAACCAACACATTTGCCCCCATTTGACCCTGCATAGGAAAAAAAATTATCAGTAAAGATAAGAAAATTATTTATTTCATTTTAATTTATTTTAGCCATGGGAACCAGTAACTTGTTAGAGTGACCTAGGCTAGGTCTGGGATCAAACCAACTGGTTGCCACTATAACCCAACAATATATCCAACTGTCTTCAAGCCAGATATACCAATAACTTATGACTTAGCAAGGGCCAAGATGTCCCAAGGGACATATAAGTGGACTTCTATCCCAAGGGGTGCCTACCCTTCTAGCCTTTATCACAACGGGCCAAATTCTCATTGAGGATTTGAGCCCAGGTGGGGAGAGTGTAAGACCTACCTCCTAACCATCTCGTCAAACCACCCCAACTAAAATTATTAATTTTATTATTATCCAACAAAAGAAAAGGGAAGGTCAGTGAGCCTAGAAAATACAAGCAGTGAAAGCAATCTGTATGGATGCCCTAAGATACCCCGAAAGCATAAAGCAAAATATAACATGATCAGCAAGAAAACATGGAAAAAATATTTAATATTAGTGCACAATGATTGTGTCAAGAATAAAATAACAAACAACAAAATAATTCAGAAAAATAGGAGAATTTTGATCTTAGAATTGCAATTTTGAACTCTCGAAGCCTGTCAAATGGCCTTTTGAAATAAAGCTTGCGGCAGAGAATGTATTCACCTGAGCACGGTAATGGAATAAGCTTATATTCCAACGTGGACTAAATGTGTCTAAAAACTTCATCAACGCACCAGGTCTTTCAGGAAAGACGAATCTGCAAAGAAGCTCATCTTCAACATTTGAACGTCCTCCCATCTGCACAATGATTCATAAACAATGAATCAAAAACACAAGAATTTCCTTTCCAATGATGCAACGTATAGAGGTGGAATAAGAAACCCACAAAAAATATGCAGACCAAAATTGACACAAAGACAATAAGAAAAGTAGTGGTAGTTGAACTGATGCTGGGCATTACTGAGAACTTAGAAGCTCTTGTGGAAGTAACTGAAACAACACCAGTATAAGAGTTAAAATCGACCATAACCACAGTCCAAAGTGTAGTCAAATTGTGAATCGGGTGGTTTGTTCTCTTCCGGCTACAGAGTGGATTGTTGGAGGTGATTTCGATATGGTGGAATGTGAAGGCAAACATTGTTCTAGTGTAGGTTCAGTGGTCAATTGTTCAAAGTAGGCTTGTGGCTGTTTTAAGGACTCCCCTTAGATTTTTGACCCCAGTTGGAAACAAAAGGAGCTTGATTATGTAGGTTGGTTTACTTGGACCAACTTCATCTAGGGGCATGATAGGGTTCAAGCATGGATCGATTTTATGGTCCTAGGAAGGATATGTCACTTTCAGGTAAACTCAACCCCATGGATGTGCTAATGGATGTGATCAGTTCTAATCACCTTCCTATTCAGACTTTGAACACAAATGGTTATTTTGTTGTTTCGACTCCAATTTTGTTCAAGTTGAATGTTTCTCATTTGGCACCAGCAAATTATTGTGCCCATGTTCAAAGAGTTTAGAATAGGGTTCATGGGCCCATGGGGATTATTACCCACCAAAAGTGGGTTAACCATAGGAGAAAAAATTTCTCCTCATTTGACAACAAGCCAACCAGTGGTTGTATGATGGCCCCAAATAGCTTTATATCAGAGCCCTCCACTTATGCTTCAGCCCGTGCTCTCTCCCAAGTTCCATCTTACATGCTTCTTGAAGGAAGGTGGGTCATCTATTGGAAGGTACATTAACCATTTTTGTAATCATGTGCTTTCATTTAATGTTTTGGGCATACTATTATGGATCACAAGCCAACCTAGAAAATTGGCCACTCTTGATTGTACACTTGTTCCCATGCATCATCTAGGAGGTTCTCCTTTTCCCCTTGTCCAATGTTCACTTCCATCTGACATGCTTCTTGAAGGAAGGCGGGTCATCTATTGGAAGGTACACTAACCATTTTTGTAATCATGTGCTTTCATTTAATGTTTTGGGCATACTAATATGGATCACAAGCCAACCTGGAAAATTGACCACACTTGATTGTACCCTTGTTCCCATGGTTCACCTAGGAAGCTATCCTTTGCCCCTAGTCCAGTGTGATCTCCCCTGAGGTCCTTCCTTTAGGAGGGGCACTCATTGAAGTAGTGTACCCAAGGTACTCCATACTTATCACATTCCATGTTTCCCTTATTATCCACATTCATTCTTTGGGTTTATTATCATTGGTCAGAGCTAGCACCCTTTATCCTCATCTTTGAGTCAATGCCCCAAAATTTTCCCAACGAGGTTGATGCAGTTGAAAGAATTATAAAAGCATATGAAGCCACAACTAAAGAAAAGAAAAATGCAAAAGATGGTCGGGACTTAGTAAACACATGGGTAAAATCCTAGCATGAGCCCTACTCCGCTCAATATTCATCATTAAGTTCCTCAGTGTTTCGGGTTTATTATCATTGGTCAGAGCTAGCACCCTTTATCCTCATCTTTGAGTCAATGCCCCAAAATTTTCCCAACGAGGTTGATGCAGTTGAAAGAATTATAAAAGCATATGAAGCCACAACTAAAGAAAAGAAAAAAGCAAAAGATGGTCGGGACTTAGTAAACACATGGGTAAAATCCTAGCATGAGCCCTACTCCGCTCAATATTCATCATTAAGTTCCTCAGTGTTTCATGCTCCATCTAAATGGACCTCTTGAATGTCCCAACCCTGATAAGCAAGAAACTGCTACATATTTAAGGGGCATTGAAAAAGCATAAAGCAAGCTCGGTCTCCTAAGCTATGCACTAAATAAAGATAAATCACTAAAGTAAAAGGCACACCAAAGGGGTGGAAAAAGAAGGCCAAGGAAAGGGGTAACTTATGCCTCCACGATTGCTCCCTCTTCTAGTTCTCATTATATTATTCAAAGATGTTGGACCCCCTCTTGCTAGTACCATGGCTATGTCCATCTTCCTTGAAGTCTTGTCCACTCCATTACCATCATTATCACATGCACATATGGATTGATGGGTCTACCTATGACATGTCCTTCCCCTTGGGTGCTGGAAGCACCTAATAGGGCTAGAAGTATAACCATTCCTAACACAAGTGTGGTAACTTGCTTACAAATCCTAAGCTAGAAAGGCATTGGAAGGCAAGGTTTGTGTGAACTATTTTTGTGCCCCTAACATTAAATATGGCTCACAATGATACTTTAATGGTTTTTGTCCCTAATGATGTTGATATCACTTAATTTTGAGGGTATGTTTCAGGTGGTTCATCACTCATGCAGCAAATATCCTTTTAAGGAAGACTTGACACATATCCAACACCTTGTTGAAAAAGTGTAACTAGGTGTGGTCCTCATAATGACGTGTAATTGTGATTTTATGTAATTGATGAAAAGAAGAAAAATAAAATTATTATTATAATGCTTGTCTCATGGGTTTCATGAGCAAGGAATTTTATTTTTAGTAATGGCTCCCATTGTGAGCCTTTAGGTTTTGTCATCTAGTCATAAAAGTCAAATTGAGTCAATGTCATGTATGAAGGACCCTTCTTGGGCATGTTACATTTTGTATGAGTCATTAAAAAAGTATGAAAGCCCTCCAAGACAAGCACAAGACCTCTCCTACAAGTCGGCTTCAAGAAGGATAATAATATCTTCACCAAAGGACACGTCGACTCACCTACATGTCACATCGGCTAATTAGCATGGGCAACAACTATAAATAGGATAGTTCGGCCTTATTTCAGAGACGCAATTTCGGTGATGAATTTCAATCAAGCTCTGAAATAGGAGTGCAAAGTTCACAAGGAGGCAACTTGCTAACCAGCAAGTAAGGGAAGATGAAGATCGAGCTTATTTGGGACTGTTTCTTGGGTAAAGTGTTGATTTGGGGTAGCATCGAATGTGCTCTAGCCACGAAAATTGGTGGAGAGGCTAAAGCACATGAGATCTCCAATACCCAGAAATGGTTTGGGCAGATTCTAAACAGTTTGGGAGATATTAAAATAATTAATATTTTAATGGAGTCCCTAAGTCTAAACTTAGGGAAAATAAAATATTAATGTGAATTAATATAAAACTGTGTTAGAAGGGTCCAAAAATCATGGATAAAGCCAGAGTTAATCTTAGCCGTTAATTAGGGATTTAATCTTGGCCGTTGAATTGTCAACGAGAAAAGTATAAGAGGAGACTTGAGGGTCACTTGGAGAACACACCGAGTTGATCAAGATTTTGATTTTCTGGGGCAAGGTTTACTGAGGAAGTCGAAAGAGTGATCAAAGTTGCAGCTGAGGGGCAGTGAATACAGAAGCAGAGAGGCAGAGAGGATACCGGGAGAAGCAGCGCAGAAGCCCGAAGATAGGGACGCAGAGCCAGCCAAAGGCCACGCAAAGCCAGCTAGGTCCCACGTAAAGGCAGCCCGGAGTTGCGGAGTGCCTCAAAGAGCCAGTGTGGGTGACGCAGGGGCTCTAGAGGCTGACGCAGTGCCTCCAGAGGTTGACGTAGGGGTTATTGGGCTGATGTTGGGCTGGCGCTAGGCCAGAAAGGGCTGAGGCAGTCCCTAGAGGCAGATGTTGGGGTTTTCGTGGGGCAGATTGGAGCTGGAAGCTGTCAAAGTATTTATCCGGGGTTTCAACCGGAACATCTATCTCCGACTGAGAGGTACTACTGCCGAGATTATTCTTTGTTGGGTGAGCCGGTTTTGGCACTCAGATTGTATTTAGAAACTGCATAATAATAAAAACCTCAGATAGTTGCACCGGTTTTCCCGCATTAGTTTTTTCCGAGGACATTGGTCCAAAAACAACGGTGTCACTTGTGTGCTTGTTTTGTTTCCTTTAGTTGATGATCTGTAATCTGTTCGGCATGTACTTGTATTTATTTTCAGCATTTACACGGTAAATAACTTGTTAATTAATCAAAACAAGTAGGCAGAAATAAATCAGAAAAGTACATGAAGGGTTTCTAATAGTTAGACTCAAAAATTCCAACATGGTATCGAAGCGTAATTGCAGATCACAGGAGAACTAAGGACATCAGCCGAGCAGAGCAGCAGCAGCAGAAAACAGTTGTCCCGAGTGACAGAAGCTGTTCCTAGCAGAATGCAGCAAGGAAGGGGTGACTCAGTGCCTGCGTCATTAAGTTTAAGCCAAGAAGAGGATCAGCGTAGTGGCAAAGGGGAGCAGACTCGACCTATGCAGTGCCCGGTCATCTTTCTCAGTCAGGAAGGATTGACGCCCGTGGCCAGGAGGTGCGAATTTTGCTAGTGCCAGGATTGTGCAGAGCCTAAAAGCTCTAACCTTCAGTATGCTGGGGCATAGGAGGTTGTGGGTAAGTTGCAGAGTGAAGCTGGTGGGGTATTGTAGTCAGAATAGTACCTAACAGGGCAAGACCAAGGAGGAGGGAGTTGCTACCGAGGATTTCTAGCCAAGAAATCCGGATCAGTGGTGCAGTTGCACTAAGGATCAGAGTGGGGGCATCTCGACATTGGCAGAGGGGTTTCTAGGAGGGAAATCTAGGCTTAGAGGGAGTCACACCGAGAACTTCCAGAAGGGAAGTAGAGGAGCAGCGAGATGGCAATGAACAGGGTAAGAGACCAGGATAGACTGGACGGAGCCTCAAACTTCGTAGTTTGGAAGGCCAGAATCTTATACGTTCTAGACAGGAACCGTCCCAAGCAATTCGCCTTAAGGACAATGGCGGTCCCAATTGACCTGGCTGATAACGATAAGTACGAGAATGCAATGGCGAGGGCCAAGAGCATCATCCTTGACGGGGTTAAGGACCATGTAGTACCACACATTGCCGAGAAGATACAGCAAATGAGATGTGGGAGGCCCTAAAGAAGTTGTATCAGCATACTTCCGTGCAGAGGAAGATGCTACTAGAAAATCAGTTGCGGTCATACCAAATGCAGAAGGGAGAACAGATCGACCCCTTCCTCGGTCGATTGAAGGAGATCCAGGATCAGCTGACTTCCATAGGAGCCACGTCGAATCAAGAATTGATGGTGAGAACAGCCCTAAACGCAGTCTCAAAAGACTAGGAGGTGTTTGTCCAGTGCATACTGGGCAAGGCGACTCTTCCAGATTGGGAAGAAATGTGGGCATCTCTTCGCCAAGAAGAGATCAGAAGGCTAAGCAAGGTGGGAAGCAACGACAAGGGGATCAAAATCTACAAGGAGGAAGAGGAGGATGTTGCCCTAGCATCTAAGGGAAAGCAGGAGAAACAAAAGGATGACCTCTCCAAGGTCAAATGCTTCAACTGTGGGGAACTGGGTCACTATGTGAGCCAGTGTCCGAGGAAGAAGAGGAAGGGAGAGGCTTCCGAGACCAAGGCTACGTCAGCAAGGGCGAAGAAGGAATTGGACATAGATGTTGATTGTGCCATGAGTGCTCACACGCCACTTGAGCAGAAGTGGGGAGACATTGAGCTGTAGTCAAATGGACTACAGGCGATGAGGGGCAAGATCCTCGAGATACCCAACCTCTTGGATTATACCTTGCTATGGGAGCCCCGAAGAGGAGTAGCAAGACTAGCGGATGTCGGTAGAGACAGATGTGGATGAAGTGAGAGAGGGAGCTACAGTGCAGGAGTCCCAGGACAATGTGAGGCAACAATGCGAGATGCACAAAGTTGTGGCAGCAGCGTAGAGGTCAGAGAGGGAGCACTTGTCAGTGACTGAGGGAGCTTCAGCATCAGGAATGTTTCTAGCCTGACGAAGATGTCAGAGTAGGGAGATCAATTACTTACTTCTCAGTAACTAAGTTGCAGTGCAGCAGTTAGCAATAGCAGTGCTATGGGTAGCACAATGCAGCATGATAAGAGGGGTTGCAATGCAGATGCAACAGTGGCAGTGGCAAGGCCATGGGCAGCAGCACAGATGCAGAGAGGGAGTTGTCGTACAAATGCAACAGTGGCAAGGGCAGGGCCATTGGTAGTAATACATGATGCAACAGTGCAGAGGATGTTGGGCAGGGAGGCTTAGCATTCGCACAAGGACCGATGCCGGATGATCAAGGTGATACTCAATGAGGAGTATTACTAGAGCACAGTCCTTGCTAAGAGGGAGTGTTCATTTGGGGTAGCATCGGATGTGCTCTAGCCACGAAAATTGGTGGAGAGCCTAAAGCACATGAGATCTCCAATACCCAGAAATGGTTTGGGCAGATTCCAAACCGTTTGGGAGATATTAAAATAATTAATATTTTAATGGAGTCCCTAAGTCTAAACTTAGGGAAAATAAAATATTAATGTGAATTAATATAAAACTATGTTAGAAGGGTCCAAAAGTCATGGATAAAGCCAGAGTTAATCTTAGCCGTTGATTAGGGACTTAATGTCGGCCGTTGAATTGTCAATGAGAAAAGTATAAGAGGAGGCTTGAGGGTCACTTGGAGAACACACCGAGTTCATCAAGATTTCGATTTTATGGGGCAGTGTTCGCTGAGTAAGTCGAAAGAGTGATCAGAGTTGCAGTTGAGGGGCAGTGAATACAGAAGCAGAGAGGCAGAGAGGATACCGAGAGAAGTAGTGCAAAAGCCAGGAGATAGGGACGCAGAGCCAGCTAGGTCCCACATAGAGGCAACCAGGAGCTGCGCAGTGCCTCGGAGAGCCAACGTGGATGACGCAGGGGCTCTAGAGGCTGACGCAGTGCCTCCAGAGGTTGACGCAGGGGCTACTAGGCTGACGTTTGGCTGACGCCATGCTAGGAAGGGCTGACGCAGTCCCTAGAGGCAGACGCTAGGGTTTTCGTGGGGCAGAATGGAGCTGGGAGCTGTTGGAGTGTTTACCTGGGGTTTCAGCCGGAACATCTGTCTCTGACTGAGAGGTACTCCTGCCGAGATTATTCTATGGTGGGTGAGCCGGTTTTGGCACCCAGATTGTATTCAGACACTACATAATAATAAAACCCTCAGATAGCTGCATCGATTTTCCCGCATTGGGTTTTTCCGGGAACATTGGTCCAAAAACAGCGATGTCACTTGTGTGCTTGTTTTGTTTCCTTCGGATGATAATCTGTAATGTGTTGATCATGTACTTGTATTTATTTTCAATATTTACATGGTAAATAACTTGTTAATTAATCAAAACAAGTAGGCAGAAATAAATCAGAAAAATACATGAAGGGTTTCTAACAGTTAGACTTAGAAATTCCAACATAAACTCCTTCACGTGTGGCAGAAACTAGGGTTTCTGTAGTGGGTACATCTGTGGTAGTAAAGGACGAGAAAAGGGTCTCCAAATAAGTCATCTTGCTAGCCGAGTTCATCTGGAGAAGCTTCCAAGTATAGCGAAGGAAAGAAACATCTTTAATCTTATTCCTACTCCTCACACGTGTGGAAGCCATACAAATTGCAGATCTGTGGAAAAGCAGTTGAAGTTTCAAGGTAGCCAAGAAGTGTAGAAGAAAGAAGAAGTTTGGACTAGTATTGACTTGGTCAAGAAGAAGGCAAAAAAAGAAGGAAGGATCTTGTGTCTTGGTCTTGGAGTGGCAAATATGTGAAGGGTCTTGGTCTTGGTATTCGTCAGTTGGAGTCCTATAAGAAGAGGAATTTGTTCAGGTTTTTCTCTCAAGTGGGGAGGTTTTCGCCCTAGCTAATAGCCTATATTCTGTGTCTCTTGTCTCTTTATGGTTTATGCATTGGTAATTATTTGATGAAGAATAACACTATAATAACATAAGTAAAAGAAGATCCTAATCTAAGAAGTAAAAAAGCATTCACAAGCAGTGACTAATAGAAGAGAAATCACCTAACTTTGATGCCCTAGATTTCTCAACATGGTACCAAAGCTAAGGTTACTAAGTCCAGGAAGGGCAACTTATCAAGGGACACTCAAGGATCAAATCTCGAGGAAGGCATCAAAATGAAGATCATCTTGAAGTCAAGATCTACAAAGTAAGCATCATAACCCTAGATCAAAGAAGTCTACAAAGAAGTATTGGGATCATCATCAAGAAAAGAAGGACAACCCTTCATCTACTCAAGTTGACGAGATCTACGAATCAAGGTAAGCCTGAAGTTTATTCATCCAAGAAAAGCACTTCAAGGTCAAGATCATATTATCATCAATCAAAGAAGCATTCTTGGGATCTGCTCTCAATTACTTTGAAGTTGAAGTGTTTTGAAGACTATTCATCCAAAGGAAGTTAGATCAAAAGGCATTGTCATCAAGAATCTAAGGCAATCTCTCTCTCGTTGAAGCAAGGTCCTTACCATTAAAGACATCACCAAGTAGTCATCTTTGATCTTCATCAACAAAGACATCACCATCAAAGGATCCAAAGGGATCTCACTCTCTGCGGGATCAAGTATCATTCTTGAAGAAAACTACCTTCATCAAGGAGAAGTTTTATATTCTCTATATCATCATCAACATCAAGGAAGCAACAAGGAGAAGGAGCATCCTATCAAGTAAGTATATTTATGTCCACATTTGAATCTATCAAAATGTCTTTTTGCAAGGAAAGCAACAAATTGCTTGGGGCTTCAAACTATCTTGCATGGAAGAAAAGGACAAATCTGAATCTCATTGAAAATGACGTGATGGAACATATCAAAGGATCTATCGCAAAACCAAGAAAGGAAGATGCTCAAGCTCATGCAAAGTATATGAAAGGAGAAGTTAGGGCTCAAAGGATTTTCATTGAATCCATCAAGGATCCCCTCATCCCATATGTATCCAAACTTGAAACTTCTAAAGAAAAATCTATGACAAACTGGTAGAGTTGTATTCCATAAGCACTGCTAAAGAAGTCATCTCATTAAGGCAAGAACTCTACAAGCTAAAGATGTCAAGGGAAGATGGAATAGCTTCATACTTTATGAGGATATCTGAAATCCGGGATCAACTACAAGATCTTAGAGAAGTCGTGTCTGATAGAGAAATGACTATAGTTGTACCAAATGCACTACCAGAAGAATGGGGTAACTTTACTTCAAGTATTTATGAGAAGAAAGAAGCTACTGCATTCCAGGCTCAATGGTCACTGTGCAAGATTAAAGAATCAAGACCAAAGGCCAAATCTGATGTGGGAGCAAGTGAGCAAAATCAAGCTTAGGCTAGAATGACAAGAGAAAGGGAAAATTTGGAAAGCCTGGTTCTCGGAAAAAGAAAAGGGACATGGCTAAGATTCAATGATATGGGTGTCAAGAAGATGGGCACTACAAAAGAGATTGTCCTAAGATCAAGAAGGAAAATAACAAAAGAGGAAGAGCAGAAGCCCATATCACCAAAGAAGTAGAGAAAGCTGAAAAGAAGAAGTCCAAGAAAGAGGAAGTAAGAGATCTCTACTATGACTGAGATAGTCTTCCTCTCTTAAGTTGGTTTCAAAGTTCTTAAGTCTTTTGTTGTAAGATATGACTATCATGAATCACTAAGAGAAATGATGGGATGCATCATGGCACCATAAAAGGCATTGAAAGCAAGAGCTTGGGACATCATCATAGAAAAGCATGAAAGATGGTTGAAATCTATGTCAATCAACAATGAAGGATATAGCTCTTGGGAACCTCATTGGAAACATATGGAAAGGAAAAAGGTCATACAGATCAAAGCTCATCATACATCAGTCAAAAGGAAACATATGTTGGATGGGGATACTCTAGATCCTCAAGATTCTCTGATGAAATCTTCATTGAAAGGTTCACCGATCAAGGGAGGAAGCAAGTGTTTCATCAAGAATTCCAAACTTGTGGAATTCATGGGATGATGGTATGATGACATAAAAAGTGAAGCAGATCAAGGAATTGAAGCTCTTTCAATCAAGGAAGTTGTTGCAGGAAGTCTAGATGACCCAAAGGAAAATGAGGTATGTATGCTTATATTCAATATTAAAGTCATGTCATATGGTTGCAGATAACATGAACAAATGCTCTATCTTGAGAGCATGATCAAAAGAAAAAGGATCTCCTCCTCTGAAAGGATGCAAGAAAGCATGAGTCAAACATTATCTAGATGAAATCAACATAATATGTCCTCATATGTAATATGAGGTGGTTGACAACAACTGGAAGAATTCTGATTGGAAATTCTTGGGATCAAAATGTGTGAATAAAGGAAGGAAGAGATAATAGGATATGCAACCATGGATAAAGGCAATCAACATCCAAAGACCAAGAAGATTTGACTAGGATATCTCCATGAAAGATATGAAGAATTTGATGGAGTCTGAAAAAGAAAGAGACCCTTGACAATATATATCTTTGGTAGATGTTTTGATATGTATGCAGGATGCTGAAGCAAACTAGAAGATGTCATGATGAAAGACCATCACAAAGGTAATTTTGATACAATGTTACAGTTCTTTATTTTTGAACAAAATCTGGATAAACTTATGCAAAATTGCCAAGGGAAGAGCTATGTTGACAATGTAGCAGAAAGGAAGTTCCTTCAGGAAACATAGCATGGAAGTAGGCAGCATGGCATGAAGGAAGGCCAGATATGGACTGATGGATCACTTTTCGATGATGACATGACTAACTCATAGATGAAGGTAATCGATGGTCTGTGCCCTCTGAAAAAGTCCCAAAACATGAAGACTCCTAAATGACGAAAAGGAGTTCATGACATCATGAGGAAGAGTTCATCAAGAAACTAGTTGTCCCATCATCTCCACTTGAGGAGCTGTTGTAGGTCCCTAATTAAGAGGGAGCCTGGAAACAAGTTTCTTACTTGGAAGAAACTTGGAAGCAAAATTCCTAAGCCAAGAGGGAGCTTAGGTACATTCCTTCCGTAGGAATGAGTACATTCCTTTATTGGAATAGATATGTCCTCCATAATTAAGAGGGAGAGATAGACACATCATTCTTGTCTTCACTTGGGAAGACAAAATGGAGGATTGGGTAAACATCTGGCATCTGATGCTCTTTGAGGATGAGTTAGGGCATCCAAGATAAGAGTAGTCGTAGAGGACCGATATTCTTTGAGGACTGGGAATCCAAGATAAGAATAGTCCTAGTGGAACACACCCTAAGAACCCGGGTGGGGTATGTTCCAAGAGAGACAATGATGAGGGTGTCTATACATCATTGGTCTCGCCAGCATTGTGCTCAGATCTCGTGGAAAGATAGAGTTGTCAAGTAAAGCCTTGCTACGTGACAATGTTGGTTGATATGATGCTAAACAGATGGGTTACCAATCCTACTCTTTTTATGAGAAATTCTTCAGATTGAGAATGACCAAGTACCATTATGAATACCTCCTTAGGTAAGAGGGAGTGTTGAAAAAGTGTAACTAGGTTCAATATTCATAATGACATGTGTAATTGTGATTTTATGTAATTGATGAAAAGAAGAAAAATAAATTTATTATTGTAATGCTTGTCTCATGGGTTTCATGAGCAAGGGATTTTATTTTTAGTAATGGCTCCCATTGTGAGCCTTTAAGTTTTCTCATCTAGTCATAAAAGTCGAATTGAGTCAATGTCATGTATTAAGAACCCTTCTTGGGCATGTTACATTTTGTATGAATCATTAAATAAGTATGAAAGCCCTCCAAGACATGCACAAGATCTCTCCTACAAGTCGGCTTCAAGAAGGATAATAATATCTTCACCAAAGGACACGTCGACTCACCTACATGTCATGTAGGCTAATTAGCATGGGCAACAACTATAAATAGGGCAGCTTGGCCTTATTTCAGAGACAATTTCGGTGATGAATTTTGGTCAAGGTCTGAAATAGGAGTGCAAAGTTCACAAGAACACAATGTACTAACCAGCGAGTAAGGGAAGAGGAAGATCAAGCTTATTTGGGATTGTTTCTTGGGTAAACTCCTTCACAAGTGTGGCAGAAACTAGGGTTTTTGCAATGGGTACATCCATTGTAGTAAAGGACAAGAAAAGGGTCTCCAAATCAGTCATCTTGCTAGCCGAGTTCATCTGGATAAGCTTCCAAGTATAGTGAAGAAAGGAAACACCTCTAATCTTGTTCCTACTCCTCACACTTGTGGAATCACAGCCGTACAAATTGCAGATATGTGGAAAAGGGGTCGAAGTTTCAAGGTAGCAGAGAAGTGCAGAAGAAAGGAGTTTGGAATAGTATTGACTTGGTCAAGAAGAAGGCAGAAAAAGAAGGAAGGATCTTGTGTCTTGGTCATGGGCTGGCAAATAGGTCAAGGCTCTTGGTCTTGGTATTCGTCAATTGGAGTCTATAAAAAGAAGAATTTGTTTGGATTTTCCTCTCAAGTGAGAGAGGTTTTGGCCCTGGTTGATAGCCTCTATTCTATGTCTCTTGTCCTCTTATGGTTTATGCATTGGTAGTTGTTTGATGAAGAATAACACTATAATAACACAAGTAAAATAAGATCCTAATTTGAGACGTAAAAAGAATTCACAAGTAGTTACTAATAGAAGAGAAATCACTTAATTTTGATGCCCTAGATTTCTCAACACACTTTTCATATGACGTTTTACCCATTGTTGAGAGCAGACATGACCTTGTAGCCCCAATCACCATAATCTCCTAGTCAAGTGTTGTCACATGGGTAAAATTATACCACTAAGGGCTTTGATAGGGGTAATGTGTCCATATCTCAATCCATACATAACATGCTCCTCTTTCCCATTTTTGTTGTCCCACCATTTGGGTCGGTTGTCACATGTCACACAAATAGGTTTATGCTTCATAAGTTAACGGACCTTTATGAATAAGAAAAAGGAAAAAGCAAAATGCAAGCTTAACAAAGAAAGCAAAGTCATGATCCAAGAAAGATAAAGCATAAGTAATGCCCCCTCTCTAAGAGGCCATCACCCCAAGTCCTACGCAATGAATGCATATCTAAATAGATTAAATGAAGTAAAATAAAAGTCAAATGCCAAAAAAGGTTAAATAAATGAAGAAAAGGGAAAAAAGGAGTTTAAAAGGACATAGTGCCAAGGAAAGGGCATCCCATTGCCTAGGTGCTCCCTTATGCAAATGCACTCATGTGGATGAATATATTACATAACCTTGCCTGACTATGCCACCATGTAGGCAGTAAACCCCAAAACATACTATATGTCATTGCACATACTCCTTGATGGGTTTCAAGGGAAATACTATTCTTCTTGGTTACTGGCACACCTAATAGGAGGTTAATGATGATCCTCCCATACTTCAACTTGGAAAATTGTACGAATGTATGAGCTAGCGTGAAGTTTGAAGATGAAGTTTAATGTGATCTACCTAATGGATTTTACATTTGACATGACTCACTTTCTATGTTGCCTTTACCTTGTGTACATGCCTTCAGATTGATGGATACATTTGATCACATGAGCTACTCCCTAGACAATGTACTTTACATGGCTATTGACTTAGATTGAGCCTTTGTCTTTTGGAGGATATTAAGGGGTTGTTTGCACATTTGATAGAGGTCGTCCCACTTTTTTAAGAGGTCATTCCACTACTTTAGGAGGACATTGGGCATTTTTTTGACATTACACCCTTGATGAGACATCCTAGCACCTTGTTGGAGATGACATGGCACCTTCTGACGAGACATTACACCTTTTGGAGATGATATGACACTTGGAGGATGAAATGCCACACCCTCTAGAGGGAACTTTTCACTTTTGGACCCCCTACACATGACTTTTGAGTGAGTCGTCCATCTAGGAGATGACACATGCAATGATGAGCATATGTTTATGATGGACATGTTGTCTTATGAGAACATTATTTCATTTTCAAGGCATTGCTAAGGGTCTTTAAGGTCTATCCACTCTTGTATCATGGATATTTTATGTATTATGGTCTTATACTTAGGGTTTGATAAAGAAAGGCATAATTTTATGTTTTAAGCTTTGGCTGGGAGTATACTATTATTTTAATGAGAGAGGTGCTTGACCTCTCATATAAATATGAGAACTTCTCATTTGTAACTCATTGCTAGAACTTGTGGAGAATAACTATTTGTCTATTTTCACTTTCTTTTCTTCAATATTTGCTATGGATGAATAACTAAAGTGACTTCTTGAGGAAATGTTTTGTGGATAGCTTTACAATGATGCTCATGACTAGGGTTTATGGATGAAAATGATTTCTTGAATAAATGGTCTCACTTAATCTTGTTGGATTTTGTTTGTGGATGATTATAAGTGTAATTGTACTTCTCTAGTGGTGGTGGTGCCTTCTCTTCATATTGTTCTTGGACAAATCCCTTCTTTAAAATCCTTGGAATATTCCCAAATCCTAATAGAGTATCTTCCCCTAGATTGTTTTTAAGATCATAAGGTACTAGGTGGATCTTCTAGGGTTTGTAGTGGACAACCCTAGATATGACCCTAGATCTACTTACATCCACTCAATAGAGTCCTTCATTGATCCCATATGCCCAAAAAATATTAGACACCAGTATTCTCCCAACCTAGTCAATCATATTTTATAAATTCAAATTTTATTTTATGTTTTAGGGTAAATTTAAGGTTTTGTTTAGCTTACATGTAATTTTTAACCATCAAAAACCCTAAGCATCTAGGATTTTCATGCACGCATATTTTTGACTTAACATTCCTAGGTTTCATTACATATTCTTAATCTAAAATCCTATGGTTTTCTTTCATGTTTGATCTAAAATCATTTTGTTGCATAAATTTTTCCTCACTAATTTATATTGTTGCATAATTGGGGCTAAACGCCTTGTTTTAGCTGGCTATTATATGCCTTGTAATTTTTAAATCTTAAAAATTAATTAAACCCTAAATTTATCCATTGTTTTAGCCCTATTTTCTATTGGTTTATAACTCACTTTGAAGGATAAATAGGATTGTTGTCGTCACTTGTTTACTGCTCTAATTTTCTATCTTTTATGCAAGTTTTACAACAACCATTGGTAATTTTCATATTTGAATGGTTTGGGGATTGTTTTGCATGAGAATGTTACTTGATAAACCCTCTAGATCAACCGTAGAACACCTTAAACCAAATATGGAATTCATAGACTTGATTGACTACCTAACCTTTAACGTGCTTGATACATTCCATTAATGGTGATTTCGATAGCTACTTAAGAGACTTTAGACTTGATTGTGTCTTTCCTTAGAAACCCTAAGTCCTAAGGAAACCTCCCTTTTGTTGAGTTGAAAATAGTAGCAAGAGAAGGTCCTTCTTTGACTTGTGCCTTAGTCAAAGAGAACCACAAGCTATCATCCCTTAGCATTCACAAGTTCCTATAAGTTAGGTTGAATTCCTATAAGTAGGACAAGTTCCTATAATTTAGGCTGAGTTCCTAAAAGTTAGGGCGAGTTCATGAAGCAGTTTAACTCATGCAAATAGTTGGAGGATTAGTCTCCTAGTGCGAGTTATAAGTCTCAATGGTTATTTGTGGCTAGGACGAGTTACATGAGTTAGTTAGACTCAGTTAACTAGTCGATCACAAGACCGAGTTCCAAAAATAAAATTGCCAAATTTAGCATGACCAAAAAGCTTATAAGGAGGATGAAGGAACATAACTGATTCAATGTTTTGTGAGCACAAGTTGGTGAGACAAGACAATAGAGAGCACGAGTTTGTGTGCAGGAGCTTGTGTGTGTGGGAAAGGCATACTAAGGAGAAGCTTGTGTGCAGATCGACAGAGGAGAATTCCTTGGGATTTGCGCTAGGAATTAGGATTTAATTCCTAAATAATAGGAGATCCCTATACGCAAGGATTTAGGAAGAAAATTAGGGTTCTTGCAAGGTATTTCAAGCTTAGGACAAGCAAAGGGAGAACAAGATTGTTTTTTGATTGACACAATTGTTTTGTAAGAGATCTATTGCTCAAACTTCTATCAATAAAATTCTCAAAGCAGACAGTTTTCCTAGTTGGGTTCCCTAGAAAATTGTGTTATTGTATTGTATTGAATGAATTTTTAATTTTGTTCTATTATGTTGCAAAAGAGTAGAGAAATTATGTGTCTTGGTGTTACAATTTAGTTTCAAAATTGTTCATTATAGCTATGCAAAATTTTCAAGGATTTTCTACATGGTATCAAAGCAAGGAACATAATAAAGATTAGCATAAGTTAATCCATATATCACAAGAAGTTGTGCAATCACAGGAGAAGAACTTTTGAAGCAGCCGCAGCCTCTAGGAGCCTTATCAAAGAAAGAAGGAACCGAGTTCCTTGTGCCCTTTCTCTATGATTGGTAGAGGCCGAGTTTGGGCTATTGCTAAGGTTGAGGGAAGTTTTGTGCTCTTTTTTTGTATTGTAATTCTCTGTGCATCAGGGCGCAAATTTTTGTGCTTGTTACAGGAGGGTCGAAACCCTAGATGGGAGTTGGACGGAGGTAGATAACCTTGGAACAGCAGCATGTATTAGGCCGAGTAGTGAAGGAAGGCTTGAAGAGGAAGGGTTACACAGGTTTTGAAGGAGGTTTAGGATCCAAGATCTGGGCTAGTATATTGTTGTAAAAGTGCCCTAACCAGAGAATCGAAACCTCATGATTAGGTGCACAAACCGAGTAGATTTAAGGCAATGGAAGTCATCCATTGCAAAGGTATACTTGTTGTTTATCCATGTTGATGCATTGCTAGGTGGGGAGGTCCTTGAGATAGATTTGGTTGGTAGTTCGTGTACAGGTTGAAGGACTGTTAGAGAGGTGTCAGAAGAGCCCTAAGTGCAGCTTCTTGTGAAGGACTACAAGGTTGTTAGTGGGCAAGTGTTGGAGAGCTCTCTAGGTAAGTAGGATGGCGTACCAAGGATTGAGAGTAGATCACTGTTTAGAGGGAGCATCGAACTTTGTTCCATGGAAAGGGAGGATCATGATAGTTTTGGAGGATAATGGGGTGGGAGAATTTGTGAAGCAAGTCATACCACCACCACAAGATCCCCAACAATTGACCTAACATACTAAGAATGATATCAAGGCAAGGAGGATTATTCTAGAAGGGGTCAAAGATCATATAGTTCCTCATATCCATGAGAAGAAGACAACTTATGAGATGTTCAAAACTATTTTAGAACTATATCAAAGTACCAGTGATACCAAGAAGCTTGCTCTTAAGGAGAAGTTGAGGAGTATCCAGATCAACAAGGATGAGCCCATCGTCACATATTTGTCAAGGTTCACTTAGATGCGAGATGAACTCAGTGGTGTGGGCGTGATTGTATCTGATCATGACCTTGTGAGTTTGGCCTTACTGGTACTTCACAATTCTTGGTATGTTTTCCAAGATGTTGTCAGTGGCAAAGAGAATTTTCCCAATTGGGAAAGGTTTTGGACAGACTGCGTTGAGGAAGAGATCTGGAGAGGTACTATAGATGGTCGACTAGTTACAATAGTGGACGAGGAGAATCTTGCCTTGGCAGGCAAGGTCAAGGGAAAGCAAGCCAAGGATAGGTTGAGTCCAGAGAGAAGAGCAAGAAGAAGGATCTGAGCAAGATCAAGTGCTTCCATTGCCATGAGTTTGGACACTATGCAACTATGTGTCCTAAGCGGAAGGAGTCCAATAAGGATCATGTAGTTGCACCAGCAGAGGTAGATGCATTTTTTGCCCAATTCGAGAAAGATTTCTCATTGATTGTTTGCATGGAAAGCTCAGTAGATAGCATTATATGATATATTGATTCAGGAGCATCCTTCCACATGACTAGGAACAGGTAGAGCTTCAGCCACCTGAAGGGGACATGTAGTTTCAAATTGAGCTAAGAGATGATGGTCAGTATGCAGATAGAGGAGTTGGTATTGTCAGTTTTCAGAGGGAGTCAAGTAATCCTCTTCATCTCAGAGATGTTCTCTATGTTCCAGGATTGAGGTAAAATCTTGTTTCGGTAGCTACCATTGAGGAAAAAGGATATGATATCATCTTCAGCAGAGGTAAGGTATACCTCTAGCACTTAGCTTCTGGATGTAAGAAGCAGATAGGTGTGAGGGTGAAGAATCTCTACAAATTGTTGGTAGAGACAGGTGCAACCTTGAGCGTCAAGGCAGGGAGAGCTCGGAGTGCAGAAGTGGTGGTTGAGCAAGAGCAAGATAGAGCTCTCAAGATGGAGCCTCAGCCAGTATCTCAGTTTGAGTCTAAGCTAGTTGGTAGTTGGGTTGACCAGCAGGATGATGAGGAGCATAGCCTAGGGCGAGTGGAGGCAACCACTCAGTCAATAACTCCCAGTATAGGGAGAGTTCGAGCCAAGTGGGCAGAGGATTTGTTTAAGGGAGATCAAGAGAGAGTTGGATCTTCCAGTATCACCTTCAACCAGAAGAAGCAACCACAAAGGTACACAAAGTATATGGCACCTATGACTAAAGTGATGGACTCACAAAGCATGATGGGAAAGAACAAGTCTTCAAATCAGCTTCTACAAAAGAAAGCAGGGAAATCTTCTACTTCAGAGGGAGCAGTTGCAACAGTGGAGAATGTGGTAATATTGAAGACAAATCCAGGTGGATGAGGTTCTTCCAAAAGAACCTTCCTCGCTAAGAGGGAGTGTTGAAAATAGTAACCAAAGAAGGTCCTTCTTTGACTTGTGCCTTAGTCAAAGAGACCACAAGTTGTCCTTTCTTAGCATGCACAAGTTCCTATAAGTTCCTATAAGTTAAGATGAATTCCTATAAGTTAGTACAAGTTCCTATAATTTAGGATGAGTTCCTAAAAATTAGGACGAGTTCATGAAGCAGTTTAACTCATGCAAATAGTTGGAGGCTCAGTTGTTTGTCTCCTAGTGTGAGTTAGAAGTCTCAATGGTTATTTGTGGCTAGGACGAGTTACATGAGTCAATTAGACTTAGTTAACTAGTTAATCACAAGACCAAGTTCCAAAAATAAACTTGCCAGATTTAGCATGAGCGAAAAGCTTATAAGGAGGATGAAGGCACAGAATTGATTCATTGTTTTGTGAGCATGAGTTGGTGAGACAAGACAATAGAGAGCACAAGTTTGTGTGCAAGAATTTGTGTGTGTGGGAAGGGTGTACTAAGGAGAAGCTTGAGCACAAATTGATAGAAGAGAACTCCTAGGGATTTGCGCTAAGATTTAGGATTTAATTCCTAAATAATAGGAGCTCCCTATACGCAAAGATTTAGGAAGCAAAATAGGGTTCTTACAAGGTGTTTCAAGCTTAGGACAAGCTGAGGGAGAACAAGATTGTTTTCTGATTGAAACAGTTGTATTGTAAGAGATCTATTGCTCAAATTTATATCAATAAAATTCTCAAACAAGCGGAGGGTTTTCCCAATTGGGTTACCTAGAAAATTCAGTGTTATTGTATTGTATGAATGTGTTTTTAATTTTGTTCTATTCTGCTGCAAAAGAGTAGAGAAATTCTATGTCTTGGTGTTACAATTTAGTTTCAGAATCACTACAACAGTGTAGAATTTTCAAAGATTTTCTACATGTTGGACTCATCCTTCACTAAAACAAGGGAAGTTGTTGCTCAGATGATAATGGAAACACTTCTAATGTTCCACTATTCTTAGCACCTTGTAAGGGATTTGCACTAAGTTGCCAGATTTTGTGATAACAAGAACCACAAGCTTCTCATGGGTGGGTAAAACTTAACCCTCGGCCACACCTTCCACAATGCCCTCGACATCCTCTCCTTTCTTTCTATTGAGGTCAATCCTTGACTAACAACCTTGTGTTAGGTTTGATAGTTAAAACAAGGGAGAAGCAAAACACCAACAAGATTCTCATTGGATATTTTCTATGGAGTAATATTCATTTCAACATTGCCAAGAAAAACCCATTCTACGGTCTACCATTCAAAGTTTGAAGCCACTACTATTGTCAACCCCAGGTACAAGAACCTGGCCTAAAATCAGTTGAAAGGCTCTCTCCTTTAAGGTGAAAGGATTGATTGCACTGAAATATCAGTTAAGCTTAGAGAATCATGGGAGATCACTACATGCACCGATATATCAGAAGGTTGAATTGATGGAAGGGAAGTCCACTCACAATTTCTTGGTTAATTTCAATGCCTTTGCATATGTTACAAATGCACAATTATTATGCGATTTATTGAATGGGTTCATCCCGATGATAAGTCCACAATATGTTGTCCAAGTCATTACAAACAATGGTTCTAATTATGTTGCTAGTGGGTTGCTTACAAAGAGGTACCAGACCTATTATTGGACTCCTTATGCCACCCAATTCATTGATTTGATGTTAGAGGACATGGGAAAAATTTCTTGGACAAAGGAAATCATTGGATTGGCTAGGAGTGTCACCAAATATACATACATACATATAGTCATACATATGTTCTTACGCTCATGAGACAATTCACAGGGAACAAGTAGTTGGTGTGTTTGACAATCACACATTTCGCCATTAGCTTCATTTCTCTTTAATCTATGCACACTTCTATGTTGGAGTTGTACAAGATGTTTCATTCAAATGAGTGGAATTCATGTGTATACAACATGAAATCGTATGGGAAATCCATAGCTTCACTTGTGAGGTACATAAAAGAGTTTTTGGATGGGAGTGCAAGAGGTGTTTGCCATTGGAAAACCTTTGGAAAAGGTTCTTTGCTTGCTTGACGGAGGCAATCCCGCAATAGGATACTAGTATGAGGCCATGGACAAGGCCAAGAAATCTATCCATTGGTACTATGAGGACGAGGGGGAGTAGGGATTCACCAAACAAACCCATGTATATAGTTTGCTTAATGAGTGATCAAAAAATTCTTTCCATCATCCTATTCATGTAGCAATGATCTACCTCAACCCTACATTCTCTTACTCATGGTTTTATATTTGATGGTCAAATTATGGATGGATTCCTCCAATGTGTTCATAGAATGGTGTTAGATGTGGCCAAACGCTCAAATATTTCCAAACAAATGGAGATTAATACGCCAGCCATTCAGAAATTTGGTTATCACATCATTTTCCAAGAAAACACCACTAGGATGCTAGGTAAGATTCAAGTACATTTTGATTCAAACTTTCATATTTTAATGTCTTTCCTTTCTATTTATCTATTACTCAATGGGAATACATAACTCATTGTCTTTCCTTTCCATTTGTTTGTTGTAGATGTTCCATGGAAAGATCATGGTAGAAAATTCCAAGAGTTAAAGAAACTTTTCATTTGGGTGCTCAATCAAACATGTAGCTCTTTGAGGTGCAAGCGCAACTAGAATGTATTTGAAAAAATACACTCCAAGAAGTACAACGAGTTAGAAATGTTCAAATTAAATTTTTAATCTGCTATAATTTAATTAAGTTTAATTTATGTCCATCCTCCTCTACAATATGGCCTTCATATAGGTTAGATATCCACCACATTAATGATATAGTCCATGTCTACTATAATCTTAGGCAATGGGTGAAACAGATTGACAAAACACCAAACATCAAGGCCATTTAATTGGATGTGAATAACATCACAAATCCATGGAGGGTCCCGGTGAAGGAAGAAAGGCCTGTCATGGGGGAGGCACCTGAGTGGTTGAAGAAACATGTCAATGTGTTGAAGGATTGGGGGGGGGCATTATAGGAAGATGTTTCACTTACAATGAAGACGCACTTGGAGGAGGATATTGATAGTGCATTGCAACCACCGTCTCCATAGAGACAAGAATATAGAAAAAGACATCTCACTTCAGCTTCCACCTTAGGACCAAACCTTTCACCTACACCTCCCACCTCAGGCTTGGCCCCAGCTCGTGCACCTACTACTTCTCAATATTACATCAAAAAATACAATAAAGTATACACTTGCTCAAATTAGAGTTTTAACTCCATAACTCAGGTTAGGTATTTCATTATTAGTTGACAAAGTTTTCTATTTATATTGTTGATTCTTCATTGATATAAGTCTGCATGCTATAAGTAAAACAAATTATGATTTTTCCCTCCACATTTCACTGTTATTAACTCAAGATGATATTCTAGGGGTTTTCGACTTCCAAGAACCACTGTAGAGATCAAGGGGGCAGAAGGTCCCCTTGCAGCCACTGGAAGTACCAACCAGGTAGCAGCTCCCTTGCAATCTCTGCAAGGTAAGTTTTTTTTCTTGTAAATTCTAAGGCCCATTTTGCACAATTTCCACCATTTTCCAATGATCAATCCCCACTCCACAAGAAATCAACCAATGGCGATGGCAGCACTCGATTTCCCCCAGATTAACAGAAGACAGTGAATTTCTACCTTGCTCTCAATCCTTTACTTTTTCTTTTCAAAATCAGTCAAAAAATTCAAAAGAATGCATTTTATCGGCAACATGTCATTGACCCAAAAAAATTCTCCATTGACTCAAAAATTTTATCAACATATATAGATATTTTCAAAGTTTGGAAAATCATAATTTTTACCATTGATAATATTGCTAGGCTGAGAGAATCGTAATACATCACAATTCTGGCAGTGTTTCACCAATATTTGCAGCACCAAATTTAAGTGTCCTAGGGTGTCAAGTTTTCAAGCACGTCATTTTCATTGTTTTAGCTTATCTATTTTATATTGTTGGTCCAACATGTTTTTGGAGAAACCTTTTGTGGTAACTATCATGATTATGAAAATCACAAAATATCCTTGTTACATTTAAACTTAGTAACTTACAAGATGGCGCAGATGATCTTTGGCCAGATCATTGTCTGTAAGATCAAGCGTTCTTAAACCAGAAGATTCCATATGATCCTTCATAACTCTGAGTTCTGTACCCTTGTGAATACCAACACTGCTTGAAAGGGGAAAAATCAAACATAAAATGTAAATATGTAACTTCATAGGATATAACTTTGTCATATAAACAAATCCAACAAACCATCAAGACATGAGATCACTTCACAATGCTTCTTGTTTCATCAGTCTCAAAAGATTTATTAACTTGTGCAAGAGAAAATAAGCTTGTTCATGCTTACTCTATGCACATCCACATATGTCACTCTGTGATGTAATCATAGATGATTGTGGATGGATAGGTCCAGTCAAAGAGGATGCACAAATTCATGAAATGGAGGGAAATAATAAAAGAGTTTAAAGGAGCAAAATAATGGCATACCCATACAAAACAAGTGCTTCTTCTTTGTCTGCATTGTATCGATATTTGAATTCTGTAATATTCATTGGCCCAACCTGACAAAAATAAACAAGGTTTTAGCTACCAGAATATTATGTTTCCTGAAAGCTTGAGAGAGGCCCCATATAACATTCTGTTCCATAGCACATAAACTGGTAGCTACCAAGTGGCAAAACTGCTTAAAACTTCCACACTCTTCTGGGAGAAAAGTTGCAAGAACAGCTTCTCTTTTGGCGCCAACTTCAGCAAGTTCAGTTACTAGCTGCAGACGTCCAAAATTCATGTTTGCCCCACTAGTTATCACCACCATGGTTTCATCCTTCAACCCATAATATTTGCAATATGCTTGTGCTCCAGCTAAGGCCAAAGCCCCACCAGGTTCTAAAATGCTCCTCTTCTCTTCAAACATGTCCTGAAGTGGACCAAAACATCCAATAACAACAAATGAGGAAATGACACTTACGTATGGTCATTAAGAAATTGAAATTATAAACAAGTATGGTGAAGGTGAGCAATAAAGAAGCACCAGACTATATGCTACTGGTTGCCGAAATAGGAGAAGTAAATAGTAATTCAAGTATTCATCATTGCATAAATACTTGAGGAAGCAGGAAATTCCTTCCTAACTCTCCATTGACACATTCCTTCCTTAATATATGATAGAAGAGGATTAAAACCTGTAAACATGTCACAAAAGGAATATTTTCAAATTATCCATGAAACATTTTGACCTTTATTGATGCACATATAGCGTCACGACTGACAAGAATCACTCCATCCACCA
This sequence comes from Pinus tabuliformis, assembly GCA_031772625.1. NCBI lineage: Eukaryota > Viridiplantae > Streptophyta > Pinopsida > Pinales > Pinaceae > Pinus > Pinus tabuliformis. Next base: position 299,337,110 of record CM062807.1, on the reverse strand, counting down.
ACTCTCTGCACAGACGAAATGTTTCTTCTCCTACAACTTTAACTGCTACAGCATCTGCAAACCCTCCTACATTCTCCAACATCACTCTCTGCCCATGATACAAAGATAGAGCCATGGAATTTGCATCTGCTGGCTCCACACCAATTATCCGTACCTGTTTGAAAGATTGGCCTTTTTAAATTGTTTGTCTAAAAACATTGGAATTTGGCACAGTAAAATAGCATCAGGAAGCCTACTAAAATGCATAAGTACTATAATTCATGTCCATGGAATCCCCATACGGATATAGCCCTAGAAAAGAATATATGTAACCTCTCTTTAAAGGATGTTAAGCAAAATTCCCGAGGAAAGTGAGCCACGAAAAATATAAGATAATCAACAAGATGTTGCTCTAAGGAAGAAGCAAGAATGGATGAACATAATAGGAGCCAAGAAAACTTTTTCAGGAAAAAGTATGGAGAAGCCCACAGAAGATTTATACCTACAAAGCCTGCAACCCTTGACTGGTTTTCGTGAAAGATTTGAAAGATCATTTTGAAGTAGCATCAAACAAGGCACCATTACACTATAAAATCGGAAATCAATATTGCGAGAAATCACTCTTCACTTCAATTGCATAGCAGGTGCTTGTGCATATCAAGAAAATGGCTAATTTGACTAATATTTAGGGAAGACCTAAGGAAATTTTAAATTCTTTTACCTTAAACAAGATTAGGTGTTTATAGAAAAGTGGTCTCAAGGCAGTAGAAAATAGTTTTATGAAAAGTAGGAGCATTAGTTCCAAGAAAATGTGTGGGATAACGCACAATTAAAATAAGTTGTTCTACAATGTATATTGTGGATAAAAAAAGGATCAAAAATGGCATCTCAGAAAACATCTAAAGTTTGTGAATGCAGGCTAAATGTAGGAAAGCCAGGCCGTCAAACAACTTCAAACCCCATCTGAAATAGTTGAAACAATAGACGAGAGAGAGAGAAGTCTGAAGAAAGTCATTATGCTGGCACAGGAAGCTCAGCTTGATCTTCAAATAACAAGACAACTGGAGTGACAGAAAACAATAAAATGAATGTTCAGTAAGGTAGGTGAACCAAGTTCAACATCAAATAAAGCTCCAAAAGGATCTACCATAGAATTGATAAAGTGTATTATGTTTCAACAAAATATTATAAATACATTCAAGAGAGGCAGCAGTGTTTGTTTTGCTCATATATTTCCCTTTACAAATCAGAGTCCTCCAAAACTGAACTTACCAGAAGCATGCATGAAGGACTGAATGCAAATGCAAATCAGGTACGAGTGCAGTAAATTTACAAACTCTTGAGATTCTGAGATTTATCAAATTATGATTTCCAAAGGATTTCGGCATTGAAAGCATCTAGAATTTGGATCCTTAAAGGATACCAAAAGGAACTGAGGTTCTAGGAACAGATGCATGTACAGCACTGGATTATGAAGGATCCATTAACTTTCTCCAAGATTATTACTTACACTTTCTGCATTTGTGGAAATGTCAGAAAGCTGCATGAAGTTCAACCCCACTAATGGCCATTTCTCTCCTCTGTGTACCTCCTCCTTATTATCTGTATTTCCTTATCTACTGAAATATTCAAGGAGTGGAGGAAAAGTAGCATCCAGATAGGACAGTTCCTTCAATTACTTTTTCAGCTCTGACATGTCATTTTAAATAGGAGGAACCTATAATAGAAAAGTTACCTCAGGCCGGACTCGCTTTATGTAAGCAGCAATGCCAGCAATTAGACCACCTCCACCCACTGGTACAAATACAGCATGTAATGGACCTTGAAATTGCCGTATAATTTCCATTCCAACAGTTCCCTGGCCTGAAATGATATCTGGATGATCAAAAGGAGGTATAAAAGTGAGACCCTCCTCTTCACTTCGTTGCTTAGCATAAAGCTGGGCTTCATCATATGAATCACCAACAAGGACAACAGTTGCACCAAGTTGCTCAACCGATTTCCACTGCAGAAATATTAACTAATAAGTTTTGCTTCCACTACCCAAAAATTCTACACAAATATCAACCATTCATTCCAAGCGGGCAACAACTTCAGATAGACACTTCTCTAACTTCCAGTTATTGAACTGTGAATAACACGCTTAACAGGAGCTGATAAAATCTTAAAGTTTCAATAGATATAAAGCTCTTGTAGCCCTTGTAAATTGGTCACCTGTTAATCTTCTTTCCATTCTTAGATTAGCTACAAATAAAAATTCAATATCCATTAAATGTTATATATATATATAGAAGACATCCATAAGCTCTAGAGCATGTAATAATAAGTTAACCTTGATTTCAGGGGTCGTAACCGGCATTGCTATCACTGCATTACAGAAGAGTTTTTGAGCTGCCAATGCAACGCCTTGAGCATGATTACCAGCAGAAGAGCAAATAACTCCCCTCTCTAGCTGTTCCCTTGGTAGCTTGGCCATCATGTTGTATGCTCCACGCAACTTAAATGAAAAAGTCTGTTCATCACATTTGAGGGAAATTAATCATGTCTGTGCAGTGCTTATCCATTCCTTCAATACATTATAATGATCATGATCCTACAACTATACCCATTATATTTTCACAAATAATTCTCAGTGATATTAGTGATGTAAACACTGCAAACTAGTTAATTTGACCCAGTAAAAATAATACAAAAGAACACAAATAAGAAAATGAGTTGATAATATTTATGAATGAAAGTTGTCAATGCAATGAAGCCCTATTTAAAGCTTCTAAAATTTGTATCTTCTCCTCTCTTCCAAGATAGTTGAGTGTTTCTAGTAAAGTCATCTTTCCCAAAAAGGAACCTACAGATCTGAACTCAAATCAATTCTAATTGGCAGCATTGAGCAATAGTTCAAATTACGATATGAATTGACAGTTCCCGTTTTCAAGAAATTTATTTTGTAAACCAAAATATGTGCACATTTTAGTAATATAATATGTTGGTAGACCTCAAATAATGAAGAAGCGGGGCATTCAAATTCATTTGACCGTCATGTCAGCAAAAAAATGACAATGTGTTCATAGTAACCTGTGTAATGCCAGGTGCGTTATTTCATAATGTAGCCAGAAGTTAGAATCAAGCTGATAGGTATGCCTGGTGAAACGGATATTGCTTTAACCTCTAGGACTATAACTTCCTTGAGAGAGATTACCAAATGCTACAATATTTATAAATAAATCGTGTCTTCATACTTTTATTCACTAATCCAGTAGGGATGAAATTGCATACAAAGATAGCAGATTTTACAAAAAGACAAGTGTTCTTTGGATGCAAGAAATGTTGGAGAATGTAACTAGTTTCGGTCTTCATAATTGTCATTTGTCTCATGTAATGATGTAATCTCTAGGTATTGATTATAAGAAGTATTTAATATCACAAGTAAATGTCATGAAGGAAAATGCTAAGTTAAAGATGGTGCCTTTATTTGATTTTCCAACATGGTATCAGAGCTAAGGTCAAGACATTGGCAGCTAAAGAGATCACTGTGGTTTGGAGGCTTGCAATCTCCTTGAAGGCCAAAGTAATTGAAGGAAGAACCAAACTTGAAATGACCATCTTTTTGACAGATCAGACCTCTGTCATAAAGGCCGAAATCCTGTACACTACTTTAGGAGGCCGAACTAAACCCTGTGTCAAGGCTTCCAGGAGACTATTTAAGTGTGGATTAGAGGAATGTAAATCCCTTTGGAAGAGAGAATGATAGAGTGAAGTCCTGGAAAGGAAATAGGCCTGTGGACTAGGCCGAATCCAAGGTTCTGGGCTCAAATATCAGTAGTATCCAAATGAGGCTGAGCAAGCAGCCATATCTTCAGAGGCATGGCTACAAGTCTAGGGTCCTGAACATTGCAAGCTTTGTGGTCTAATAAGCAGTCTCTCCAATCAGCATAAGGAGTCACCTTGTAAAGAGTTCAAGACCGCAGGATGGAGGGACATTTTGAAGCCCTAGTTTGAGGGCCAAAGTCTCAAGAATAGGTGTCAGTCCTATTGATGAAGACAGCGAAATCATAATCTTGAAAAACCTTCATTCGACAAGACATATCAGTCCATCGTTGTGAGAACAGTAAACTAGAAAAAGTTTCTTCAAAACATTTCTATGCTTACTAGAAGGCTTCAGAAGATCCAAAATCAAAAGTGCAGAAGGATTTCTGTAATCTTGAAGTTAGTCGAAGTATGCAAGCCGGACTTGAAGGTCTGTAGCAGCATCTAATCCAAATTCAAGAGAAGCTACAGTTAGTCACCTTGTGAAGAGTATCTTGGTTTGGCTTTGCTCTTGGAAAGATCATGACATCAATGGAAGTTGTAGTACTTTTGAAAGCAGCCTTTGGCATCTTTGGAGACGATCGTGGCATCTAGAAGGCTTATTAGCAGATTTCCAGTGATCATGAAGGACTAAGGTATGTAGTCCTTGACTGTAAGGTACATGTAACTGTTTTTATACATAAAGGGTCCAACATGTATTGTTTTATGATTTTAAGACATGTTTTAGGGTTTATGGTCTTCATCTTGTTGAAGATTGTCGGTAACTAGGATTTGTAAACCCTAGTTGGTATTTGGAAACCCTATTTGTATGGAAACCCTAACCCTAATCTGCTTGTTCCCTCATAGAAACACTAACTCTTGATTTCTAGGGTTTGTCGATAGTCTAGGGTATATAGCGAAGATGAATTAAATGAAGTCTAGGGTATGATATCATGTCCCTAGAGATGGTTAGGGTTTGTACTTGAAAGCCCTAGGAATTCACCCTCTAAGATTCCATGAAACCCCTAGATTAACAAGATTGGTCATTATGCTCTTGTGCTTGTACGTTTTGCTTAGTGGTACTTGTCGATGACCAATGCAGGTACACAATGAAGGAAGAGAAATGAGAAGGATAAGCAAAGCAAATCTTGTGTTTTGGCGGGCATGATGGACGGAGGAAACTATAAGGACCTTGTACGAACTAATGCTACTAAAGGATGATAAGGTGGAGTTGGTCAGGTTGTAGTCTCACAAGGAAAGAGATCCATTTCTCTTTGAGTATGAGATGCAAATTCAGTTAAAGTCTAAATAGCTAGATGATTATATGAAAGCATAGGTATGCATATTTGAAATAACTTTTGGAAGGACTCATATAAATCCTACAAGAAAAGTTAGTCATTATGATGCCTAGGTAAATGAAACTGACTTTCTCTAGAAAGGATAGAATGTTAAGACTCTCTCGTTAGAATGTTCAACATCTAATATGATCTCCAGAAGGAAGTGGTAACTTGGTAATCAAGTTGGATCCTTGGGCACTTTGATACATAAAGGTAGACTTGTGTGGAGATGGACCATGTGGATGTTGATGCCTTGTTGAGAAGGTCGTCATAGTAAGGTAAGTTTGTTGTTAATATCTGCTATTGGTTATTTGGGTAACATATTGTTTTGCTACTTGGAAGGATGTTGCAGGTATACAAGATGACAGTTGATGCAAGTTCAACTGTGTAGATGAAATATTGAGGGAAATTTCAATGTTTGGTACCTAGCAACTATGAAGTCAAGATATGCTTATCTTGGGATTGGAAGGTAGCAGTGCAAAAAGATAACCTTAAGGTCAAAGTTCGTACTATGAGAAGGAAGATCACTTTCGTGAGGAAACTATGATTAGCTTGAAGTCTGGGAAGGCTCGACAGAATGCTTTCATGAATGAAGACAAGATGAAAGTGATGTGCAAGATGGATGACCTGGAACCTATCATGAGAAGATGGCTCTGTGACCTGTGATACCAAGAAAGGAAGCATGCTCGGTATAATGAGATGCGAAGGAAAGAGGGAGCCATGCAAGCTTTGAGGAATTAATAGTTGAATGAAAGACAAGTAAGAGAACTTGTGGAAGTCTAGAATCTCCTCTAGATTTGAGAGGGAGTAAAAGGAGTCTCCTTGAATAGGAGCAGAATATCCTCCCTGTTTGAGAGGGAGTGATGGTGGATAGTTCTTATCCTTATGTGTCATGCACTAGATCGAGACAAACAGCCATCAGTCTTAGTGAAGGCCATAAGGAAAGAATGGTGTCTGGAGGATTGGATAAGCACTTGAGACTAGTACTCCTTGAGGATTGGGAATCCAAGATAGGAAGCAGTCTCGTGGACCAACACTCTTTGAGGAAATGACAGGTGTTCAAGATAAGAGTGGGCAAAGAGGACCGATATTCTTTGGGGATTCAGGGCCAAGAATTCAAGAGATAAGAATAGTCCTAAAAGGACATATCTTGTGGACATTCGGATGGGGTATGTGCCTTGAGAGGTTATGCCCTATCACACGTAAATCCTCCCAGCATAATGTATAATTAGGCCTCAAAGACAATGTTGGTTGATCATAATGTTGATGCTTACGAGATGGCTTATTAATCTGACTCTTCTTATGAGCACTTTTCAAAGAGAGTATTGTCCTTGTATCAGTTGAAATCATGAATATCTTCCAAGTTAAGAGGGAGTGTTAGGGCATGTAACTAGTTTTGGTTTTCATAATTATCATTTGTCTCATGTAATGGTGTGATCTCTATATATTGATCATAAGAAGAATTTAATATCACAAGTAAATGCCATGAAGGAAAATGCTAAGTTAAAGATGTTGCCTTTATTTGATTTTCCAACAAGAAACACATGGGGGACTCTTTAAATATGAACATTTGATTTGTAATCGATCTAGTCAAGAAAAAATTAGGGTGAACAATTTGTAGAAAAAGCTTGTATAAATGGCTAAGTATCTTAGAAGGAAAATTTTAGGGGCTAATATTCGCAGGTGGGCTAATTTTCCATGCTTTTTCAAAAAAACAGATTTGCCAATTTCCATTTTTTCACAAAATGATTCACCCAAATTTTATAGTATATAATTATTTTACCCTAAAAGTCACCAATATTTTATAAAGAAAATATAAAATCAATAGAAATTTCAATACTTTTACAAAAATATAGCCAAAAATTTTACAGTTTGTATATTAGGGACTAGTAAGATTCGCCAAGGTTTCTAAACTTTAAGATAGATTTCCATCCTTAAAATTTCACTTGATTTTTTTGTGACTATTTACAAAAGAGACTCTTATTAAAGTTGGCAGAATATTGGTTAAAAGGGCTGTATTCCTTGCTGTGCAACCATATGTCATCATGCAGAGGAAATTTACATGGCTCTTCACTCTCCAGCCTCCCACGTTCCCACATCCCCACAACTCACAAGATGGGACTTGTTATCACCCAAACTTGCACCCCTTAGTGCAAATCCTTCATGAGGTACAAAGCTCAAGCATAACTTGGAAGAGTTGGCACTGTCACCTCACCAACTATTTCCTAATCAACACAAGGCAGACTTCCCTAGGAGCAGAGCAATTAGGTTCCTAAGGCAAGAATTTTATGGTTTCCTAAGTTACTATCCACATGAATCAACTTCTTATGAAAAAAAATTATCAACTGAGCGGATTCTTTAAGCCTATGTTCAGATCTGATTTTAATGTTCATTTTAAGCAAGTTTGAGGGGGTTTGTGAAGTATCCCTTATGAGTTTTCATTCTGTTAATTTCCAGATCTTGAAAACTGGTCTAGAAGATGAACAAAATTGAATTAACAGCCAAGTAAATTACAACATATTTGTTTAGCCTTGAGTTACATGTGAATTTAAGTATATCTAAGGCTAAAACAATTCTACATCTGAAAAATTAATGTCATTTGCTAAATCCGAAGTGCAAACTAAACAAACGACCACATAAAATGATTTGGATTACCCTTTTATTGCATATTTGAGACAGCAAAAATATATCTCCACAAAAGATAATTTCCAAATCTCTAAAAGAGGATTCTACCAAGTGATCTAGGGCTTTAGGGCTGAACTTTTTAATATGCAAATAACAGAAATTTCCAAGTTTATTTAAACAAAAAGAAAATAATGAATTTAAAATTTTTGTTTGACTAGAAGAATTGACTAGTGCTTAGCTATGTCACATGGTACGGGTTCGAGTTTGGGTTCAACAACAATTAAATTCGATTCGGATTCGAATTTTCCAATGATGTTCGACTTCAGGTTCAACTATATACAATTTTCATATATATATATATATATATATATATATATATATATATATATATATATCGTTTAATATATTTATATATATAAAATGTAATATCTCATTCTAAACTTTATAGATATACAATGTAATCTTTCATTTTAAAGCATATAAAATATGTTATTTCACTTTTAAATTTATTATAATAATAACAACTATCTAATGGAAGCAAGCTACAATCACGGGATGAAAGAGGCACCGAACCAAGCACGAGGTTTATTTTATATACATTGAACACAAGGCGACAAACCTAGTGGAGGGAGGCAACAAGGGAGAGTTGAGTAGATGCTTGAGCCTTGAGTGTTTGCAATATAGAAGTAAGTTGTAATGCACTACAATGGTAAGGATGCTCGAGGGCCAAGATAGCAAAGAAATGCATCTACCAAAGAGGAAGGTTGAAAATGAGATGCACACCGCCAAGCTAAAAAATGAGACGCACATTGTGTGCCCTTTATTTTTTTTATATTTTAATAAAACTAAATAAACCCTAAATTAGAATTGACGCCGAACCTAAAAAGAATTCGATTAAATTCACCTTGAGCTTCAAGTTCGTTCAAGTTCGTCTTTGAGGTTCAACGAATCTAATAATTAGAGGAAATTTCACCCTAAAAGTGCCCATGAAATTGGCATGTAATTTCCATGTCATCAAATGTAAACCAATCAAAATTATTTAAATTATAATGAGGTACATGTAAATATTTTGGAGGGAAAAGAAGAAAACTATCTTTTTAATGGTATTTTTGCCTTATCTCCATATAGGCTTACTCAAATTTCAAGCGTAGACACTCGTTGGATGCGGAATTAAATTCCACATCCAACGAGTACTAATTATGCATACTTTTGAGAAGACCCAAAAATACTTTTTAGTACTCTTTAAATTCAGTTTTTATCAATGTGAGTCTTCTCAAAAGTATGCAACACGTTTTTTTGATGTATTTTCAATTTTTATCAATGTGGGTCTTTTCAAAAGTATGCATAATGGGTACTTGTTGGATGTAGAATTTAAATCCACATCGAACAAGTGTCTACAGTGTACACTTTGAGTAAGCCTATAAGTAGATAAGCCAAAAATACAATTAAAAAAAATAGTTTTCTTATTTTCCCTCCAAAATTCATAACTTTTATTTTATTATTTTAACTAATATTTTATTATTTTTCCTTAGGTTTAGGCTGAATTTCCTCTAATGTATGAATCTCATTTTTTTTTGGGTTCACCGAATTCCAAATATGAAGGTTCAGGTTCGACAAACCCTATGACTTAGGTGCTTAGCTACCAATTTGGGAATGTGGGGTCAACTAAGGCTCTTCTTTAAATGATAGCTAGGGTTGATAAAACGCAAACCCTATCAAATCGTTTTAGTAGCCTGAGTGACTTCAAGAATGTCGAAGGAAAATTCAAGAACAGAAATCAACAGTCCTGAGAGGGAATCTACCAAGCAAGAGATAAAGGGGCATACAACCAAATCTTGAGATATATAACCATACTTATTCCAAAGTAAACACCACATAATTTTAGAGAAGATACTTACCAAAAGTAGACATGACCATACATTGAACATCCATTGATCTGGACTTATGCAGGAATGCAACAGAATATAGATATAAACATAAACATAGAGATGCAGTAGGAATAAACACTTCATTTATCAAGAACAGAAATATGCTTGCATACAGAATGGAAATAAACTAGCTCAGACGATGGTAGTTTATCTCTGAGAAGAGATGTGCTGGCTACATGCCTCTGAACTATGTTACAATGAGGCTTGAAGGCCTATTTATTATTGAAAAACAATGGAAAATCCTAAACATCCAGAAACCTAACCCTAGGAGATGAAGCGCCAAAAATATGGGCCCAGTTTGGGTAAATTGGTACATCAACTTCCAGGGGTCGTAACTTTGGCATATGATCTTCGTTTGATGGGCACAATACCTCGTTAGAAACATCAATCAAAGACTCGCGTTTGCCCGCTTTTCCCAAAAATCGTCGTTGAGGGCCTCAAAACAGCTCCGAAAGTTCAAGACCTGAAAAAATTGTCAAAAATAGTAAATTGTGCTACAATTAAGGAAACTGAAAGAGACAGTGGTGGGGTCCAAGTGGAATAGGCGGGTGGCCCCCAATATCCACCTGGATCAATCCTCCCCCTTAGGAAGCAATGTTCCCCATTGCGTTGAGTGCCTACATGAGATGGGAAAAATTTTGCTAAACTTGGTCCCTGGTGAGCCACTTGCCTTGGTGCAGGAGTTGGTCAGCTTTGACAACCCGATATAGTTGGATCTCCTATTGGCAAGTGTTCTTGATCTGTGTGTCCATGATCCGATCAGTTGTGGCATGTTCCATGCAGTCTGTGTTTAACTCTGTTGGTGTGAGTTGTTCTGCAATGTCTGATGTGTCCAGTAATGGTGGGAAGTATGGTTGAAGGCAGTCCACATTGAACACTAGGTGCGGGCCAAGGAATGGGGGAATGTTGAGCTCAAAAGCATTGTGTCCCACAGCCTTGGTAATGGTGTAAGGCCCATATCGGAGTGGTCTAAGCTTTCGATGGGCTCCAGTAAAGCGTTCTTTCTGCAAATGCAACCAAACTTTGTTGCCCACCTGAAACTTGTGTGGCACTCGATGTTGATCATGTCGCTGCTTGTACTTGGCATTTGACTTCTCCAAGATGTCATGAACCTGCTGGCGGATGTGTTGGATGCGTTCAATAAATCTGGTTGCTTTATCAGCCTCAAACAATACATGTGTGGATTTTTTTTGTGTAGTCGCATGAGGCATGGCAACATCAATCAGACACAATGGTTGAAATCCTAGACCCACTTGAAAGGGACTGCAACCAGTCGAGCTATGGAGAGCTCTGTTATAACTGTGTTGCACATAGGGAAGACTCTCATCCTGGAGGTGGAAATCTAGAACTCGTTTGCCATCTACTAGCATCTGGTACGTGGAGACGAACTCTAGATCATTTTTGTATGGTTGCGGCGATCCAGAGGTCTTGTGGCCACAAGAGTTGAGAACAGTAGTCAGTGCTGCAACTGAGGGCCGGCTGAGGCAATCTGCAACATGATTGGTGTTGCCCTTTTTGTATTTAATGTTCAAGTGGAATTGTTGCAGATATGTAGACCATTTCTGATGGTAATCGTTCTACAACTTTCCTTGTGTCTATATAAACTAAAGAGGTCGGTGATCAGTGTGGATGACCGTCTCCTTCCCCAGAATGTAATGCTTCCATTGCCAGTAAGCCTGCACAATGGAATACATCTATCACAAGTGGGGCACTTCTGAATTGTATCAAAAAGTGTCTCACTGTGATAGGCCACTAGATGCCCATGTTAGGTGAGGACTGCACCAATAGCATAGTCGAAGGTGTTTGTGTCAATTTCAAATGGATGTTGCAAATCTGGCAATGTGAGTATCGGTGCAGAGCAGAAGCAGTGTTTCAACTCAACGAACACCTTCTGTTGGGACTCAGACCAGGAAAAATTTGATTTTGCTCCATCCTTGGTAATCTGACACAAAGGCCAAGTGATATGGGAGGAGAATGCCAACACAAACCTCTGATAAAAATTTGCAAGACCCAAAAAGTTGCGAAGCTCTGTTAGAGTGGTCAGGGTTGGGCTAGCCAATCCCGAATGACTTGGATCTTAGTCGAATCCACATGCACGCCACATTCATCTATTATGTAACCCAGAAATTAGACCTAGTTCATGCCAAAGGTGCATTTCTCCAAGTTGCCACACAATTTGTGTTGCCAAATGGTTTGAAGGACCTGTCGAATGTGTTGCAAGTGTTCTTCCCAACTCTTGCTGAAGATGAGGATGTCGTCCAGATAAACAACCACGAATGAGTTGGTGAAGGGCCACAAGATGTCATCCATTAGCCTCATAAAAGTAGCAGGGTCTTTCCTCAACCAAGAGGGCATAACCAACCATTCAAAAAGGCCTTCCTTGGATTTGAAGGCGGTCTTCCATACATCTGTGGGCTCTATTAGAACCTGGTGATAGCCAGACTTCAGATCGATCTTGCTGAAATACTTGGCCCCCTTAAGTTGGTCCAAAAGGTCATCAATTTGTGGGATTGGATACATGTTCCTAACAGTGATTTTGTTTAGTGCCCGATAATCAATGCAGAGCCTCCATGTCCCATTCTTCTTCTATACAAGTACAATCGGACTCCCACAAGGCGAGTTACTTGGTCGAATGTGCCCTTTTTGCAGCAATTCTTGGATTTGTCGCTTGATCTCTTCATTTTCCAGAATGGAGCGGCGATATATCGGCCCGTTGGGTAGAGGTGCTCCGGGAGTCAGATCGATCAAATGCTTGACCTGACAGTGCAAGGGTACCCCTGTGGGTGAGGAGAAGATGTCCTTGTATTCTTCCATGACTGTATCCACCTGTTTCCGTTGCATGGAGGAACCCTTCCCGAGGGCACTGGATGTGGCTACGATCTTCCCCTTTGAGAGCGAATCAGAAAGAGAACAAATTTCCCAATCTAGGAAATGATCTTACTACATTGCTTGATAGGCAGCGCTAACTCCGGTATCCTGTATAACTTGTCACCCAAAGAAATAATCACAGTGCAAGGCCTTGACTAATATACAGCATGACGCTTCCACAAGTATTGTTAGCCTAATATTGCATCACAAACTACAAGAGGAGCAACATCACACAATACCTCATCCATGAAGGGCTTGATGTTATATGGAAGGCGACACGGCTGACTGACGCAAAGATCTCGTCCTTGGTGAAACCACCCGATGGTGTACGGTTGCGGGTTTGGTGTGGTTAGTGGGCCCAACCGCTTCACCACCTCTGCTGAAATGAGGCTCTTTTAGCTATAGCGGTACTTGAGTACCAAATGCCGCTCATAATCCTTGATACCCAACTTCATGCGAAGGGTATGAAAAATATTTGTGAACTCTGGCACGTCTTGGTCCCTTCCCTGCCGTAGTGTGGTCCACTTTATGTACTTATCTTCATAGCTCCTGATAGGGTAATACTGCTCCTTGATGGCGTCTCGGAAAGAGTTCCAAGTGGGTGTGGCTGAAAACAGTGAGGGTTCCCTCTCGTCCTTCTACTCACAGTAGGTTTCCCACTAGTCCTTGATGTGGGGGCGACTTTGAGGAGTGCAAAAGTAATATTTTCCCTACTGGAAAAATCATGAACCGAAAAATACCCTTCCAATAAATTTAACCATCTATCTATGGCGTCTGCATCTATCTAGCCTTCAAATATGGGAATATCAAAGTTGACTTGTACCTTGAAGGGAGTGGTGCCTCCAGAGTGGCTGTCAGATGAAGATGTGTTGCCTATGGGCATTCGTCAAAGGATCTAGGCAAAGTTATCCATCATCATGTTCCTTTGTCGCTCAAGGGCTTCTTCGAGCAATATTTTGAAGGGATTTCCTGCTCCCTCATCTTTCTTTTCTTCCGCCATGGGAGGTCATCGAGGTTTGCGAGGCTAGTCTTGCAAAAGTTCAACTAGTTCAAACCCTAACTCCTTATACCCTAACCTCGTTGGGGACATGCAAAGAAAAACAGAGAAAGAGCAAACCCCTCTAATGCCACTGATCCAGACTTATGCGGGAACGCAACAAAATATAGATATAAACATAAAGACATAGATGCAGCAAGAATGAACACTTCATTTCATTAATATCAAGAACTGAAGTATGCTTGCATAAAAAATGGAAATAAACTAGCTCAGGCGATGGTAGCTTATCTCTGAAAAGAGATGTGGTAGCTACATGCCTCTGAACTGTGTTACAATGAGGCTCGAAGGCCTATTTATTATTGAGAAACAATGGAAAGCCCTAAACATCCAAAAACCTAACCCTAGGAGATGAAGCGCCAAAACAATGGGCCCGGTTTGTGTAAATCAGTACATCAACTTCCTAGGGTCATAACTTTGGCATACGATCTTCGTTTGACGCGCACAATACCTCGTTAAAAAAATCTATCCAAGGACTACAACTTTCAAATGCAAACATCAGTCAAATATTGAGGTTTTCCCAATTTTCCCCAAAAACGTCGTTTAGGGCCTCAAAACGGCTCCAGAAGTTCAGGGCCCGAAAAACTGCCAAAAATAGTAAATTGTGCTACAATTAAGGAAACCGAAAAACTAAAAGAGATAGTGGTGGGGGTCCAAGTGGAATATGCGGGCGGCCACCAATATCCACCTGGATCATCCATCCATCACATAAGCATCCATATGGATAAATCTTCCAAAAGAACACTCTAATCAACCATCCATAGCATTAACCGGCAAATAGACTAGAGTTTTGAGATTTTTCTCCACAAGCTTCTATCAAAGTTTACAATGAGAGGAGCTTCTCTTAAATAGAGAAGAAAACCAACCACCTCCTCAATAGAATAGTAATAAAATCCTAAATCTAGCCTAAGAATCCATAAAAAAACCATTATCTTCTCAACTAACTAGGGCAATACGGTCAACATAACAATAAAATATGAAGTGCCACATACAAGAGTGTCCAAACAAGGGAGGAAATGGTCAAAAGAATCCCATCTTTTCTCCTCAAACCAAAGTAGCTACCTCAACAATCAAGTCAACCCTTCAAAGAGACGAAATAACCCACACGTGGGAGCTCTCTAATGTGGGTGGCTCTTTAAGATGCTACTACTATGATTGTGAGTCCTCCAAAGCACAATACACCTCTATAAAGCATGCTAGTGACCTCCTCCACATGCCTACGAAAATATCGCAACTCCCAATGTAATATCACAACTCTCAATGTAGTGTCACAATGCCTAAGGGAAGGCGGCACAATGCCCAATGTAAGTGTTGCAATCCCCAAGGCAAGGTCACATTTTTTTCTTTTGAATTCTGATGTCACTAGAAAAATAATTTGATCATTGATCATTGGAACATCCAAAAATATATATTATCGCAGACCATAAGAATTTGGCTCTAGCTTTCACACCACTTGAAGTAAACATAGTATTCTAAGTGATGAAAATATCATGAATTCTAAGTAATTCCAAATATCCATTTCAAATAATATATATATATATATATATATATATATATATATCATTGTTGATTTTGATTGAGTACAATAGATGTATGTATACATGCAGTAGGTGATAGGTCACGTCCTTAGCAAAGGGCACAACTTATCATTATTACACATTAATGATTTCATAATAATTGTCCCAACCATTACATGAATATTATTATTTAATACATAATGATTACTACATTATAACCTTAGTTGCAATATACCCTAGGTATATTACACTAACACAAATTCACTCACAAACTAGTCCATCAATGTGCATACCTTTCACCATGCTATAGGAGTAGTAAGGCAAGCCCCATAAGATTTTTTGTGGAATCGTGGGTTGGTCCAAGTGCATGTGCAATGAAGCTCTTCAATTGCAAAGAATTAGTGCATTCATTTGTTCAATGCTCGAAACCACACACCTTGTCAATTCCTGCATTGAAGTCAAGTATGGGTAACATTATCCTCGAAACACTAGCATTTAATTCAATGCTTTATCCTCCTTGTGCTACTAATAATTACAACAATGAGGAAGCACAAAAATGCATTAAACCTCAATCAATAAATGTTGAAGCCAGAGAACTTCCTGACAAGCAAGAACTGTAGCTCCATAATCAACTTTTACAGAAGATAATGCAATCATCGATTGTTTCTTGTAGGACCAAGCAATACCAAGACGAGAAAAAAAACCAAAAAAAGACAGATGTGGACTTTCAATCAACAACCAATCCAACCCAGTTAAAATCCATGAAACCCACAATCTCAAAAATACCATCGATGTATTGAATGCCAAATCTAGAAGTCCATTGAATATACCTCAAAACATGCTTTGTTCCCTTCCAATGAGTCTCATGAGGATCTTGAGAGAATCGAGAGACCAACCCTACTGCAAAAGCAACATGAGGTTGAGTGTGAGTCAAATAAAGTAGACTCCCAACCAACTGTCGATACAATGTAGGATCCACCCGTGGTGAGGTGCAACTAATGGTCAGAGTAACACCTAACTAAAAAGGAATAAGTGTGAGCTTGCAATTAGCCATGCCAAAGCGCTAGTAAATCAAGAGTATATTTTTGTTGAAAGATGGCAACCCCTTCTGAATACCAATGAATTTGCAGTCCAAGAAAGTACTGTAGAAGGCCAAGGTCGATCATATCAAATTGTCCCATCAATGCTTCCTTGACACTAGGAATCATAGATGAAGAACTCCATGTGAGGATTAAATCATCCACATACAAAATTAGAACCAAAAGATGAAATCCCTGCCTTTGATTGTAAATTTGATGCAACAAAGCCGCATCTTTCGCGACCTGATCCTCAGCCGATGGGTTATGGGCCCACTGTATGGTTAATTTTTATCGTGAGACGCTTTCGTTGCGGTGGCCCATGGTTTCCTTCACAAAAATCCTTCTACATATCGCAGTTCACACAATCATGTGACTCCTCTCGCATGTAATATGCTTAAACACAACCGGAATGAAACGATCGTTTGACTTGTATGACCGGAATTCAAATAAAATTTAATCCTCTTTGATAACATATCGGGTCACAACAGGTCCGTTAACCCACGCACATGTTCATGCGCGATTATCATCCGATCAATCAACCAACGAACAGTCTTGATGGCCAGAACTCAACGAGGTTTTAATCTCGTTGTATAAAACCTTATCGCATCCATTTCTAATGTTAACCTATGCGCACTTTCGAAAGCAATATGCGTCCGATCACCCATTAAACAGATGGTCCGATCACTCTGAACCTTAAACTCTTTTTAATAACCACATCGCATCCGTTTAAAATGTTAACCTGCTTGCATGTTCTGATGCAATATGTGTCGATCTCCTCTGATCGGACGATCACCACTTCCCCGCGATTTCCATCAATTTTAGCAGTCTGCCAAATTTCTTTCTCATCTGCCACTTTTACCTTGACTCTAGTCTGCACTCTGCGGCCACAATACTCCTCCGAATTCACACAATTTCTGTCGATTATCTTCAATCCACCAAATTTTAGACTGTCACGATTATTCCTTTGTGGCTAATCAATAACCAGACATGAGTTTACAGAACATCCAACCACCAAGCCAAGGGTAGTTACCAGCATAAACCTCTATCACCAAAAGGATTATTACAGAATCAAAACATAACGAACACAGAATCATGTGAGTTCGAAACATAAGGAACACAGGTTCAATCATTTCACAGGGAATCTAAAACCTCCGGAATTTGACCATTCATGTGTATAAATTACAGAGATGCAACAAGATACCAATTAGGAAATTAATAATCACAGACTCTCGCTACCAGTGCACAAATTCAACTATTCAAGCGAAGAAACCCTGATTGTCACACAGATATATACAAATCCACACTGTTTTGGTATTTATAAAATATTTACAAAGGAAATCGTCACATTCAACTGTTTCAGTTCTTTTCCATCAAATCCCTCTACTACTCTTTCTAACCTATAGCTCACCTCCAATTCTCTTCCCAAAAGGAAGAACTCTTTATTGAAAAAAACCTCTCGAATGTTTCTAAAGCTTACAATATATAAAAGAAAAGGATTCATGAACCATTTCAGTTTTGATCCCACAATTCTCTCACTTTCTCCTAAAGTATCTTTTCAGCTCCATTTTTCCCTCAACAAAATCCTAAATTAGATATTTCAAATCCCTAAAATCCTCACTCTTCCTAGGATTACTCATTCATTCCTAAGATCTCTACAACTCATGAGATATTCCCTATTAATCAAATTACATTCCAATCTCTTTAAAACTCAAAATAAACTTAGGAAAATAAATAAATAATTAAGGGAACCCACTCCCTTTAGTAAATGTGTGATAAGACTCCTAGGTCTTATAAACCTTGAAGAATGCTCCTGCATCAAAATTGTAGGATCAAATGACAATAGTTGAACCCTAAAGCAAGTGGAAAAGCTATCCATCTTCTCATACCAAGATATAGGAGGTTTGAGATCATATAGTGAACGATGATGCCTGCAAACTATTGAAGAATCCTACACAAACCCTGGAGGTTGCTCCATATAAATTTCTTCATGTATATCACTATGTTGAAAGGTGCTCTTTACATCCATCTGGTAAACTAACCAGCCTTGGGAAGCAGCAAGAGAAAGCATAAGGCACATAGAATCCATCTTGACAACTAGGGAAAAAGTCTCAGAATAATCAATTCCTTCAACTTGTGAAAAACCCTTGGCCACAAAACGTGCCTTATATTGGTCAATAGAGTTATCTACTGCATCTTTGGTTTTGTAGACCTATTTCCAACAAACCAACCTGCGTTCCTTAGAAAACGGAAGGAAATCCCAAGTGTGATTCTTCATCAAAGAAGAATACTCTTCTGTCATGGCAACTTACCACTTAGGTATTCCAACAACGTCAAAAAACTATTGTGGATTTTATGAAATGGCATTACCTAAAAGAGAGATTCCACTTAATTGTGGTTGATTAGAGGCAAGATAACTTAAATTAGTGACTTCTTAGCCATATCTATCAAGCTGCATTCACCTACAAAGGCTCCTCCTCAAAGACTAATTTTGAACAAGTTGTTCCTGACTAGATTACTGAGGTTCAGATGATATTGATGGTATATTCTCTTCTGGATCAGGACATTCAGCTAAACTTTCTTCAATAGTAAAAGTTAAGGAAGGAAAAAGAGGAAATGCACAATTGTTGTGCTCATCAAAATGGGCATCCCTTCGAAACAAAACTTCGTTAGAAGTAGGATCAAAAAGCCTATATGCCTTCTTGTCCTCATAGTAGCCAACAAATATCAGTGGTTGACTCTTCTTTTCCATTGCTTTATGCTTTTCATATGGAATTAATGACCACGCTGGACTACCAAATGTGTCCAAGCTTCCATTAGAGTCATATGTTGAACTGCCCTATGAGGCATCCAATTTTGAATATGATTGGCACAATTAATTGCTTTGGCCAAAAAGAAGGTGCCATATTCTTAGACTGAATCATGCAATTAAGCATATCCTTTACCGTTCAATTCCTCCTTTAAACAATGTCATTTTGTTGAGGGGTGTAGGAAACAAACTGTCGATGTCGTATGACTATTCTCTACAGAACTCTTTGAATGCTAGGTTAACATATCCTACCCCATTATCATTGTGTAGTTTCTTGATGGAGCAAGATGACTATTTCTTAAAAAAGGCTTTCAGTGTCTTAGATGTTGCAAAGACTTCACTCTTCTACTTAAGGAAGTACACACAAGAGTGCCATGAGAAATCATCAATAAATGTTAGTGCATACTGTGAAAATTTCACTATTGAAATCCTATTGCAACAAGTGGAATTTATTTTTCTAATTGTTAAGTATTTTAACTATTTATATGCTATGGCAAATATCAAATAAATCACACTGCAACCTTCACAAATAAAATACTGTGGAAATAATAGCGCTACAAACTGAGAAAATTCTAGCACACACACAATATAAATGACACCATTATTTTCAAAAAAATGTCCCCGAAAAAACCAACTTGGGAAAACCAATGCAGCAGTGAGGGTTTTATTATTATGCAGCAATGAAAATCTTAGTACAATATGGATGTCTGAAACTGGCAATCCACGGCAAGAAAAATCTAGGCAAAATTATTGAAGGGAATTACCCTCCCTCCACAAGCAATCTGGCAATCCACGGCAAGAAAAATCTAGGCAAAATTATTGAAGGGAATTACCCTCCCTCCACAAGCAATCCCAGCACAACTTGCCTTCAGAAAACTCGACCTCCTGGACCCTCTGCGTCAGCCTCTACGCTGCTTTGCTTAGCCTCTATGATGTCAAACCTCCAACCAGACTTTGATGAAGTCATTTCGCCTACCTTTACTAAGGAAATCGTCTCTCCGGCACTCTGGAACCTCTGCCCGGCCTCTGGAACTAAGAACGAATTTTTCCTCAACTAAATCAAACTACCAATCTGAAGTAACTGCGCAGTCCTCTGTGTTGCTTCACTGGGAATAACTTGGCCCTCTTGCTGCTACCTCTTCGGATTTGGAAAATCTCCTCCGGACTCACTGTCCCTACCCCTCACTCACTGCTTCGATCTCTGGCTCTCCGACAGTTGACTGTTGCTACTCTGGAAATTGATCTGCCAAGGAAATCAAATTTTTGGTGTTCTCAAGTGTGTTCTCCAAGTGCCCATCAACTTCCTCTTATAATCCACTGTTGGAGCTCCAACGGCCAAGATTAAAACTTAATCGATGGCTAGGATCATCTTGGAATCGATCCGTGTGAGTTTCTAAATGATTCTCACCTTGACTTAATTAATATTGATTAATTAACCAGTTTTCCTAAGTTAAGACTTAGGAAACATTAAAAAATGATTAATAATATAATTAAGTCACTTTAGGTGGAATTTCTAGAAACAATTTAAGAGTCTTGGAGATCTCATGTATCCTAGCCTCTCCACCAAATTTCGTGGCTAGAACACATCCAATGCTACAAAAATTAACACATACTTAGCTCGTGAGAAAGAATGAGTTGGAAATGACATCAAATCACTATGCACCAACTCAAAAGTTGTTATAGCACATAAGGCTTTCCCTTTAGGAAAGGGATCTTGATGTTGTTTGCCAAGAGCACAACCTACATAAGCCCCATTAGTACAAGAAGCCTTTGGAAGAGCAAGAACCATATTCTGAGTTCACAATTACTGCAAATATATATAGTTGAAGTTGCACAAATAATGCCCTAGCCTACTCATAATCAGCATGAGCAATGAAAAAGGAAGTTGAGGTGGGCTCAAAATTTGCAGACTTATATAATCTGGAAGTGATCAACCTATTCATTAGCAACAACAACTCTTTAGTTCACAAACCAAAGTGACAGTTCTAACAAATGGATAACTGCATGGTGCCTAAACCCAAGACATCAAGGTGAGTAGAGTCTTCAACTGCAATTTGTGAGATGTTGCTATGGGATATATAGCTAAGCAAGTCTTGACAAGGAGACATATAATGGGATGCACCTAAATCAAGTATCCAAATGTCAACGGATCTATATAGAACTTGAGACAAAAAAGCATGCCCTCGACTTGTCGAAATATTGTGCTTCTTCATGGCTCTATCTAAGACTCCCAATTTTTCAGACAGCTAACTCAAAGAATATGACGTTCAGAATGCTAACTCAAGGAGGACTGAAAATGGAGGGAAAGGATTCAAAAGTTGAACGAGAATTTCATTCCATCAAATACAATATCAAGTGATTCTTCATGGCTCTATTCATGGCTCTATCTAAGACTCCCAATATTTCAGACAGTTAACTGCATTTGAACCTGCCTTATTAGAGGTCACGAACGGGATTCTTTCTAGCGAAAGCGAGGGGGCGGCTAGATTGAGATAAGACAAGGTCGGCGAGGAAAGAAGGTTAATAAGGCCTAAAGACCAAAGGGAGAGGAGAAGCCTGTCCCACTCAGCAGAGCGGAAAAGATACAACGCTGTTCTCTCGCCATATAGGTATCCAGAGAAGTGCTCTAGTACTGGCCCTTTCGAATAGCACGAATACGGGGCTTGACGCCTTCTCCCCTGGAGAAGTGCTCTCTTACTGCCTCACCCTAATAGTAGCAGTTCAGGGGTGTGTGTGCGATCGCCATATAGCGTACTCCCTAGCCTAGATGAGTGCTTTCTTATTACCTCTTCCTAATAGCACCAAACCAGGGAGGATATAAAGCCCAAGAATATGACGTTCAGAATGCTAACTCAAGGAGGACTGAAAATGGAGGGAAAGGATTCAAAAGTTGAACGAGAATTTCATTCCATCAAATACAATATCAAGTGATTCTATCTCCCGGACAACATATATACTAATTATGCCTACGAGCAACGAGCCGGAAATCCATCATGGGAACGATGTCCAAAGCCTTGCTTGAATGGACTTCTGTTAAGTTTACCACCAATTTGACAATAAAATGGTCTGCAACGAGTATCATTTCATAGACAGAGCTCATCGGTAAATAACGATATCAACTACCAAAACGACAAATTAAAATTTCCTGTCTACCAACACGATAAATGCAAGCAACATAACGAAGTAAAAAAAAACTTTTCAAAATTCATTCCCAATTAGCTACCACCTCAGAAGCCCAAAACCCTTCGAGAGAAAGTCCGTCATCCCCAGCGATAAAACCCACCCCAGCTAAAGGTAAGAAGTACTCACAGGCTGCAAATCCTCGCGTTTGAGCCAAATCTCCACGCCCGTCTTCTCAGAAAGCTTGGGCGCGTACTGTAATGGCGACTCAATGGCGGTCTCGTAAACTTTAGACGACAAAATTCTCGTCAAATATGAGACTGCCGTCGGAACATTAACTGGTCCTTCAGAACCAGGCGCTGTCTTTTCAGAAATGGCGCCCAGAAACCCTTCCTCGTACTGCAATGAATCCGAGGAAACCCTCAACAACGATGGCGACATTATTTCATGAACAGCTTCTAGGCCACCAAAACCCTTCAAATCTGAAACTTTGACGTCCTCTGAGATTTCCGTTGCTTCCAGTCCGCGAACCACGGCATTACTTGCCGCTCTCGAGCTCTGACGAAAAATTGCATGGCCCGTCGTAAACAGGTTTGCATCATTTGCATATGCATGGCTGGAAGTGGGGAAGCTGCAGTGGCATCTAAATGGTGTATCATTTTCACTAGATTTGAAGTTGAACATGAAAGATGGCAATGTGGGTGTTTTTCTTCCGAGAACTTCCATGGCTGATGAAGCTCTCAGCTGGGCAGGAATGAAGGGGATTCAGAAATCAAAAGGGATTCAGGAGCCTGATTCAAGTAGTCTCAAAAGCATGTGTATGCTCCCTCGCTCGCTCGCTCACGCCCAGAGAGCCAGTCGGGAAATGATTTAATATATAAAGTCAGAAAAGTCGTGTTGGATCAGAAAATGTACCCTCCCTAAGAATGTAAAACCGTGTTATGCTCAGAAATATTTGTAACAGGTGCACCATGCAAATCATGTGCTCGAATCAGTAATGCTTTTTGTGGTATGTGGTGTGTTGAAGAACACGGGTGGGAGAGCTGTTACGTCAAATGAAGTTCAGCAGTCTGCTGGGTTCTTGTTATTGTGCTTTCTGCATTTTCTTAACGTGTCATACGGCCAAAAACTTTTATCATGAGATGTCTGATGTCTGTTGGGTTCTTGTTATTGGTTTTTCTGCATTTTCTTACCGTGTCATGCGACCAAAAGACTTTTTATCATGAGATGCACGACAGTAGTAATGTTCAATGAACTTGTTTGTTTGTAATGTTCAATTTGTAATGTTCAATGATACAGGCAGTTTGTCTGTTTTGCACCTTTTTTTGTTTCGAGAATAGTGAGGAGTTGGCTGAATGGTCAGGAGTCTGCTGAATTATCAGCTTGGATTTATAAAAAAAATTGCCGCATTTATTCTAAATATAACTGGAATTTCTATAATTTTCAGGGTAACTCTTCCCCTCTTTAGACTACGCCCAGTAATATTATGTGATTCATAATATGTATGATAAAAAAAATATGAAAATTATACAGAGAAAATATGATTTACGCATTTCAAACAATTTAGATACTAAAAATAGTGGGGTTCATTTTAGATGAAGAACCAAATCTAAGCATCCAAATAAATAGATGTAAAGAGACGTTAATTAGTAATGCTGAAAAAGACTTGAATTGGTTCACTAAATTGTTGATGATTAAAAGACAAATACTTTTTCATTACAATTTAGTTGTATTATTGGCATAGTTATATAAGTAAATGTAGTTGACATATGAATTGATATTATTTTTCCCTTTTTCAATTTATATATAATATTATGTGTTTTTTTTTTCTCAGTAAAACTAGCTAGTCCAATATATTATATACAGGTAACATTACAGGAGAAAACCAGTTTGTCCAGGGCCATCTGTGGCGCCGTGGAAGACTTTGCTTGACACAGTAATTGCCCACGCAGGGGCATCATCTCCATGATTAACCAAAACATTTGACTCAGACCTGAACATAGACAGTATTTTATCAGCCCGCGCAGGGGCTTCTTAGCAAAAAACACAAAAAGACAAATAGCAGATGGACATAGAGTATGAAGAGGAACTAAAAGCAAATTAACATAGCGAAAGAAGTAGACCCGATAGTGCCTCTGAGGATTATTCTTCAGGCTCCGCCTCATAGATATAACTCCATCCTTGGCCTTCCGGAATACCAGCCCAGGGGTCCTTCTCAGCGTCCGGCGGAGTCTGCTCTGAAGGCTGTGGTGGGGCTTGCTGCGGCTCCTGCCATGAACTGCCCGCCTCAACTGTAGATTGCAGTGCTGGACCATCCACTATGTTGCCTTCGTGAGGCATCTCATCCAAAACCGGTTGCTTTCCCTTGCTGCGCTCAGCCAAGACCGGTTGCTTTCCCTTATCGTTCTTCTCCGGAGCCTGCGTGAAGAGGATTGATATATGCGCATTGATGCCTGGGTTGCTCTGCGTGCTGCCCAGTGTGAAGACCACTGTGCCAAAGGCTGGAAGCCCGGCCTCACTTTCACTAGAACTACCCACCTCCATGAATTGATTGGCTGAAACTAGTAAGGCTCCCGCTCTCCTGTGACAGCAGCAGCAGCAGCAGTGATGGTGTTCGTCTGCTGCAGGGGAGCAAGAGGATGTTCCGCGTCCAGAACCCCGCCTGCATGGCTGTCTTTCCTGCGTTCGTGCCATGAATTCCGCTGCGCCTTCAAGTTGCTCCAAGAACGAACCTGTGGGATCGAAATTCCACCTCCTTCTGCTGTCTGAGTGCCTTCCCCAATTCCCCACAAAGCCGAGATTAATTGCCCAGGTATCACGCACAGAATGGGCCAACAAGAAGCCAACGTCGCCCAGGTGAACGCCTTCACCTTCTGCCTCAGATGCGTTCTTGCTACCCTCTGAATTCTGCGTTGCTAGCTTGGCTCTCTGAGCCTTGAGCAACAGCATCCTCTTCCATTTAACATTGTATTCATTCTCTTGGGATTTGCAGACATTGAATGCCTTCTGCTGGTACTCCATCGTTCCCAGCGTCACCATTAATAACTCTGCTGCGCCTTCCCCTTCTTAACCTTTCGGCGGCCCGGGTCATGAATTCCTTTTGCTCGTCACGTGGTGGCACATGCCGAGCATGTGGCATGCCATGCCCTTTGACACCCGCATCCGGGGATATATAATATTATGTGTTATCTAACATTTACGTTATAATTTTATAATAAATAAATGTAAACAGGGAAATATAAATTTTAAAATGTATATCCCAATTCTTAAATTTAGACAAATATAAAATTTAAATGTCAACATATACTACTCCGATACATTAATGAGGATATATATGTAATGGCTATCAATATTTCTGGAGCTATAACTTTATTAATACACTAAAACAATATATAATAACCCTTAAATTTAAGCAATAGCTATCTAACACTATGACTCCTTACTATACTAAAATAAAACAATATATAAGAACCCACTTATATTTAAAACAAGATATAACAACCCACTTAAATTTAAGAAGATTATCTGAAACTATAACTCCCTTACTTTACTAAAACAATATATAACAACCCACTTAAATTTAAAACAATATATAACAACCCACTTAAATTTAAGAAAGATTAACGGATCCTGTTTCAGTGCATTAATAAAACTATATTACCAATATACTGATTCAGCGCATTAACAAAACTATATTACTAATATTAGTTGCGTAAAACCCCCATACTTATATTACTAATATTAGTTGCGTATACATCAAGTAACATAAGTAAAATAAAGCAAGTGACCACAATAAAGAGCGTACAGTAATCATGCATATGTTTAAATACAATTTTGCTTTCTATTATAACATCTATAGTTGAAATGACACTGTACGCAACTATTTCTCGCGTGGGCGAGATTCCCCTTGGGGTTGATGTCATTTTTAATATGAGTTTTTAGGTTGGCGGGGACCTGTTAAAGAAACGTGATTTCTATATTTATTTCCGACATTGTTCAGCCTTTACACCTCACACATGGGTGGTGGTTTGGAGCTGTCTAAATTTGAAATTCAATAAATACAATAACACAATTTTGTGCCGTTATTATTTGCAAAATATAGTAGTTTTTCTTTATCACGCTTTTATATATTCCAAGGTTTTGTTATTATATTTGTTAAGATATAGTAGTTTTTTTTAATTATGTTTTTATATATTTTATTTTTTTGAGTTTAGATGTTTATTTTACAGTGTAGTATAAAATGTGTAATTTTGTTTATTGGTTATTAAAGTTTAAAAAAAAATTGAGTCATCTTTACTTTAATTTTTCGGTTTGTCATCAAAGTTGAAATTTTGATCATATTAACCAAAATAAAAATTAAATAATTAAATAATTATACAAAACATTTAAATAATATTTGCACTTGAAGAAATTAGATCCTCTCGACTTATATTAGACTATTAAAAACGAATCTATACTGGTATGTAATTAAATATTAAGTAATATAAAATTATGTTTTTTCATTCATTTCTCCTCTCACAATAGTTTACATATTTTAGAACATAACTAAAATAAATAAATATACATATTTATAGAGAAAATTATATATATAGAAAAAAAAGAATAAAGATAAATTGATATGTGGAAAAACATACAAATATTTATTTAAATTTATAAAAGTGTATTATTTTAATAAATAAATATATAATTTTAAATGTAATATATTATTATAAATAAAATATATATTTTTTTAATTGAAATATATTTTTATGCATATTATAAATGATAATCAATAACCATTCTATTCTAATGGTTATATGCACATTTTATTATTCTTTGTTTTTATTTATATTTATATTTTTGTCTTTATAATATAATCAATTGTCCTTACATATGTGCAGTCATTTGATTTGCATTATTAATATAATGTACTCCTGAAAATGAAGATATATGTTTTTGTGTGTAATGTGATAAATCATATATATATTTATCATTTGATTTCCATCATGTAATCAAATTATTAATGTATTGTAATAATGATAGTGAAATTATATGGGTACCTTCTAGATAGAGAGCAAGGATGGCGGATACAAGTGACTAGGGTTAGGGCATCGAGCTCGGTGAGAGAACCTGCTACTAGGATCTAAGATCAATAGGAGGGAGACCCCGTTACAATTTATGGTTCATTCGTCGTGGCTTTCTCACGTTATTCTATAGCTGTTTGTGGTTTTGGCCGGTTAAGTTTATTTGTTTTCCCCTAAACAGTATTGGTCCCCACCGACATACCTGCAGACAGCTATCAACTCAGGTTTTCGATAGTTATGGAGGTCAAAGACGTTTTTTCCGCGGGTTCTTTGGAACATCTGTCGATATGGCCTCAGACCGGGTCCACTGTGGATGATTATTTAACATTTGAGCACGAACTTGCTGCAGAGGTCGATGCCCTACCTTCACTCTCTCGGCAGCATATACCCTCTATCTCGATTGCATTAGAAGCATCGGCCATTCGGGAATACACAGGCCCTCCACCTCTCACGGAACCCTTAACGGAGGTCGTTTGCGGGCGAGCGCCGGACACACAAACCCTAGGGCCAGATTTGGGTTCGAATCTTGCGGGGATTGAGACAGATAAACCCTTGGAGGGGTATCCTCCTACACCAGATTGTCGGACACTGGTTCTTTCTGCTCCACTAGACACGAGGAACCCTCCACAGGGCAACTTCACGGGGATAGGCATTATCTCAGGGTATTTCAACAATCTAAGGGCAAAAGGACCATTGGCAGGGAAGGACACGACCGCACTTGCAGATGGACAAGAGGATAGGGTGGCGGCAGGCACGAGCAACAAACAAACAGGGATTTCAAAAAGGAAAAAAATGCCTCCCTCTAAGCAGCAACGAAATCTTCCTAAAACTGGCCGAGGACACTCCTTTCTGTGAGGCAATGGACTCGGCAAAAAAGGTTCTGGTAGGGCGTGTTAGAGGCAGACATTACAGCATGGAGAGGCTTCAAAAATGGATGATGGAGGTCTGGGGACACCATCTGTCGGAACCCCCTTGAGTACAAACCTTTGTGAGGGGATGGTTTTCCCTGTGTTTCAAAAGCCTTGCTCACACTAATTGGGTCCTCTCTACAATATGGCACATTGATCAAGCACCAATCCTCCTTCGAAGGTGGACTCTGATGTTTGATCCAGAGACTGAAAAGGCGGGGGCTGGACTGATTTGGGTACGACTTCCGGGTCTTCCCTGTCACTTCTGGACAGAGCAGATATTCAGACAGATTGGGGATGCCATGGGCTCGTACCTTACTCATGATGAATCTTTTATCTCGACAGGAAGAATGGCTTATGCCAGAATATTAGTACACATGGACCTCTCGGAAGGGCTTCCGGAGTATATTAACATTCAGTGGAGGGATGCAGCGAGGAGGCAAATGCTGGACTATGAGGGGGTACCTTTCAGATGTAGGCACTGCCACAAGGTGGGGCACCTTTTCAAAGACTGCCCTCTGAACAAGTGGAATAGCAGGAAGTCAACGAGAAATTTTACCCAGGTATCACAGGAACAGGAAGCTCTGTCACATGGAGACCCAGCTAGAGAGGAACAGCCTCGTGCATCTGAGGATTTTCATAGGATTTCTACTCCTCACTCTGGAGGAACAGGCACATTTTCGAGCCCTGGTTTACGGTCTATGGAACTAGCTCAGAACACTCCGAGGAAGCGTGGTCGGCCACCTCATCGCCCCCCTCCACCAGTTCCTGGCACTGCTGCGGCGGCCTCGGGTGACTCCAATACATCGGGTATGAACTCCTTTCACTTACCCACCACACAATGCTTTTCTGATATTCATAATTCAATATCTAAATAGTTATTGGGTCCGGGTACTGATTTCCCTATTGAGACCCCTGTACCAAGTTTATGTGCCATCGCTCCCCCCCACACCTCCTTCCCCCCCACTCCCCCCGCGCTTTTTTGCACCCCTCCTCCGCAGCCCTCGGCCTCCTTGACAGCAGCCTTAGTCCCAAGATACAATACTCGGTCTCGATCGAGGCATTCGGCACAGGACCAGGTTGGACTGGATATTCTCCATCCCCCCCTCCCTCTAAGGCCTCTCGAGGCCATCCCTCTGAACTCAAAATCGCACAAGCTGATGTAGACATTGCTTTGGGCAAGCAATCTACTATCACTGGGGTTCTTAGAGCAAGAACAACCCCATCCAAACCCCCTCCATGAAGATTCTATCCTACAATTGCAGAGGGCTTGCTAGACCCAACAAAAAACTAGCACTCCGTCGGTTACTCTCTGTCGACTCTTTGGATATCATTTTCCTCCAGGAGACCTTGGGTCATGCAAGTGATATAGCTCGTACCCTTGAACACTCTCTGTCGGGTTGGAGATTTTCGGGATTGGATGCCCACGGCCGTTCTGGAGGACTTGCTTTGGGTTTAAATACTCGCACTATCAAGGAAATCAATTGTTGGGGAGGATAGGGTTTTATTGGGGCAGATGTACACTCTGCTGAGATGGGGATCCCCTTCAGAGTTATCAATATTTATGGGCCTTGCCTGAATCGCCCTATTTTCTGGGATCGCCTTCTTGGTTTGGAACTATTTTCAGTTGATAATCTGATAGTTGGAGGGGACCTAAATTTTTCCATAGGACATGCTGAATCTTGGGGACATCGTGCACAAAGGGACTCACTCTCAGACTACTTCTCGTCCATATTGGAACTGCACCATCTAATAGACATTCCTGCTACAAAATTACAGGCCACTTGGAGGAATAATAGGGTTGGGGATAATGGACTTACAAGGAGACTAGACAGATTTCTTATCAAGGAATAGGTTATGGATTTGGGACTCAATATAAGGCAATGGGTTGGGACAGGTGGGCTATCAGACCACTTGCCTATTTATATGGAAATGGAAAGTGGAAGGGACAGGTCGAAGGGTCCTTTCAAATTCAGTTCAACCTGGCTCAAGGATGCATCATATATCAGCATGGTCACTGATTTCTGGAAAACAAACCCACCAGGGGTTAGAGGTACAGCTACGGCTGGGTTTATTCGTAACCTAGCAGAGTTGAAGAAGATGTCCAAAATCTGGGCCCATCAAAAAAGATTACAGGATGATCAATCACTGAGACAGATTGAGAATGAACTGGAGGTTTTTGAAAATGAGCTGGGAGGTCTATATAGATCAGAGGAGCACAAGAATAACATCACATCCCTCTACACAGCCTGTGGTAAGATTCTCAAAGAAAGGGAAGACAAATGGAGATTGAGGAGCAGGGCCATCTGGATATAGGAGGGGGATGCAAATACAAATTTTTTTCAAAAGTTTGCTAATGGGAGGAAAGCTATTAACACTATTTGGCAAATGCAGGATGAACAGGGAAGGACAGCAAACACTTTCCCTCAGCTCGCCTCACTTGCAAGCTCGCACTTTAAAAATGCCTATAGTGACCCCAGGGAGACTAATTTAGCAGAAATTATCAGGGTTGCTCAGCTGTTCCCTAGATATGTGGAGCAAGAGGATGAGGAGGATTTGGTGCAAGAGGTCACTTTGGGGGAGTTGGAGGCCACTTTAAAATGGTTCAGCAAGGACAAAAGCCCAGGACCTGATGGTTGGTCCATCGAATTTTATTTGGCATTTTTTGAGTTGATTGGACCGGATCTCCTCAGAGTTGTGGAGGAGTCAAGGGTTTCGGGTAGATTGGAAGCGGCCATTACCTCCACATTCATTGCCCTGATCCCGAAGGCTGACAATCCGTCCACTTTTGATGAATTCCGCCCCATTTCGCTTTGTAACTATTTGTACAAGATAATTGCCAAAATTATAGCAAACAGATTGAAGCCAATCTTATCGAAGCACATCCTGCCTGAACAATTTGCATTCCTGAAGGACAGGAAAATCCATGAGGCGATTGGGACTACACAGGAAGTATTACACTCTCTCCACAGCAAAAAAGGCAAAGGTATGATAATGAAGGTGGATTTATCTAAAGCTTTTGACAAGGTGAATTGGTTATACCTGAGAATGCTTCTTACCCACCTTGGTTTCCCTTTTATATTCATTAAATGGATTATGGGATGCATCACTAACATACCTTTCAGTGTATTGGTCAATGGGAGTGCATCCCCATTCTTCACCTCGGCTCGTGGTTTGCATCAGGGGTGTCCTCTCTCACCACTGCTTTTCCTCTTGATCATGGAAGGACTTGGGCGGATAATAACGGAAGATCATAGAAGAGGCAGACTCATTGGTATTAAGATTACAGATGATTGCACGCTTACACACCTACTGTTCATGGACGACGTGCTGGTATTTCTCAATGGAAGCGTTGGGGATTTGACATCGATCAGAGATATATTTTCCTTATTTCAGAAGGCCACAGGGATGATCATTAATGAAGGAAAATCTACTTTGACGGTCGCAGCCTGCTCACAGCACGAAATTCATTATGCTCTCCACAGATTTAACTTTACATCGATTGCTCTGGAGGAGGGGCTGAAATATTTGGGATACAAGTTAAAGCCAATAGGATACAAGATTGCAGATTGGACTTGGCTCATTGTAAAGCTGGAAAAAAGGCTCAGCATATGGTACTTAAGATTCTTATCTCGTGCAGGCCGATTGACACTCATCAAGAGTGTCCTGGAAGCGACCCCGGTTTATTGGATGTCTCTGGCCTGGATTCCTCGTGGCATTTTGTCGAGGATACAAAATCTCTGCTGCAGATTCTTATGGAGGGGTAATCAACCGGGAAGAATATATGCATGGGCAAAGTGGGATGCCCTCACACTTCCAAAAAAATGGGGTGGTTGGGGACTCAAAAAGCTTGATGATTTTTCCTCAACCCTGGCAGCAAAGCTTGGATGGCAATTGGTAGCTTCGGACAGTTTGTGGACAAGGGTGGCCTACTCGAAATATATCGCCCCTACTCATGTACTAGAATGGATAAGAAGACCGGTTAGACTCTATACCAGTATTTCGATAATTTGGAAGGCTGTCCTGAAAGCTTTGGATCCCATCCGCTCTGGCATCACTTGGAGAATCCATTCAAGGAACAGAGTGCGCATTGGTATAGACCCATGGATTGGTTGTGGGAATATGCACAGATTACCTCCGGATCTCTTAATGCACCTAAGGGAGCAACATGTTACACACCTTGCACACATTGCTGATGAGCTCAACTCCTCATTTCTTCAACAGGCATGGAAAACAGATCTTCAACTCAACATTCCTCCTCCATGGCAACAGAATTGGAGGGACTATATACAAGCCCTCCTAGAGGCTCATATCCGATTAACAGAAGGTGATGACGAGATTATTTGGGCACTGGCGAAATCAGGGAGATATACACCAAAGGAGGGATACATTGTTCTGGCGGATCCGCGAAAGCCCCACATACTTCACCAGTGGTGGAAACACCTCTGGAAGCTCAAGGCGCCACCAAGATCCAGATTATTATTGTGGTGCATACTGAGAAATAAAATCCCCACGGGGGATAACCTGATGAAGCGATCCTTTTTTGGCCCTCACTGGTGTCATTTTTGCAATAAGGATGGTGAATTTGCTTCCCACATATTCCTGAACTGCCAAGTCATTCGCCAATTATGGAATCTTGTGACTGCCGCTGTACCCTCAAATTGTAACTGGAAACCGGGCTCACTGGTCGACGCCTGGAACCTTTGGTTTTCCACTGTCATTCCCCACAAATTGAGAAACCTCCCCTTGTTGTTTTGTTGGGCTATCTGGATTGCTCGCAATCATTTAATATTTCAAAATTCCCCTCCTAGGTGGACTATCATTGCTGCCATGATCAAAGCGGATTATGACCTTATCCCTGATGACCCGCCCCCTGCTAGAGCCCAGATCATTTCTCAAGAACTAATTGACCCCAACCGACCCTGGGCATATTTTGATGGGGCTGCACAAGATGAAGGATGTGGGGGGGGGGGGTGCTATCCTGCACATATCTGAGAGGCACTCTTACAGTCTATCTATGGGATTGAGAAGGGGAACAAATAACTTTGTAGAACTTTCAACAGCTTTTTATATCATCCGTTTTGCCTTGGAGAAGAACTGCCATGCTCTACAACTGTTCGGTGACTCTAAGATTGTCTGCGATTGGTTGAATAAGCGTTCTTATTGCTGGTCTTTTTCATTGAGACACATACTTGATGAAGCATTAAGATTGATCTCCAATTTTGATTTTTTTCATGTAATCATATCTACAAGGAGCGGAACACAAAGGCTGACCATCTTTCCAAAGAAGGCATGATCCGGGAGCAGGGCATCTGGCTGATCAGTGAACAGATCGATGGAGAACTCTACCAGTACTATCACAGACCTTTTATGGACATTCTAGCTTAATCGTTGGACACTGTTTTCAGATCATTGTACATATTTATTTTGTTGTTTATGAACTGTTATGCGGCCATTATGATTGGCACAATACATATTTTTGATATTATCTCCCTGCGTGGATTAAGATAATATATACATTGTCATACTTCTGTTTTAATTTTGGACTCTTCTCTGACTCCGTTTGGGCTACTACCTCACTGTGACATTGGTAGTAGGCTTTGATGTTTCTTTGGATCAATTATCTATCGATAGAAATATCGGAATATGCATATGCATCTACAAAATGTAATTTCTTTCTTATTAATGAAATTATGATTTTTTCCATGGAAAAGATAGTGAAACTATATATTTAAATTAGACCATTTGATGTTTTTGCTTGTTCTACTCCATCCATCTCTAGAAAAATCTAAGAAGAATCTGCTTCCCTTGTTTTTCCAAGGATCTTTGAGTCGGTTTATTTGATGGAGCAACACAAGGAAACATTTGTCGAGGGGGAAGGATGATTAAAATGACAAGGAACAAATATGTGCTTTTAAGAGTTGGTATAGGAATTGGAATTGATACAAAAGCTGAACTAATTGTTGTTTAGGCTCTTATGTTATTAGCCTCATTAAAAAATATTAAATGCATGAAAATTGTAGGAGATTCCAAGTGTGTAATTGAATGCATGGCAAGTAAAGCTCATATGGAGATTCTAAATCTTGTAGCATGGAAGGGCAGAATTGAAGAGAAGAAGAAAGACTTTTAGGAGATAAACTTTCACAATATTTACAGGGAGTTTAATCAATAGCTTACAACCTTTCAAAAAAAACTCTCTCATTGGATCCTAGACTCATTTATTATGAAGAACACGATGGATCCACAATACAAAGTGCTCATTCGATCCCAATAGGTCGATGGTTTATTTTTCAAAATACTCAAGCAGCTTTGCAATCTATATTTTCTATTATATATTTCCAGTTTTCACCAGTGGAAGGAGGGAACTCTATTTCTTAAAGTTGTCCTCTATTACAAGTTTTTTAGTCAACTTACAACTTCTAGAAAAAAATTGAAATCACTATATGTGTTTTGTCACTAGTCTTTTCAGTTTAATTTATATCAACGAATTTGAAAATATTCTAGTCAAATTCAAGCTTAGTGTTGCTTCATTGTATGCATGGAAATCTGACAAGTTGTCTTGTACTTCTTTTTTATTCAAATTGAATAGCAAAAAAGTATTTATTTTCTCAAAAAAATGTTTATCATTGTTCACATTCATTTATTGGTTTTCTCAATTCTTCTCCACTATATGCTTATATCGTAAGCGAAAACCTCCTCAAATTTGTGGTTGCCCATTGTGGTCTCTTAGGAATTGGCAAATCATTTGTATCAAGGTAGTTAAATAGTGTCATCACACTCTCATTGATCTATGCCTTAGATTATGGTCCCCAATTGGCACCACTTAGTTTGTAGTGTGACCAAAAGTGAGCCTATAACAAGTCCTATAGCAATCTCATTTGTGGCAAGAACAGACTCCCCATCATGTTCAATGCAACCATGATTTAGACATGAACTTGTTGGTCCATTATCATGTCTCACCCATACTATCTAAGTTTTCCTTTTGCAATGAGATTCATTTTCTTCCCTTCCATTTTCCATTAATCCATAAAATGTTCATACATCACTTTCTCTTGCTAAAGTTATAATAATTAATCTGATTTTTAAGACTTGTATAAAGATCCATCTTCCCAAAGTAACCTTCCACAATTTGCACATTACTTATCTCTACCAAAGACTTCTACATTCTTAATACTTTGGAGATTTTTCATTTGTGTGCAAAAGACTCCCACATTCTTTTCTCCACAAAAACTTTCCTTGGACACCCTGACTTTTGCACTTCACATAATAAAGAATCTCACACCTTGTTATTGTTTAGTTCTATAAGAGAAATCTCTCTCTCTATGAGTTATATTTAGTGAAATTCATGGAAGTATGCATTGTGCACATTTCGAGGGTAATTTAAGATACATTTAAGAAAACCCAATATTCAAGGTAAAATGTGGTTAGTTACTTTTGTTAATGATAATGATGCCCACTTAGGCAACTATAGAAAATTACACTCTATTTTTAAAGAAATGAAGGAAGTAATCCTTACACTTAAGGTGAAGTAGGATATTTTAGTTCCACATATGAAGGAGTATATACAAGATTGGATTTCAAGAGTTCATGACATTTGTGATTTCAAATACTTTTATAAAGCATGAGATGTCATTAAAGTTCTCCTATGCATCTTATGGTTATGAATGAATGAAATCATTTAAAAGTATCTTAAATATATGCGTCGTTATTTTTTATTTTTTTGTATATATATATATATATATATATATATATATATATATATATATATATATATATGTATGTATATATTACTTCAAATAAGTTTCTCTCATGGTATGAATGGATGGATGTAATGGAATACGTTAGGTATTTATATTTGTGAGAAATATACCATCTTTTCATTTATACTTTTATTTATTATTTTCCCTTTAAACCACCTAGTCCACTCATAGGTGTAGAGTCTTAAATGTTATATTTATTTATTTGAGAAAATACATTTAAAATCAAAGTGTGAAAGAGGAGTACCAACTCTATAAAAAAGTAGAGGGAATCTAAATAATTCCTTATGAGGTTGATGCTTGTAGCTAACTGGAAAAGCGATCAACATAACTCCATTTTGTCACTAATTCTTCATCAATGTATCTTCCATGTGGCACCTCTAACATATTAGCGTGAATCCTACCACACTTCATTAGGGTCTATATTCCCAAGCATAGTCAATAAAATATTACATTTGAGATAATCAACTTTATTTTCATTCAGGTGACGAGAGTTGATCAAGGTAATGCTAACATCAATGATCAACTTATAAAACCCAACTATTTCTAGGATTCACAGGGTGTTTGTTACACTTGAATGTCACTTTCTAAAATATTCAGTAGTGGCAACCTTATCCATTTACTTTTGTATGATCCATATTCAATAACACATTGGTGCCTCAATTCACCAACACATGTCTTAAAATTACTTTTTAAAATTTAACTTGCTCTTTTATGCTTAATTACTATGTCTATAAAAAACTAGTGACCATGAATTCAAATGCAAAACAAACACAATGCAAGATGAAATGGTTAGGCCACATATGCAAGAGTGTCCAAACAAGGAAGCAAATGGTCAACATAATCCTACCTTTTATCCTCAAACCAAAGTAGCTACCTCAACAATTAAGTTAACCACTCAAAGTGAGGAAACAACCCACACATGTGGCATGTGGCAGCTCTCCAAGGTGGGTAGCTCTTTAAGATGCTACAACAACTATGATCATGATTCCTCCAACACACATTGCACCTCCATAAAGCATCTAGTGACCTCTTCCATAAGCAAAGGAAAATATCGCAACTCTCAATGCAATATCGAAACTCTCAATGTAGTATCACATTTCCCAAAGGGGAGACACAATACCTAGTGCAAGTGTTACAATTCCCAAGGCAAGGTCACAATGCCCTAGGCAAGGAACTCTTCAAAAGTGATGATAATTGCCTCCAAATATGTGTTAGGGGGGGGTGAAGATCTTCTAATAGTTCAATGACCCTTTTAATTTTTATCCCTTCCTAACTTGGCCATAGTGTGGGCATCGCCTTAATTACATGCAAAAACGTTTAAGGCAATATGCATTTCCTTGGACTCTAAGTTAGGTTTAGGTGATGTCATGAGTGCAATACTAGGGAACCAATGTTTTCATGAGTTAAACTACATAGTTATGTGGAATGAGTGAAGAGGTATTCCCCTTAGCTTTCAAGGGCAAGGGGTCATTATTTTATCATCCACTCGGGCCATCCACGTGTGCCTTTAGAGGGAGCACTTGGAGTTGAGTTACCATTCCTTGAGCCTCTTTTTCTTATGACCCGTCTCCTTTTCTTAATTTGTGTGGTCCCTTCATTTCCTTTCCTTTTTTTCACTTGAGAATGGGACCTGATGAAATTGATGTT
This sequence comes from Pinus tabuliformis, assembly GCA_031772625.1. Lineage (NCBI taxonomy): Eukaryota > Viridiplantae > Streptophyta > Pinopsida > Pinales > Pinaceae > Pinus > Pinus tabuliformis. Next base: position 299,299,636 of record CM062807.1, on the reverse strand, counting down.
TATAGCAAGATGGTATGGCTCATGCTTACAATTTAACTTTAGTTCCTTCTTTTATAGGCTTTGCGGTACATAGGATTTTATTTTGGAACTTTCTACAATGACATATTATAGGTTAATCAAGAAAGTAGTAAATGAAAATGCATGAAATGATAATGAAATGGTAGGGAGTGAAAATGGCTAGGGAAAGTGACATGAAACACCTACCTAGGTCGCCAGTAATACAACTCAACTCATAAGCTAACACACTTATCTAGAGGTAAATTCTGAACACACCATAGAACAACCTAGTCATAGACAATAATTTAGAGTGTTATGAGCCATCATAAAATACACTAATAATCACCATGTCCCATAACCCATACTTAAAAGGAAACACCATTATGTGTGAGAGGAAGAGCACAAGATACAACATTTCCTAGTACAATCTCCATCAAAATTATATCATAAGGTTTAGTTGAGCAAATGCAAGGAGCATTTTGGCGAATATCCATGGATAACCATAGATGCCATCTATGGCACTGTTGATTGTGATAAAAAAAAATATAAGTGAAAAAATCTTCTAGGTACCATACATTATTATTCATATCTAAGCCTTAAAGTATATGACAATCACACAAATTCATGAACTTGCAACATATATCATAAGCTCTAGTGGTCCTAGTGGCCTACAACTATTGGGCACCATTTGTAAACAAAGATTCACATACAATTTAATATATTCTCACACAACCAATTGTAATAAAAATGCCGAAGTTTGAGGGGATTAAAACAATCAAGATTAATGTGCCACTGCATGTTGAAAAATATTTGAAATATAAGGACCAAATGCACTTTAAATCACTCAAAAATGCCACTATAAGCAAGAGGTATGCTTGATGCCAAAGTTTTTATATTGTGAGCTTGTGCAAATTGAGTTATCATGTGATTATAGGTGTGTATGTGCTCTCTAACCATTATTTCCAAGTCTAAATTAGAGTCTACATTACTTTCAGAAGTTAACTAAAGTAGATTTAGTAGTCTACTTCGCAGAAATATCATCAATACGCAAAGTAACTCAAAATACACACACACACATATATAGATTTTGATTGAGTACAACTAATGTTTTTATATACGTAGAAGTTGATAGGTTGTATGCTTGGCAAAGAGCGCAACTTATCATTATTATGCACTAATGGTTTCATGATAATTTCCTAACTATTACACAAAATTGTATTATTTAATACATAATGATTACTACATTATCACACTAATTTTAATATACCCTAGATATATTACAAGTCTCCCCTCTTAAAAATGCTTTGTCCTCGAAGCATGGGAAAGGAAAACAACTTTTAAAGAAAATGAATCATATTCTTATAACCTTCATGTGTTTGACAAGGTTGAGGACATGAGGCGATATGATGTTTGAACCCTTGAACAATATTGGGGAATACAAAAGGATCAATCCATCCAAGGTGGATTCTTTTGTGATGATAGTTTTGAATTCGGTCTTCCTTGTTGTTGACTTCGAGGCACATAGGTCCTTAGATGCTTCAATATGTAATTACACCATTGATTTTGGTTAGGTACCTTGGGGTAGCAGTGTATTGATTCTTGCACACTATTAATTTGAACAATGTAAACTTTGAAACGGGAACTGATACTGTTACCCGTTTCGTAGAGATATCAAAAAGTGACCCGATTTTGAAAAGGGGTGATGCATAACACACATGTTTTTTTTAGAGCATAGTTTTTGGCACTTTAAATTTTTTATGTACATTGCGTTTTAGAATGGTGGTGATTTTCATGCTGATTTAAAAAAGTGGTAATTCTGCATCAATTCATTTTTTAAAAGGACCTATATTTTGACTTTAAATTTTCTAATGTATGAAATGTAAATAATTATTTTCTAAATTTAATAATTTTTGAAGTGGTCTTCTTTTTCATTTTTTATTTTTTTTTTGTAGTGAGGTTTTTGTTGTTTTGCATATTTAAAGAAGAAGGTCGATATTTTGAATTTTCGATATTCTACATATTTATACATCGTTAATTAATTTTTCAATTCGCATGAAATAATTGTCTCTCTAAAAACAATAATTTTTAATAATTGACATAAAAATAACCATTTTTAACATAAATATAACTAAAAAACTACATGTTTTGATAATTTTTTGCTAGAAATGACATGTCAAAATCACAATTTTTATAGGAAAATTTTAACTAAAAATGGTTAAATAATAGTTTTTTTTTTTTTTTTTTTTTTTTTAATTTTATGAATTTCATGTCAAAAAAATAATAATAATCACTGTTTTAAAAAAAAAAAATGATTAACATAAAAATTAATGCAAAAATCACATAATACAAATATTGAACGATAACAACCTTATTTGAGTGCTTATTCTTCTCATAAAATGTCAAAGTCAAAACATTACAAGTATAACTAATTAATAGTTACAAAAAATGAGCTTGATTTCCAAGCATAACTTAAATTTAATCAACAATGTCACGTAATCCAAACTCTTCGTCCTCTAAAGTTTTATCATTGTCTTCTTCCACAATATTTTCTGCTTCATTTTGCTCATTTTCCTCTTCTAATGGATCTTTGATGTTTGCGAATCTCCCAATGTATGCCTTTCCAATCATTCCGTGTAATGGTAGTTGGGTTTCCTTTGCTTTTTTTTCCACACGTGATTCACTGAAGTCCCCTTTCTTCAACCCAATTTCTTGCATTGCATCTGAAAGAAATTGAAGAGCATTAATTCTTTGCTAAATAAAATTCCACTATATTGGATCTTTTTCAATGGCAATACAATTTCTTCCCTTTTGAAGGCAACATGCTAGTGTTGTACCTAATTATCAAGCACAAAAGAAATAGTGAAGTAAATTAGTACAATGACATATAAATTAAGAAATAACATATTGAAATTCAATTCCATATAATAAAACTTACCTGAGCCAGAAAATAAATCCAGAACCCAATTTCCTACTTTTGAACATATGTCTATAAGATAGTTAATCAATAACTGTGGTTTTTTATAAATGTTAACTATATCTCCTTTTGTTTCTTTGTCTTCATATGTTAGTTTTCTCATAACAACATCATAAGTCAGTATTTGGCTATGACTCTTTCCATCTACCTGATTAAAAATCATAGACATATAACTATCATCTTTTGCCCAACTATCAATATGGATGAACTCACAATCATTTATAAATAGTTGATCATCATGGTTAAGAAGATTTGAGTTTTGCCTGTAACATGAAATAGTAAAAGTTCAATTAACTTATACATAAATGAATTTTTTAACATTAATCAAATATACAGTTTAAACGTCTTACCATGTAAGCTGCATCCTTGAATTTGTTTTCCCCTTGAAGCTTGGCGATAACATTGCCAATTGTGTGTCTGAATGAAATGTCACAAATCTCCATAATGGTGATGACGTGACTTCTAAAAATCCTGCAACCACTTTACTAAGAGCTTGATAAGTATAAGGGTCACTATCATAGTCAATGTTTGGAATATTGAAACCATGTGGAATATCTGCAATAACTAGGGCATAATCCATTTTAGGTATGAGTTTAGCGATGTATTCACAGTTGCCTCGTATTACTTGATATTGAATAGTGTCAAGTTCATTCCAAATGAAATGAATAAGAGTTGGATCAAGTTCAACATTCTTAAGACGTTGCTTCTTCAATCTTTTGATCTTAATTTTTTCAATAAAGGTTCTGAAACTATCTAGTGCTCCATTTGCATCATTCTTCATCTTTTATAAAATAAACAAATATATGTGTAAGTTATAAATTAAAAATAGTATACAGATGAATAAAAATGAATATATAAATCAACATACATTTTTAAATGCAAGATAAAATAAAAAAATAAATAAAAATAAAATAAATAAATAAATAAAAAATTAATGTTGATGTAGAACTTGAATCTAGATAGTTGCGTACAACATCATCACAACTATCTTCATTCAACAATTTAACCATTTGTTCTTGAATTTTCATGTAAACTTTGTGACTGCATAGATAAAGTAAAAAAAGTTAATATAATGATATGTATAACAAATACTACCAAGAACAATATGTTATATTTAAAAGAAAATTATAATCTAGAAATAAATAAAAATAACTTAACAAACTTACTTTTGAAATTCCTCAAAGATTTCCTCCAATGATAATTCCCCTGACCTCACACGAGATAATATTGCTTTGACAAGATTTTCATCCTCCACTCCTTGCAATGCTCTCTAATGTGTGATAGTCATATCTTCTGGAAGCTGTTTCATTTCAGGACCTGATTTACTGTTGCTACATATCAATGGTTTAGACCTTTTGACCTTCTAGTTTTTAATGCTAATGTTCTCCCACATGCTAAAAATCTCATTAATCAACTCTCATATCTCTCCAATTCTAAATGCCAACTGGAAAATGTTATCAACATCTCTGAATAAATCACTAACTTTGTCGCCTTTTCCGCCTTTTGAATTGATTTTCTCTTCAATTTGATAGCCTATTTCCATACAACATTCCATTCAGAAATCTACGGTAACATTTATCCTATCCCCACCACATTTTTCTTCAAATTCACTATGAATAAATCTAACCCTTTGGATGAAAGTCATAGACATCCTATATTCATTATTTGAATTATGATCCCATGCCACTAACTTTGCTTCTATATCTGATAAACCAACATAAATGATACATTTAATTGTTTCAAAACGTGGGTTATTGGGATATTCCTCCATCAATTGTCTTTGAGCTTCTACAGAATGGTTCTCCCCAAGCACATAATCATTGTATTCAAAACATTTTGACTTATCAAATGCTTCTTCGTTCAGAACTTGAACTGGATCAACAAGAAGCACATAATTAACCACATGAGCATATGGATTGTACCTCATCAATGTCTTCAAGTTGTGAACATGCAGATGGTGTGGCTTTCTGATTTGATATTTACATTGTCCTTCACTTGCCTTATAGATTTGTCTGACATTAAGCTGAAATGTATGACCACCCTCAATTAAGTTTCTCTTTGTCAAGTTTTGTCGAATGGCATTTTGTTTTGTTTTGATAATGCCATCCTCTAAATCAGCTCCTGGTGTAATGATTTCTCTGCTTTCTTTTGAAGTTTCACTAGGTTCTTGATTGTTGGTAATGACTACTTCAAAATGTTCAACTTTACTTTTCTTCCTCATAACATTCTCATCATTAACTGGAACATATTTATTCTTGGGAATTGTTACTTTTGGTATTTTACGGCTCTTCTCAGTTCCAATGTCATTCTTAGTAACGACAACATATTCTTCACTGCCAGTTTCAACTTCCTTTTCTTCAAAAGTAACTTCTCTACCTTTGCTAGATTTATCCACTGGAGGCTTTTTTCATAATATCATGATCTATGAAATGAATGCCTCCCAACCTAATTGAACAACTTTCAACAAAATTCTGTCAAACAAAATATCATATGTCAATAAAAACAAAGTTATAAAAATATATTGAGACAGTTACAAGAACGCAAAACACAAATATAAATAAAAATACTTACGATATTTTGTGTCATCTCATTTACGATTTGTTTACACAACTTTGTAAATGTCTCTCTCGTGTCATACAATGAATATGATAATTGGTATTTAATCATTTCATGTGACTTGGGTGGTTTTGTAAGTATGTAAACAACTTCAGTGTCTGGTACCGAACACATGTCTATGACCTTTCCCAACGCCTCATAAATTCCATTATCATTAGGTATATCAACATATAGATATATCTGCACATTTTGGCTTTTCTTTCTTTCACATACTAGACATTTGATGGAAGTTTCACTTCTTTGATTTATTCCAGTATGAAATCTCTTCTTATCATTTGAGGCACTTAAAAGATTTGTAGTCATCAGCTCAGGTGGGGTTCGTTCACCAATTTTTTTGGAAGATCCACCTTTAAGAGTCTTTGGTCCAGAAAGATTCACAGAAATCTTCTTTGATGTCATTTTCCCGAAGAAAAAAAAACACACATATAAATCAGTAAATCACAAAAAAATAATAACTTAAATTAACAACAAAAACGATAAATGATAATTAATTTTATAAACCATAACAATTTAAAAAAATAAAAAATAAGAAATTTAAAAAATGCATTGCCCTGTCGCCGAACCCTGAAAATCGGCTGGCCAACCGAGTTGGCAGTTGGGTTCGGCCCCCCTAGCCCACCCTGGCGGCCCAACAACTGCCGCCCCTCCCAAACCCCAGCCCTAGCCCACCCCAGTGGCCCAACGACATGCGGGGGTGGCAGGGTGATTTTGGGAATCACCCTACCATCCCCGCGGGCCATTGGGCCGCCGGGGTGGGGCGAAGGGCTACGGACAGCCTCTGCCCCACCCCGACAGCCCAATGGCCCGCGAGGGTGGCGGGGTGACTCCGGGAATCACCCCGCCACCCCCGCGGGCCGTTGGGCCGCCGAGGTGGGTCGGGGTGTTGGGTAGCCAGCCCCACCGCCCCTAACCTATGGCCCCGTTTGGTCGCCATGAGAATTATCGAACCCACCATGCCCACTGCTAACGCAGTGGGTAAATTTGGCCCACAAAAATTTTAAATTAAAAATAAATAAATAAATTTCATTAAACTTATTTAATTTTAAAATTTGCAAAGCAGAAAAATTAACTAACCTTTCAAATGCAAGAATCCTCCGTTGAATATGTTGTTGATAGAAATGTAGCTGCTCCACAAATTTGCTCCAAGCCTTTTAATGAACTTCGGAAAACCTTGTTGTGATGTGAGTAATAGTGATAATGAAATTTATTATATATGTGAAATTATGGAAATGTTTTACCGTATGGTTAATATGGGATTAATTTGTTTTTAAAAAATTTTAACATGTTAGTTTTGTTATGGTGATATAGGAAACTATGATAAAGCGAATATTATAGAATTTTTTTACAACACGATGAATGTGGGATTAATTTGTTAAAAAAAAAAAACAAAAAACAAAACAAACAAACAAACAAACAAACATTCAATTGTCTAGTAAATATTATATAGTTTAACTATTAAATTAATTTACATAAAAGATTTAGTTTATAATTTTAAATTTAAAGATTTATTTCATAAAAAAAAAATAGTTTTTTTCAATAAATTTTAGAATAAAATAATGGAGGGAAATACATGAAATGGAAATTTTAGAGGGAAAAAATTTGGCGAAAATTTTTGGAAGGAAAAATTCATTCTTTAAGCTATATAATATCATTAGGAGAGTCTGCATTTGTATCATTCAACCTCTTCTATTTGAAAGGGATAGATTCTTCTGATAGTGAAGTTTCACTTTGTGAAGCATCAACATCTTCGTCGCGTAACAACTCTATTCATATTGATGAATATAACGGAAATTATTCCACTATGAATAGAAAGTCAATTCTTCCACTTAGTCCTAATCCTAAGGACTATGAGAGCAGCACTGATGAAAGAGGGGATGAAGAATTTCAAATAAATAAAGAGTCGGGGTTTCTACTTAGTCCTAATCCTATGGATTATGAGAGCAATAATGATGAAGAGCATGATGACGAATTTCAAAAGAATGGAGTATCACGATGTCCACTTAGTCATAATCCTATGGACTATGAGAGCAGCAGTGATGAAGAGTATGATGACGAATTTCAAAAGAATGGAGTGTCACGATGTCCACTTAGTCCTAATCCTATGGACTATGAGAGCAATAGTGATGAAGAGCATGATGACTAATTTCAAAAGAATGGAGTGTCACGATGTCTACTTAGTCCTAATCCTAAGGATTATGAGAGCAGCAGTGATGAAGAGCATGATGAACAATTTCAAAAGAATGGAGTGTTACGGTGTCCTCTTAGTCCTAATCCTATGGACAATGAGAGCAATAGTGATGAAGAGCATGATGACAAATTTCAAAAGAATGGAGTGTCACGGTGTCCACTTAGTCCTAATCCTATGGACTATGAGAGAAGCAATGATGAAAAATTTCAAAAGAATGGAGTGTCACGGTCTCCTCTTAGTCCTAATCCTATGGACTATGAGAGTAACAGTGATGAAGAATTTCAACTGAATAGAATGTCACAGTGTCTACTTAGTCCTAATCCCATGGACTATGAAAGCAACAGTGATGAAGAGCATGAAGAAGAATTTTAAAAGAATGAAGTGTCATGGTGTCCACTTAGTCATAATCATATGGACTATGAGAACAACAGTGATGAAGAGCATGATGAAAAATTTCAAAAGGATGGAGTGTCACGGTGTCTTCTTAGTCTTAATCCTATGGACTATGAGAGCAGTAGTGATGAAGAGCATGATGAAAAGTTTCAAAAGAATGCAGTGTCACGATGTCCTCTTAGTCCTAATCCTATGGACTATGAGAACAATAGTGATGAAGGACAGGATGAAGCACTTAGTCCTAATCCTAAGGACTATGAGAGTAGCAGTGAAAAAGGATAGGATGTAACATTTTCAGTAAGTAAACAGTCACATTTTTTACGTAGTCCTAATTCTATGGAATATGAGAGCAGTACTGACAATGCACGCGAGGAAGAATATCCAATAAAAATTGAGTCAACTTTTCCATTTAGTCCCAATTCTAAGGACTATGACAGTAGCATTGAAGAAGGGGAAGATGAAGAATATCCTCCAAGTCAGTATTTGAAAAGCACATCTGATCATAGTGTGGATAGCATTCCTCAGAAATGCTTATACAAAGAATGATCCATTGATGGAGATGTTGCCAAGAAATATTGTATCGAGGAGTAGGAGCAGACCTTTTTGTATCAATGCAAGATGTTCTAGTTATACAAGGGGTAGAGTAGAATATCTGACGAGAAGAAGTTCTATTAGCGCTCTCATTTCAAGTGAATGTTGTCAAAAGATTGCTTGAAACATATGGATTTCAAATTTGCATTAGAGAAAAGGAAGAGATATTTGTCAATGAATAAAAGCATGCAAAATTCATATTTAGTTGGGTGCATGCAATCTACATTGTCAGGTTATGATTATCATATTGGGTCTTTATTTATTTGTAGAAATGCTTTCAAAATGTTTCATTCGAAGGGTAATTTTCGTCTCTCAAGAATCCAATAAAATTTGGAAAAGGATCCCACATTTTATTCAGAAGTACGTCATAAATGAAAGTTTGGGCCATTATCAAATACTGCAATGTCATGGATGAAAGATTTCTTTTCAAAGCATGGAGAGTGTATGCCAAATAGAGAAACAATACATATTCCAGATAATTTTTCAAGACGAGAAATCTACGACTTATATAAAGAATATGTAGAAGGTATTGAGGGACATGGTCGGTCTATTACATATCAATATTTTGTGAAGGTAGAGAAGAAAGAATTCAACAATGTCCGTATTCCTAAGAAGACAAGGATGGGGATTTGCAGTACATGTGCTTCTCTTAAATAAAAAGAAGGGACAAATGTGAAGGGTAAAAAAGAGGTAGGCATTCATAACTTTAACTTTTAAAATTATATAGTCATCAACTATGAAAACGTATTTCTTAATGGCTTTCTTTTATGTTGTGTAGATTCAATTGTCAAAGAACTTCAGGAGCATCACGAACAACAAACAAGTGAAAGGAAAAAGTTGTACAAGCATCGAAAGAAGTGTTATGATAATCTGAATAAATATTTGGGTTTGATAATTGATGGTATGGACCAGAAGAAAACAATTTTACCACATTTTGTTCGCACACCCAAAAAGCTACATGAGGAAAATTTTATTCAGTATCACTTGGTCGGTTGTATGGTCTTCAATGGGAAAATGTTGCCAAGGGTGTACTTCACAGCTCCAAATATTCATAAAGATGCAAATCTGATAATAACCATAATTCATGATGTGCTTTCTCATTGGTCTGGTAATCTTCCTGAAGCTTTGTATTTACAATTGAACAACACTTGCCGTGAAAACAAAAATCAGGTTATATCTAAACATGCTTGTTGAATTGAGATTTTTTCAGAAGGTAAAGGTTGGTTTCCTTCTTGTTGGGCACACTCATGACCATATTGATTAGATGTTCAGTCGTTTTTCAATCACATTGAGGAGGAAGGAAGTTGGGAGCTTGCCATCATTAATTGAATGTATTAAGAAATCATACATGCCAGAGCCTACTTTTGATGTGTTAGAAGAAACTGTTGACATGCGAAGGTTTATTCTGGGATCACATAGTGAGGAGAAAAGCATTGAACAACTTAATGACATTAGATTCCAACATCAATTTCGTATCAAAAAAATTGATGGAAAAGCACTAATATGGGGCAAGAAGTATTCAATTACTATAGAATGGGCACTGTCATCAGGTTTGGAATTTTTGAAGTTCATTCCAGATCATCCAATATTTGCATATTTTTTTTTTCTATTACAATCAGTTGGTGAAGTTCATAATGCACGCATACACAATAGAGATATAAATTATTCTGATTGCCTAGAAGAAATTAAAAAATGTATTAGATATACATATGAGTACTTTGACATTGCTGATTCATTTTGGTGGGAGTCATTTTTCAATAATCAAAGTGATATCATTTCAACACCAACAAATGAAGGTATACCTTGAAAAATCCATTTATTTGGCCACAAAGTTTGTCAAATGAACATGAGGAAATAAACATTGTTGAACAACAACAATCTCAACGTATTATTAATTCTTCACAGTAAGAGGAAAGAGAGATGTATATTGGTTCCAGAAGATTTTGTGCACAACGTGAAGCCATGGAAGACCTTTACAAGGGTTCAGTACAGGATATTAAGGAGGGTTGCATGATCGCATTGCTAACAGATGGAGATCCCAATGGCTATCCATTCTGGGTTGCTAAGGTTATAAAGGTTTTTACAGAAAATGAGGATGTTACAAGTGTTGAAGTACATTGGTATGCCACAAACACACTCCCATTCAATGGTGTGTATAAGCCATAGATGGTAGTTGACAAAAAAATGGCAGAAAGAGAAAAAGAAAGGGTACAAATATAAATCGTCGCCGCACACAGACCTCTTAAAATTGGAGGATGTTGACATATTTGTTTATGACTTCAATTTAACAAAGCGAGGAACTCTTCGTTTCAACATGATAGAGATTCTGAAAAGGTTGTTACCAGAAGTAACAATGTTGAGATGGGAGTCTGCTGAAACCAGTCGTAGATCCAGAAGAATTTTGAAACCTGAAATGGTGGGCATGCATGTGGACTCAGATGGGACACTAGTTGATGAAAGAGAAGAATATGGAACATCTTCGTCTGCATCCAGTCATTCATCTGAAGATGTGAATTTTGATGGTGTGCAAGAAAATATGAGTGATTTTGAATAATTGTCTAAGACAATTTATATAACTGATGTTTGCATCGTATTTTGAAATAAAAATTTTAGTTTCCATATGGTGTTAAATAAGAAGTTATGATTCATTTTTATGTTGTTGGATATATATCTTAATTATGATGATTTTTATTGTTTAGAATTTCTACAATGCAACATTAAATTAGAGATATAATATACGTTTCATTCAATATGCAAATAATGACATTTTGATTAATTTAGTCATGTAATTTGTTCATAATGTCATGGTTTTTTAATTTTATGGTTGAAAAAATTCCATTTTTTTTTTTAATCTTTAATGTTATGGTTGAAAACAGTTAGAATTTTAGCAATCTTTAGTGTGATGTTATTATATGTTTAACAACATGGATGAAAACTAATAGAATTTTAATGTATTTTAGATCCCATTGTTTTATCTTTATGGTCATTACTAAAACATGTTGGATCTATACTTAAGAAAGAAAAATGTTATTCTACCACAAATATTAGTGTGTTTTCTTCCTCATAAACAACGGTTTTTTTGCACATAAAAATTCGGTTTTACTAGCATTGTTTAAAAATGTTGAAAATTGTCCCCTAAAAAAAAAAACATCATTCCAGTATCAACAATTTTCATTTTCAGGGTGTTTTTTGCACGAAAATTTCGTTTTCATTGCCATTTTTAAAACATGTTCAAAATTGACCCTAAAAAAATAATCATCGTTCCAATATACACACTTTTCATTTTTAACACTGTTTTTTATGCTTTTTCGGGGTTTTTTGGCGAGAGTTCCCATTTTGAGTTTATAGTTCCCGTTTCAAAGTTTACATTGTTTTTGATGATTTGGATGTCAATACAGTACCTTGATAAGTTTATCCTTGTTAATCTTTCGCTTAATCTTATTGTGATTTACTTGAGTCATCAAGATGACATCTGATGTTTTTATATTTATTGAAACGTTAACATCTTTTGACTTAAATTTGACTTCATTTGTTGTGATCAATGGTATTTCAACCATTACTAAATTCATAAATGTCGCCTTAGCATATAATTGTTTCTTGAGCTCAAATTTTGGAAGGTCTTCCACTAGTAAGACTTCATTAGCAATGACACCCTGATTTCTAGTTTCGATCTCTTATATTGAAGTTGCTTTATCTTTAGTTTCAACTTTTAGGGGCTCCTCCGTATACAACTTCATTGAGAACAACATTAGGTTTTTCCATGTTGAGCAAGTCAATCTTAGTAACCTTAGCCATGGTTTGGGTTTCTTGTTGCACCTTCTGCTTATTCTTCAATTTCTTCATTTCTACAAGTAGAGTTTTACTATGATTTCTCAAACAAGAATTTTCTTCATCTTTGGATGATAAATTTTTACTAGTATTTTCAAACTCTTTTTTACAAATGTTTTTTTCATATTACCAATATCATGTTACAACTCTTTAATTTGTTATTGAAAGTTATGAATTTATATATCCCACTTCTTCAATCTCATCTTATTTTGCGCAATTTCTTTTTTCTTTTATGGAAAGGGTTTTGTTTAAATCTATAGTTTTTCCTTCTAAATCATAAAAACCTTGTTGAAGTGCTTCTTTGTCCCCTTGAATTCTAATAATTTGTATATTGTTAGTTTTTGTAGCATCGGATGTGGTCTAGCCACAAAATTTGGCGGAGAGGCTAGAATACATGAGATCTCCAAAACCCATAAATAGTTTATGGAAGTTCCACCTAGAGATGACATAATTGGACTATTAATCTATTTTTTAACGTTTTCTAAGTCTAAACTTAGGAAAACTAGCTAATTAATCATAATTAATTAATTCAAGGTGAAAATTATTTAGAAACTCACATAGATCGATCCAGAAATGATCTGAGCCATCGATTAAGATTTAATATTGGCTGTTGGAGTCCCAATATGAAAATATAAGAAGGGATCAATGTGGTGATGGAGAATACACCAAAGTCACTTTGGAGAATTCGATTTTCCATCGTAGCAACAGTCAGTTGCCAAAGAGTTCCAGCTTCAGTGAGGAAACATAGATAATGAGGGGCAAAGATAGTGATCCAGAGGATTTTTTCCAGAATCGTAGAGACAACAGCAAGGAGACCAAGTTATTCCCAGTGAGGCAGCGTAGAGGATTACATAGTTGTTTCAGAAAAACAATTCAATTTGTCTGGAGGAAAAATCAGTTCAATTTCCAGAGGCTGGGAAATTCTTCCAGAAGGCCAGAGAATCAATTTCCTTAGTAGAGACAGACATAATGACTTCAACAAAGGAAATTCCAGGCTTAGCGTCCAAGGCTCTGCACAAGCACTATGTAGAGGCTGACGAAGAGGGTCCAGGAGGACGAATTTTCTAAAGGGAAGTTGAGTCGGGGTTGCTTGTGAAAGAAGGGAATTTCTCTTAAATAATTTTGGCCAAATTTTCTTGTTTTTGGATTGCCAACTTGGAAACCATAGATTGTACTCAAAATTTCACTGTTGCATAATAATAAAAACCCTCAACTACTACACTAGTTTTCCCAAGTTGGGTTTTTCTGAGGACATTTGTCCAAAAATAATGGTGCTATTTTTATATGTGTGTACTATAATTTTGTCAGTTTCCAGTGCTATTATTTCCACAGTATTTTATTTGTGAAGGTTGCAGTGTGATTTATTCAGTATTTGTCATAGCAAATAAATTGTTAAAATTAATTAACAATTAGAAGAATTAATTCCAGTTGTTGCAATTGAATTTCAGTTATGATTTTTTCACATGGTATCAGAGTGTGATTGATCAGTCATGAAGCTCAAAGGCAAAGGAAATAATTTCGTTGATCAGAGGGAGCAACATGTTGAAATTCTTAGAGGCGATGCAATGCTCAGATAAGCAGGCAGAATTGCTAGGATAGGAATTTGATTTTCAGTTACAGGCTTGTAGAAACATCGAGTTGCTTGGGTTAGTGATTCCAACAGTAAAAGGGAGTAGCAACAACTTAGATTTTCACTCAGCAGATTCCTTGGTTGGACGAAAAGGATTTTGCAGCAACAGAATCAACGTCGGGTGGAAGAGAAAAACACACTCAGTAGAGCGAAAAATTCTTTGAGGGAACTTTGAGTCTCAGAAGTTCGATTTTATAGGCGGATTGGTAGTAGTTGAGTGCATATTTCCTCACTTTGGAAGGGAGTACATATTGCAAAGCAACAACCAAGTAGAGGGAAAGAGGAATTTTTTGACTTGATTAGAGATGGCCACAACAGGGCTTGGAGATCAGGATAGGTTGGATGGAGCTTCCAACTATGTCATTTGGAAGGCTAGGATGCCCTTCCTTCTAGATGAATATGGCCTCAAAGCCTACATAGATAATGTGGTGGCAGTTCCTTAGTATGCAGACCAGCTCAAGGAATATAGGAAGGAAATGGAGAAGGCGAAGTGTTGATCCTAGATGGAGTCTGGAATCATATAGTCTCACATATGGTGGCCAATGGAATGGCCAAAGAGATGTGGGATGCTCTCTCCATGCTATGCCAGGGCACCTCCGAGAAGTGGAAGATGTTATGGAATAAAATCTAAGATGCATTAGGACGCAAAAGGGAGAAGGCATAGATCCCTTCCTCGCCAGGATTTAGGAGATTCGAGACTAGATTGTAGTTGTTGGGGCAACGCCTCAACCTTCAGAGCTAGTACGATTGGCTCTAAACAATGTCTTGGAGGATTGGAAAATCTTATTCCAAAGTATATAGGGTAGACACATGCTACCAGGATGGGACAAAATGTTGGTTTACTTGCAGCAGCAGGAGTTGAGGTGAGCTCTGCTAAAGAGCTCCATTAGTGGCAACAATAGTAGTGGATCGAACGATGTGAAGGATGAGGAGAATGTGTCCCTCGCATAAAAGGGCCCTAGTTAGGGGCAAGGGGGGTAGAAGAAGAAGAATGACCTATCTAAGGTCAAGTGATTCAGGTGTGGTGTGTTTGGCCACTATAGTACCCAGTGTCCTCTTAGAAAGAATGACAAGCAGGAGAAGTAGGACCAGGAAGCAACACATGCTGAGAGAGATAGGTTGTCCTCCATGTTGGAGGAAGACTTCACTATGATGGCATCCATACCTCTAGGAGTGAGGTGGGGTGACTTGGAGTTATTGCCCCAAAGAGCTACAAAGAGTAGGTAGGGTCCTTGAGGAGTCCACCTCATGGATCATTACCTTGCTATGGGGGGCCACAATATACAGCTTGAGTGGGCCTAATGGTTAAGAGCGTGTGTTTCCTCCTAAGAGGTCACAGGTTCAAAACCAGAGGGGGGTAGAGTATGTATGCCTTCGTAGACTTAGCAGTCAAATCGTTGCGCGGAGGTGGGTCCCTTGTCCCACAAACAAGGGGGTCTCATACACCAATTTGGTGTCTGGCTTGGCTGTGACCTTAAAAATGGATATTATTATTATTATTATTAGTTGATGCAATTAGTACTAGAGTGAGTTGCAAACTAGTGGTAGTAAGATGCTGAGGAGCGCAATGCAGTGTTGGCAGCAGTGCAGGTGGCTCAGTAGCAGAGTTAGCAACAACGTAGATTCTTTTGTGACATTGCAGATGCTAGTAGCAGTCAGAGACTCGGGAGACAGATGCATCATACTGAACACAAATGATTCAGTATTTTGGATGCTTCTCAGTTGCAGTAATTATAGTTGCAACAACAACATATGAAAGGTAGTTGCAGTGAAAATGCAGAGTTGGCAGCAATATGGCAATGTTAGCAATAACACAGATGCAACATGAGAGTTGTGCAGCGGTTGGTGGGCAGTATGGCCAAACATCAATAGCATGACAAGAGGTGATACAAAAATAGGGTGTTGTGGTAGGATGTTCAACGCTAGCGAGAACAGAGTCCTTGCTAAGAGGGAGTGTTAGTTTCTATAACATTGAATGTGTTCTAGACACAAAATTTAGTGGAGAGGTTAGAATACATGAGATATCCAAAACCCATAAATCATGTCTGAAAATTCCACCTAGAAACGACTTAGTTAGATTATTACCTATTTTTAATGTTTCCTAAGTTTAAACTTAAGAAATTTGGTTAATTAATCAGAATTAATTAAGTCAAAGTGAGAATTCTCTAGAAACTCACATGGATCGATCCAGAAATGATTTGAGTCAATTAATTAACATTTAATGTTGGTCGTTGGAGTCCCAACAGGAAGATATAAGAAGGGATCGATGTGGTGATGGAGAATACACTGGTCACTTGGAGAATTCGATTTTCCAGAGTAGCAGCAGTCAGTTGCCGGAGAGTTCAAGCTTCAGTGAGGAAGTAGAGGCAATGATGTAGAGGAAGTTTCCCAGAACTGGAGAGGCAACAACAAGGAGGCCAAGTTATTCCCAGTGAGGTAGCTTAGAGGACTACACAATTGTTTCAGAAAAACAATTCGATTTGGTTAGAGGAAAAATTGATTCAGCTTCCAGAGGTCGAGAAAGTATTCTAGAGGCCCAGGGAATCAGTTTCCTCAGCAGAGACAGACATAACGATTTCATTGGAGGTAGTTTTGGGCTTAGACATCCAAGGGTCTGTGCAAGAACTATGCAGAGGGTGATGCGGAGGGTCCAGGAGGACGAATTTTCTGAAGGGAAGTTGATTCGAGGTCGCTTGTGAAAGAAGGGAAATTAGCTTAAATAATTTTGGCCAAATTTTCTTGTTGTTTGGATTTCCAGCTGGGCATCCATAGATTGTACTTAGAATTTCATTGTTACATAATAATAAAAGACCTCAGCTGTTGCATCAATTTTCCCAAGTTGGGTTTTGCCGAGGACATTTGTCCAAAAATAACAATGTCATTTTTATACATGTGTGTGCTAGAATTTTCTTAGTTTTCAATGTTATTATTTCCACAATATTTTATATATGAAGGTTGCAGTGTGATTTATTCAGTATTTGTTGTAGCAAATAATATGTTAAAATTGATTAACAATTAGAAGAATTAACTCCAATTGCTGCAATATGATTTCAGTTTTGAAATTTTCACATATATAGTTTATATCTTCTAATGAGGGAACTTCATCTTTTTTGATAGTCTCTTTTCAAGATCTTGGATTTCTTGTTGATTGTATTGTTTTTTCTCATTTAATTCCTTGATTCTTGTGGTCAACTTTAGAATATGCTCTTTTGATAAGAATTTTCTCTCGCTTTCGATTCTTTATAATATTTGCGCATATCAATTGCAAGTTGTAATTGTATAATGCTCTCTTCTACTTGTGAAGCATTTTTTTGCATGTCCACTATTTTTTTAGAATTAATGTCTCACAACATTATTTTATTGGTAAGGTGCTTGAATGTTATGTACTTTTTTTATTATTATCGAATTCATGGTAAAAATACAATATATTTCGACCACGAGTTTGTCAATACCACATCAAATCCCTTGGTATGTATGACAAAAAAATGCATTTTAGGGAGTACTTATCGTGTTCAATTCTAAATTATTAATCTCATCATCATACTCTTGTGTAAGAGCTCTTTTAAATTCCTATTTTTGAAGTTGTAATCTAATTGCAAATTTAGTGCCAACATAATTTAGATTGAAAGAGAAGCCAATGTAAATGCTTATCATCTCATTCCATATCCTCCCTAACATACAAATAGAAATATTGCTTGGTTTCAAAACATACCCAAAAGTGAATTGAACCTTTTTTCCATCTCAACTTGATGAGCTTTCCACTTCAATTAGCATCCTTTATGACTTGTATTGTTTTATAATCCCTTAGTATTTTTATAGTTATCAATCCACTAGATATGAAGATATTTTTCACCTAAGTTTGCACCTTTATATATGGTTTAGCTTAAAAATAATTTGATATTTATGTGTATATTTATTCCACATACAATTAATTTTGCAAGCTACCAATATTTTCACCTTTTCATTTTTCATGTTAGTCACACTTTGTATATACTTATAAGATTTATCCTCATTTTTTTAACCGCATCTTGCAAATACCATTGGTTACCAAAACCATGTACTTGTAAACCCTAATGATAAAACTAATCAAAATGATCTTATCTACTCCAATCAATGACCAATCAAACTCTTCTTTACATGCATGAAAAAATTTCTTTTTACTTTTTCACATGCACTTCTTAAAGACTCTTGGAAACCTTTTAATATATATCAATAATTTTTCACTTCTTAACCACTCTTGGAAACCTTTTAATATATATCAATAATTGTGACTACATGCCTCGAATTATTTACAAAACTTTTACTTTTTTACTTCCTCTTCTTCTTTCAATATTGCATGAATACGAGTGGCCACCAAGGTATTGCAATTTTTCTTTTGCTAAAGTCACTAGCACAATAATTTGGTCCGAAAATATATAGAAATATATATTATCACAGGGCAATGAAATTTTGTTATAGCTTTCATGACACTTTAAAGTACACTGGAGGTCATGAAAATAAATATTGTAAATACGTAAACTAATTCTAAATATCAATTTCAAGTAATTAATATACACATAGTATGTGATAGGTTATGTCCATGATAAAGGCCACAACTTATTATTATTACAAATTAATGATTTCATAATAATTGTTCTAAGTATTACAGGATTATTATTATTATTTATCGCATAATTATTAATACATTAGCTTAGTTGTAATATACCCTAAGCATATTACACTAACACAAATTTACTCACAAATTGATTCATTAATGTATATACTTGTTACCATGCTACATAAGTAGCAACTATTCATAGGAAATAATGAAAACACTAGAGAATTTTTCAATCCTAAATATCAATTTCAACCTTACTATAATGTTGCAAGGCAAGCCACATAAGAATTTTTGTGGAATTGTGGGTTGGTCCGAGTGCAAGTGCCATGAAGTTCTTTAATTGCAAAGAATTAGTGCATTCATTTGTTCAATGCTAGAAACCACACACCCTATGAATTCCTTCATTGAAATCAGGTATGAGTGACATCCTCGTCGATACACTAGCAATTATTTCAATGCTTTATCTTCTTTATGCTACTCATCATTACACCAATGAGGAAGTACAAAAATACATTAAAACTCAAAATCTTAGTTTTGTGACCAATACATAGTATAAATAGCCTATGGATGGTGGATGGCCTTACCCTTGAAATAGAATATGAAATAAATCACCTAAGACCCTCTTTCAAGGGAATTGCTTGGACGATGATCAACTATATAAGTGGGAATTGGATTAGAACTTCCATGTATTTCACTAGAGGGAGTTTATTTCCTAAGGGTGTTGGAGCAATTTGAGACTTACTGCAAGCACCAACATTTATATGGCTCATCTTAACTTGTTTATGCTTGTTTATTTTGTAATAATAATTAAGGTTTCCCTAGAAAAGTGTAGATGTGGAAAAGACACTATAGGACTATATTTCATAACCAAAAGCACTTATACGAAGAGAGAGGATTGAACAAATGAAGGAATATGTTCTTCATTACTTGAAAAATGAACTATAAATCATTCTCATTTATACTAGCAAAAGAAAAATCTAGTGATAACTATAAGACAAGTTTTACAAAGAAGCAGATAAGGTAACCACATAAGCTTACAAGTTTCAATGTTCTTTTATTGGAACTCTAATACCACCTTCTCCTATAAGCGAAATGTAGTGAGGAACCAAAATGAAAACAAAAACAAAAGAATGGGTCCCAACAACGAGGCCTGCTAAGGCCCCCATATACAACCTCTCATGAGAGGAGAAAAGGAGTAAAAACCTGTAGGAAAATAAACTCCTCCCAAAAGAGCATAAAATGAAGAAAAACAAGAGAAAAGATGAATGAGGAGGTGAAGGAAGGAGGCAACTTGATACTTAGTTTTTATATAAGATAATGCAATAATTGGTTGTTTCTTATAGGACTAGGTAGCAGGAATAGAACCAAGACAAAAAAGCCAAATGTGACTTCCAATGAGTAACTGATCCAACCCAGTCAAAATCCATGAAACCAACCAGCTTAGAAGTACGAGTGATGTACTTAATGCAAAAACTGGAAGTCCACTGAATATACCTCAAAATACACTTTGTTTCCTTACAATGAATCTCATGAGGAACTTGAGAGAAACGAGAGAGAAAACCTACTATAAAATCAATGCTAGATTAGGTGTGAGTCAAATACAATGTAGGATCCAGCCATGGTGAGGTGAAACTAACGGTAAGAGTAACACTTGACTGGAAAGGAATAGGTGTAGGGTTACAACTAGTCGTGCCATAACACTAAAGTAAATCAAGAGCATATTTTTGTTGAAAGATAGAAATCCCTTTTGAATACTGATGAATATACAATCCAAAAAATTAATGTAGAAGGCCAAGGTCGGTCATATCAAATTGTCCCATTAATGCTTCCTTGACACTTTGAATTATAAATGAAGAACTCCCCGTGAGGATCAAATCACCCACATGCAAAACTAGAATCAAAAGATTATAGCCCTTTCTTCTAAGTGTAAATTGTAGGATCAAAATGACAATGGTTAAAACCTAAGCAAGCGGAAAGTTATCCATCTTCTCTTACCAAGATATATGAACTTATTTGAGATCATATAGTGAACATCGAAGCCTATAAACTAGTGAAAAATCCTACACAAAACCAAGAGGTTGTTCCATGTAAATTTCCTTGTGATATATCACCATGCAGAATGACACTCTTTACATCCATCTTGTAAAATGACTAGCAATGGGAGGTAGCAAGAGAAAACACAATACATACAAAATCCATCTTCGCAACTGGGGCAAAAGTCTTAGAATAATCAATTCCTTCAACTTGTGAAAAACCCTTGGCCACTAGACGCGCCTTGTATTTGTCAACAGAGCCATGTATTGCATATTTTGGTTTTGTAGACCCATTTGTAAAACACCAAACTATGTCCCTTAGGAAGAAGAATGAGATCCTAGGTGTGAATCTTCATCAAAGAACAATACTCTTTTGTCATGGAAAATTCCCACTCGTGCATTTCAACAATGTTTAAAAACTATTGTGGATTTTCTGAAATGGCATGACCTAAGAAAGATATTGCACTTGAATTTATTTGATTAGAGGTAAGATAAAGGAGATTAGTGGCTCCATAGCAATATATCTCAGGGTGCTTTCACTTACAAATAATCCTTCTTAAAGATTAGCCTTGAAAAGGTTTTCCCGTTTAGACTACTTAGGTTCATGTGATGTTGATGGTAGATTTATTTTGGTTGATGACTTCAACTAAATTTTCTTCATCTTGGATATCTACAAAACTATTAGCATGAGCGAGACCAATATCATCAATAAAGTCTTACAAAGGAGAAGAAGACGATGCCATATTGTTGTGCAGATCAAAATGGGCATCCCTTAATAAAAAAATCCTTAGAAGTAGGATCAAAGAACCTATATGCCTTCATGTTTTCATAGTAGCCAACAAATATCAATGATTGACTCTTCTTTTCCATTTATTTATGTTTTTCATCTAGAGTTAATGCCTAAGTTGGAACATCAAATATTCTGAAAGAAGAGACATCAATGTTAACATGGGTCCAAGCTTCCACTAGAGTCATATGTTGAATTGCCTTGAGGCATCCATTTTTTAATACGATTAGCATAATTAATTGATTTGGCCTAGAAAAAAGGTTCCACATTCTAGGACTAAGTCATGCAATTGGGCATCTCCTTTATTGTTTTGTTCTTCCTTTCAGTGATGTTGTTTTGTTGAGGGGTGTAGGGAACATAGTGTTGATGTTGTGTGCCTTATTCTCTACAAAACTCTCTGAATCCAATGTTGACATATTGCCCCCCATTATCAATATGTAGCTTCTTGATGGAGTAATATGACTGCTTCTTAACAAATGCTTTGACTGTTTTAAATGTTGAAAAGGCTTCACTCTTGTACTTAAGTAAGTACACTTAAGAGTTCCCTGAGAAATCATTAAAAAATGTTAGTACATACTTAGCCCCTGAGAAAGAATGAGTTGGAAATGACATCAAATCACTATGAACCAACTCAAAAGGTGTTGTAGCACGTAACACTTTCCCTTTAGGAAAGGGACCTTGATGTTATTTTCCAAGAGCACAACCTACATAAACCCCATTCGTTTGAATTGTCCAAATCTTTTATGTCTAAGCCTACTCAAAGAATCAACATGAGTGATGAAACATGAAGCTAAGGTAGACTCAAAACTAACAAACTTATATAATTTGCAAGTGTGATCAAAACTTCCAATAGCAATAACAACTCCTAGATCATGTAGTTCACAAATAACTACCAAATTAGGAAAAAAGCTCTATTGTTTTCCCACCACCAAAGTGAAAGATCTGATAGATGGATAATAAATTAGAAGAGATGTCAGGAACAAGGAGGACAATATTAATGCACCCAATAGCTAATTGCACGACGCCTAACCCCAAAATATTAAGCTAAGTAGAGTCTTCAATTGTAATCTATGAGATGTTCTTATGGGATGTATAACTAAGCAAGTCTTGACAAGGAGAAGCATGATGGGATGCACACAAATCAAGTTTCCAGCTATGAACGAATTTGTATAGAGCTTGAGCTGATAAATCATGCCCTTTATTTGTCATAATATTGTGCTTCTTCATGGTTTCATCAAAGACTCCCAATTTTTCACAACATTTTTTCTTCAATATTCCCATATTTGCCACAAAAACTACATGATTCACTTGACTTCTTCTTTGACATGGAGGAGGATCCATAAGTCTTGGAAGTTGGAAGAGAAGATTTAGTGTTTTGGTGAGGTTTGGAGCGAGACTCGGATATTTGAGCATAATCTTTCTTCTATTTGAAAATGGATTTGTGCTTACCTTTGAAGATATGAGATACA
This sequence comes from Pinus tabuliformis, assembly GCA_031772625.1. NCBI lineage: Eukaryota > Viridiplantae > Streptophyta > Pinopsida > Pinales > Pinaceae > Pinus > Pinus tabuliformis. Next base: position 299,276,533 of record CM062807.1, on the reverse strand, counting down.
AAAACTTATTTCGATGAACTAGAAAGAACATTTAGTTGTTTAATCTTAGATTGTTCTCTTGTAAGGAGATCAAAAAAAATGTTTCAAAGTTGGTAATTTTAGATGAATCGCCAAGGGAATCCATAGTAGAATAGAATATAGATGAAAACACTTAAAAAGAACCCTTTAGTTTTGATAAGATAAAAAAAATGCATTGCTATTCTGATTTCTCTTTTCCACACCCTTTTAATCAAGCCAACAATAGCTTGAATTTTCAAAGTAATCCTCAATATAGACTTGTTCATCAGATGCTAGTGCTGATAACTCTGCGTCCAAATAAGGAGGCCAACTTATCTCAACTTTCTTTTAGAGTTGCACATTTTTCAAGATTAAACAATAAGTTATTTGAAACATATAGTCCAATGAATCCCATGGCTCCATCTTACTTATTTTGATAGGAAACATATTCAAGTTCTTTGGTAAAGAATGGTTGATTTTCACTTAAATTTTGTTAAAGTCCTTTTGATTCGAGTAGTTGAATTTTTAATTTCAAGTACGATAATCATGGGGAGTAAGAAGCTCTATGACCCTTGACTCGGTCATGTTTCAAAAACTTAAAATATAACTTGCAACCAAACTTCAAAATATTTTTACTCAAAAACTCCTTTAAAAACTTACCCAAAAATAAAATGTTCCTACTAAAATATTTTAGGTTCACCACTCTTAAAAAAATTGAATGACCAAAAGGGAAAAGTCTTTTCCCAGAAATTTTAATAAAGTTTCCAAATGAAATTTGAAAAAGGGATTCTAATATTTTAACTAGATCCTTGTTTTCCAAGAAAGTATCATTTTCCCCTGAACAAAAGAGTTTTCACTTCAAACTACTTTGGAAAAATCCCCTAATATTTACCTGATTCAAAAATCTGTACAGTGGATATGAAGCGAAAAAAATAGGTCTTTGAACTGCGCCTCAAGATTTCTAAACTGATCCAAAGTACAATTAATCAACCAGAATCATGCTCTTCGATTGATGTCATAATTATATTTGATGTGGATTCTTTGTTGAATTGGTAATTTGAGCAAATGATGTTGCAGACAACACATCCAATAGATGCAATAATATGTCACAACAACGCATGCATGCCACAAATTCGATCAAGTGACCACAAAATAACCTGATCATTGTTGGGGATCAACAATAGATTTGTCTGGAAATAAAAAATAAAAAAAAATTGAATTCTCCAAGATTGAACTAAGATGAAGTGAGGCTAGATCAGATCGATTCTCATCACTTTTGACAAATCTCTCTCAAAACACTAGAAGGGGCTTGCAGATTTGCTATAATACCATGTAGATGTGAAAAAAGATACTTGAGGAGAAACTATGTAGATGTCAAAAAAGACACTTGAGGAGAAACTATGTAACCAAAAACACTTCTATGAACAGAGAGGAATGAAGAAACAAAGGAATATGTTATTCATTACTTGAAAATGGACTATACATCATTCTTATTTATAGTAGTAAAAGAAGATTCTAGCAATAACTAGAATATAAGCTTTACAACACAATCGATAAAATTGCTAGGTAAGCTTACAAGTTTCAATGTTTTTTTATTGGAACTCTAATAAAAAGTTGGGGTGAGGCCAGAGACAAACCTAGTATAATTTGGGCACCCAATGTTATGGAAAGGGAGTACAAAAGATATCATGCATTTTTTGCAGAGTCCGAGACACGTTTGTATTGGTACTAGGGAGATAATAATTGGCCAATCCTATAAGAAGCTCACTGAAGATGCCAAGAAATTTATAAAGGGGAAGACACATTTATTCTGGATAACTGGAATACTTATATCAGATTATATGGTTCACCTATTAATCTATACAGGGTAGCCAAGTTTGTGTGTGATCAGTTTGTCCTCATAGAAGTCGCTATGAAATTCAAGCCTATACATGAAGCAACCTCTCATAAAAACAAGGAGCAGTTCATAACTATCCCATTTGGATTTTGTGTGATCAGTTTGTCCTCATAGAATTCGCTAGGGAATTCAAGCCTATACATGAAGCAACCTCTCATAAAAAGAAGAAGTAGTTAATAACTATCCCATTTGGATTTGAGGAGTATCGTATTGGCAACAAATGGCACCTGGGTAAAGTTGCAACAAAAATGTATTGTTATCCCTTTACTCTACCACAACAGTGATATGCATTATTTAGTATTAAAATATTATTAATACTACACGAAGTGCGGAAGATATGCATAATTAGCTTTTCTCCACATCCACATTTCCATTTCACAGGAAGTTCATGGTGCAATTTAAACTAGAGAGAGATGGGTAGCTGTCGTTTAGCGAATTCGGCATGGAACATTGTGGATGGATGCAGCTCTAGCTGAGGACACATATTTGATTATTGAAATAGCTTCACATATGTGATTTCTCAAACAACATGCAAATCATGTAGTGCCACCTAGGATGAGATTTCATTGTGCAAAGATTTTTCGACACTCCACAAAATCTTTAGTCAATTAATTCAATATGTGGATAGCTTTCACTATGCAAAAACTTTCATAGTGCAGAAAGTTTTGTGTGGAATGCTTTCATTGTGAAAATTAAACAACCTTCAATCAATTAATTAGTGGTAGAGTTTTGAATGGAGAGCTTTCATAGTGCGGAGAGATTTCATAAACAATGAACGAAGATTCTGCCATACATATTACTTTTCGCACATCCCTTTACTCTGCCATAATGGAGATATGCATTATTTAGTATCAAAATATTACCAATACTACACAGAGTGCTGAAGCTATGAATTTCATGGTGAAATATTTAGACTACGAAGCAATGGGCACTTATTGTTTAACAAAATGTGAATAGAATATTGTAGATGGTTGCAACATTATGATTGAATCATTACTGGAAAATCGTTAAATAAGATGTGCAATTGGCTCTCCTGCACAAGCTCTTGTCTGTATTCATGGTAAAATATTTATATAGGAGAGTGATGGGTAAGTATTGTTTAGCAAATTCCACGTGGAATATTGTGGATGGATGCAACTTTAGCTAAGGAAAGAGAATTGATTGTTGACATTGCTTCATGTATCTGATTTCTCAAATGACATGCAAATAATGCAGTTCCGGTTAATCAATTAATTAGCTTCATTGGCTACTTGTGTTGTGCGAAGAGATTTCACTATGCAAAGAGCTTTGTGTGGAGAGCTTTCATTATGCAGAAAATTTTGTGTGAAGAGATTTCACTATGCGGAGAGCTTTCACTATGCAAAGAACTTTCATTATGCAAAGAGTTTGGTGTGGAGAGATTTCATTGTGTAGAGTACACAACCTTTAATTACTTAGAAAGATCTTTGTGCAGAGAGCTTTCATTGTGCGAAGAGATTTCATAAATAATGGATGGAGATTCTGTTGCAAATATTGCTTTGGGCACATCCCTTTACTCTGCCATAATGGAAATATGCATTATTTAGTATTAAAATATTATCAATACTACATAGAGTGCAAAAGCTATGTGATCCGGATCTTGTGGGGAGACCCCCAAAGTCTAAAATATTGAAACACTAGAAAAAGAGAGGAGAACACACAATAAAATAAAAACCCACAAATATTTTTTTTTATTAAAATAGAGAATAACTGTAAAAGTTACATTCTGGTGGAAATGTTGTCCTTTTACAAAATGTGACTTGTTACTTATAGTCTTTTTTAGTTAGAATACCATGGGTAAATTCCATGGGTGGATGCCACTTGCAATACCATGGGTGGATGCTATTTTCCATTCAGATCATTCCTCCCTCCTTAAGAAGCAATGGTCCCCATTGTGTGAAGTTCTCTCCTAAGAATCCTTTGTTGAATATAAACCACTGAAGAGAAGGGTTTTGTGTGGTTAACCCATAACCATGATGAACGAATATCTGAGGATAGAGATAGCCTATAATGCTTGTGAACAACTATGATACTAATAATGTGCGACCTAACAAATGGACTTCAATGAAATGTGGGTTTGTGTATGACTCATAACTATGAAAAATGAAGATCTGAGGATAAATATACCTTGTAATACTTGTGACCAACTGTGATACTAACAATGTGCGGCATAACAAATGGACTTTGATGAAAAAGATTTTGTGCGGTTGACCCATAACTGTGATGCTGACTGTTGATGAAAAAGTAAGTGCCTACATAGCTTGGGGTGGGAGGGAACATCTCCAAAGAACCCAAGCTGAATGATGCTATGTTGAAACTAGTGAATTTGAAGTAGGTGCCTAGTAAAACAGGGTGGGAGGACATGTCTCCAAAGGGAACCCGCTCCGAATGTTGCTCCAAATATAAAAAATAATTTAAAATGGGCATAACTTGGTCAATATAACTCATAATATTTATTATAACTTGTTTTTGGAAATATAACGATGATTCTGCATTTTCTCATGTGATTGAAATCTTTATATGGACACTCTGGAAATTAAGATTCACGCTGCAACTGTCCGGTCATCACATTCTTTTTGAAAAATAGCTAATTTTAAATCAACAATATCTCCCTCATTCGAACTTCGATTCGCAATTGGGTGATTTTTCAAGAGGAGCTCAAATATACAATAGATTTTTTTCTCTAAAATACTACACAAAAACTGCAAAAAATTATAAGAGAGTCGTCGTCCACGAATTGCCATCAGAAAACTTTCTGCAACACAGTTGATTTTAAATCAGCGATATCTCCCTCATCTAGACTCCGATTCGGCTGGTTTTTCTTTTTTAATTTGGGTATTTTTTTCAAGGAATCCAGATATGTTATTTTATTTATTTTTTTGTAAATTTTACACCAAAAGTTTTAGATCTGGTCTGCAAACCCATCGTCCAAAAAATTCCTGGAAAAAAATGAAATAAAAAATCTTCCTGCTTTGCCTAAGAAAGTGCTCTATGGAGGTCATAACACATGCATGAAATTTATTGAATATTGCTACAAAAATTTGAAACTGAGATATGTGTCAAACCCTTATTCACATGGAGTTGTAACCTGAATCTAATACCACTGATTCGGATCTTGGGGGAAGGCCCCCAAGATCTAAAAAATTGAAATGCCATAAAAAAGAGAGGAGAACACAATAAAAAAAAAACCCCACAATTTTTTTTATTAAAATAGAGAATAACTGTGAAAGCTACATTATGGTGGAAATTATGTCATTTTACAACATGTGACTTGTTACTTAAAGTCTTTTTTAGTTACAATACCACGGGTAAATTCCATCGGCGGGTAAATACCATGAATGAATAAATACCATGGGTAGATGTCACTTACAATACCATGAATAATTACCATGCGTGGATGCCACTTACAATACCATGGGTAAATTCCATGGGTGGATGCCATTTTCCATTCGGATCACTATGAACCTCATGGTGAAATATTTAGATTGGAGAGAAATGGGAAATTATCGTTTATCAAATTACATGTAGAATATTGTAGATGGATGCATCATTATCATTGAATCATTATTGAAAAATTGTTAAACAAGATGCACAATTAGCTCTCCTATGTAAGCTCTCGTCCGCATTTAGTGTAAAATATTTAGACTAGAGAGCGATGGGTAACTATCGTTTAACAAATTGTGTGTCGAATATTGTGGATGGATGCAACTCTAGTTAAGGACACATAATTGATTATTTAAATTGTTTCACGTATTTGATTTCTCGAATGACATGAAAATCATGCAGTGCCAGATAATCAACTAATTAGCTCCATTGGCTACTTTTGTGTTGTGCGAAGAGCTTTCACTATATGGAGAGATTTCACTATGCAAAGAGTTTTGTGCGGAAAGTTTTTTGCGAAGAGATTTCACTATGCAGAGAGATTTCATTGTGTAGAGAGTTTGGTGCGGAGAGATTTGATTGTGTGAAATACACAACCTTTAATCAATTAATTAGTGGTGGAGCTTTTTTCGGAGAACTTTCATTGTGCGAAGAGATTTCATAAGCAATGAATGAAGATTCTGCTGCACATATTGCTTTCCATACATCCCTTTACTATGCTATAATGGAGATATGCATTACTTAGTATTAAAATATTACCAATATTACGCTGAGTGTGGACGCTATGCAGAATTAGCTCTCTTATGCATTCACATTACCATTTCACAAAAAGTTCATGGTGAAATGTTTAGACTAGTGGGAAACTATCATTTAGCGAATTGCGTGTAAAATATTGCAGATGAATTCAACGTGATCATTGAATCATTACTGAAAAATGTTAAATAAGATGCAAAATTGGCTCTCCCGCACAACCTCGCATCCACATTCATGGTGAAATATTTAGACTGGAGAGCGATGGTTAACTATCGTTTAACAAATTCCATGTGAAATATTGTGGATGGATGCAACTCTAGCTAAGGACACAAAATTGATTGTTGAAATTGCTTCACGTATATGATTTCTCGAATGACATACAAATCATGCAGCGCTAGTTAATCAATTAGTTAGCTTTGTTGGCTACTTCTGTGTTGTGCAAAGAGCTTTCACTATACATAGAACTTTCACTGTGCAAAGAACTTTCATTGTGTGGAAAGTTTTGTCCGAAGAAAATTCACTATGTGGAGGCCTTCACTATGCAAAGAGCTTTTATTGTGTGGAAAGTTTTGTGTGAAGAAAATTCACTATGCGGAGGTCTTTCACTATGCAAAGAGCTTTCATTGTGTAGAGAGTTTCGTGCAGAGAGATTTCATTGTGCAGAGTACGCAATATTTAATCAATTAATGAGCGATGGAGATTTGTGCGAAGAGTTATGTGCAGAGAGATTTCATTGTGCAAAGAGTTATGTGTGGAGAGGTATCATTGTGCAAAGTTTTTTTTCGCACTCTACACAATCTTTGATCAATTAATAATTAACCATAGAAGCAGAAACTATGCTGCATTGCAATTATTATTCTTGGTTTTTTTTTAAATTATATACAATATTATTTGTGATTTGATATTTACATTATAATTTTATAATAATTATATTAGATAACTGTAAAAATATATATAAAAAAAACAACATTTGAAATTCCATAAAAAATGATAAAAATATACTAACATCTTTCATTTATAATGATAAGATAACATACTATCATCTTATTTTCATTTTTCATTCATAATTATAAAATAATGAACTAGTATTTTTCATTCATAATTGTAAAATAATATACTAGTATCTTTTATTATTATCTAACATCCTTCACTCATAATTATAAAATAATATATTAACATCTTTCATTCATAATTGTAATATAATATACCAATATCTTTCATTCATAACTATACAATAATATACTAACACACACACACACACACACACACACACACACACACACACATATATATATAAATAATAACAAATTATTAAATATATTTCTATAATAAAAGCTTCCGTAATTCATGAGAAAGAAAAATTCTTATCTTAAAATAACAATGTGATTTATACTAATTTTTTATTTTTATTTTATTTTTAATTTAAATATATATTTTTTTAATCTTGAAATCAGAAATTCCCCAACAAAACCAAGAAAATTTGATTTATTTTTGACCAGAAAAAGCTCACCGGAGAGTACACAACACACATGCACTGAGTAACATTACTGGCCTAAAGCAATTTTTCAGAGTAAAGAATATTGTTGACCACAATAAAGAAAATACAATACAGAGCGTGCAATAATCATGCGTGTGTTTTTAAATACAATTTTGCTCTCAATTTGCAGAATAAAACATGACAGTGTATGCAACTCTTATCTTTGTGCAAACAACATTTTTGTTCATGGTCAATATTTCTTAACCCCTAGGTTAGGGAAATCTATGTAATCTTAAGAAGCTCTATATGTGTTATTGAGTCGGTTTCTCAACAGGGCAGCCCATAACACCATGGAAAATATTTTATATATTTTTGACATCATAATATAAAGTCTAACCAGTACATAAAAAAACATCTCATTTTCACATTGATATGTGTTTTTTTAGTTTCACATTTTGACAAATACTCTTATATGATATTTTAGATTACACATAAAATCTAATCTAATATTTTTGTGCAATACCCTCAAAGCTAAGTGGAATGAGGAAGAAAGTGTTGGTAAGTTTTATAATTAGATGGGTTTGTTGCACTAGTAAGATGTTGATGGGACCAACCCTTTAATCGGCTGTTTAACAATAATTAATCGTTGATTAAGATTAGGATCAGGTCAACAATCACGGTTTAATGTAAACAATCAGTTGGCACAGATATTTTCGACTTTGGATTTAATTGATGTAATTAATTACTGGTACGTTGGTGGGTGAGGGGAGACACTTGTCCTCACCTCGGTCTTCTCCCTTCGTGCCTCGATTACACTCCTCCCTCCGCATTCACTTGTCACTTTTGTTGTTTGGTCTTTGCTCCGCTCGCAGTGAGGGTTTATGGTGCCTCACCTGCAACTGTGCCAAATTTGTAATGGCGCTCTGCTCGCACCTGGTTCTGGAACCCCTGCCTGGTGGATGGGTAACTCCGCCCACGTTTTCTCGTTCGTTACTTGGTTGTTCTCACCTGGGCATTATAGCAACATTCTTGTCGGCTTGTAAGAGGGTTTGCTTCAGTTCTCTGTTGGTTTATGACTCCTCTGTTGTTTCGAATGTTCCCTTGACTTTCTTTATATGGGTTGCTCTGGTTGGGTCTCTGATTTCCCACTTGGTTGCTTCACTGGTTAATTTGTTTGTTGATGCTCTGTGGTCTTCCAGGTTGCGGTCGCCATGGACCCCTACATTCGGCTCCACTGGACTTGTGCAAGGTAAGTTCTTCCATTCCTTGCTATAGTCGATTTTCTCAGTTTTTCTTTGGGACTAAGGGTAGCCGCTCCTTGTGAGCAGGGCTCCCTCTGGTGGCTGCGACCCAGCTGCGGAATCCTTCTTCCGATGCTGTCTATTTTCCTGGTAAGTCAACCATGGACCTTACCTTCGCTGCTTTCATTTGTTCTCACGGTTTTGAAGTGCACGCACTAACTCTGTTTTGTTTTACTGTGCAGGTTGGGGTTGGTTCCGGATTGAGTCGTTGTTTGGACCTCGACCAACGTAACCTGGTAGGGTCGTTCTCTGTTGTAGTCCTTTTGCTTGTCGACTTCTTTTTGTGGTTCCTTCACTAGTATAGTTCGCTTGTGGTTTAGGAAATGAAAGCTTCAGCTCCTCTGGTTGTTATTTCGTATTTGAATGACCTTCGGGCTTCTGTATGTAATTTATTCGTTTTGGAAAACTGTAACCAGTTAGGTTTCAAACCCTAGCTCCGCTATTCGTTATTCCTGAAGGGGAAATCGTCCTACTTTGTTGTCGTTGGTCCTAAACACTTTGCAACCATATTTTTTGTATGCCTGTTGTGATAATATTTATGAAGAAAAAGAAAGTTTCAGGTATCAATGGGTTACCTCTATTGTGAATGCGTTTTACAGTGTTGAATCTATTGTTTTGCTTCTGTGGCTGTTACTTGCGTCGTGTGTCTGGAAGTTATACTTTTACTGGGACTGCGTGCTCGATTCTTTTGTCAATGCGATTATTCCTGTTCTCGTCGTTTGGATTTAAATACTGTACATCTGTCTGTTACGGAAGATTTATGGAAATAGAGAAACACATAGCATTGTTACAGATAGTAATTAGAAGAAAATAAAACAACAGTTTATTTATCACAGATGGATTCAGATGCTCAGGTTTTGAAAATTATCTATTTCTGTATTATCTTCCTGTTCTGGTGTATTGAACCTTTTTCAAAATGTGGTACATTTGCTTTTGTATTGTTACGATACAGTTACTCAAACTGTTTGCAGTTGTTTCTTCAGTTACACGGTTGATAACCATTTTGCTGTTTGAGTTTTCTTGCTCTGTGGAATACATATATGATATATTTTTTAAAAAGAAAACAACTGTAAAATAAATAAAATAAAACAAACAGTGTGGTTGTAACCACCTTCACCTAACTGTGTTGTTCCTAATTACAACTTAACTAATAACTAAATAAATAAATAAATAAAACAAGTTTCTAAATACTGTGTTGACCAATAAATGGAACCAAATGATAATGAACATGTTCTCCTTGATTGAGACCAAACACCCGGTCATGGTACCCTCAGCTGGATGCTCTTGCATCAGATGTCCCATAAAATTGAAATACTTACAAAACTAAAATGCTCCCTGCAAAAATTATGTAAATTGACATCATAGTTTAAATGTGTTTGTGTGAGGTGAATTTTATTAAAGTAAAAAATAATTAATATTTCAGATACATAAATTAAGTAAATTGATATGTTAGATAAAAATGTAAAAAAATGTGAGTTAAATTTTCTTAAAGTAAAAAAGAATAAGTATTTCTCATAAATTGATATGATAGTTAAAATGACTTTGTATGAAGTAAACTTTATCTAAATAAAATTTAATAAGTATTTCAAACACACACACACATATATATTTTTTTCCTCAGCTAAAATTTAACAAAGGATATATGTGTGTGTGAGTGAGGAATGTTTTTTCTCAAAGAAAAAACAAATATTTAATAATAGTAATATTTTAAATAAAAAATAATGCTATAAATTACATAAATAAAGATCATAGTTAAAATGTGTTTGTGTGAAGTAAAATCTATCAATATAAAAAAATAACAAATATTTTATTATTATTATTATTATTATAAAGAAAAAATAAAAAATAATTATAAATATTTAAGATAGATATTAATTTATTTTTTACTTGATAATTTCATTATGGCTTGTATTTAGATGATTATTAGAAATATTAATTTCATCATGACTTATATTTAGATGATTATTAGAAATATGAGTATATAATATGGTGTATAATTTAATTGACCTCATGCTATTTAAATTTGCAAGTTGTAATCCACTATAAGAAAAGAGGAAAACAAATGATGAGTATTTAAATGTGAAACAAAGTTACAATATTTTAGATAATTGAAACCAACCTAGATCTATCAAGCCTTGAGCGAATCAAATCTCTTGAGATGTAAACTTATTTTTCAGCGTAACTATAGAGATTTGATCCACCCATAGGAAAAATTTGTTTCTCAAGAGATTTGGTCCCTCTGGGTGCTCGATAGAGTCGATTTAAGATGGATGTAGGCTAAATGATATTACATGATGTGTAATTCAACATTGATATTACATGTTTTGTAATTCAATTTACATTTACTCTCAACCATAAATACAATATTTCAATATCCATATCAAATAGCATAATTTTATTTCAACTTTACAAAATTAATTAATTAAAAATTAAAATACAATTTACTTTATTGTTAATATGGTGTTGATACGTAAGATTTAAAAAATACTAATAACAAAAAAAGTTTAATGTGAGTTATAAATCAAATATGATTTTACTATTCATATTGACTAAAAGATTTTAACATCAAAGATATATAGAGAGATAATTCTTATTCCATTAACAAATGCTTTCTAATTCAATGTATGAGGGAGATTTGTAATTCTTTCAATATTTAATAGGTATTTGATATCAACACACAAGATAGAGATTATATCCTATGGAATATGAGGAGGCATGTATTGTATTAACATTTTAATATGGAGAATGTGAATCATAAACAAGATATCTCAATGCTAACTCCGTATATATTATATAAAACAAGTGAAAATAAAAAATGTCTTATAGTTAAAACATTTGATTAGTGTGTTGGTGAAAACTAACATACATTGATCTTAACTCCAGATCTACCAAAATACGAAATCAAATCTCTTGAGGTGAAAATATTTCCTCAAGTTTTGAAGTCAGAAAGAGGTTTGCATCTTGAGAGATTTGATCTTTCTCATTGCTTGGTAGTGGATCTATGCTAATAATATTGAAGAGATATGCAATTCCTTCACTATTTAATATGGAGTTGACAAATGCCATGTAAAATTATATGTTTAGTTAGCATATAATAGTTAAAATAAAAATAACCCATGGGACATAGAATAGACTATGTGAAATTCCATGATGTTCAAGTCATGGATTCTAAACTCCATGGGCAAAAGTCTAGCCATGTTAAGGATAGTATGGTTGAGACAACCCCAGGGTGATTTTGAGGGTTTAGATGACTCACAAAATTTAGTAAATACAAAAAAAAATTGTTAAAATAAAAAGATACTAATAACATAAACACATATTTTTATTATTAACCATAAATAAAATATTTCAATGTCCATGTTAAATAACATAGATTTTTTATCAAGTTTATATAAAGGAAAACAAAGTAATTAAAGTTAAATTGCTCCGTTTTTCTTTTCATTGTAAGGGTATGTGTATTTTATTGCATTTTTAACATAAAGTTGATATATAACATTTAAATAATATTGATTTTTTTTTTAAAATATTAGTTACATAGAGAGAATTCACATTCCATTAATAGGTTTTTATTTGGGCCAAGAGGTCATCTACAACCAAGTACATGAGAGAGATATTGTCACGTACATTATTATTTTTTAATATATGTGAGCTAATTAATGAAAAATAAAGAATAATATTGAATATGTTGATTCAATTAATTTTTTTTAACATAAAACAGATATATGTAGTGATAATAATATTATTGAACACAAAAGAAAATTAAATAATAATAAAAAAAGAAATATAAAGTTTGTTTAGCTAATAAGAATATTATTTATCTCTAAATTCAGTGTTATTTTTAATTTAGGATATAGGTGAAATTTTTAATTCCTTCAATGTTATATATATATAAAGGGAGGGTAATAGAGATTATATCTTATGGATATATGTTTTCAATTTTCAATATGAGCGGGGCATGTATTAACATTTTAATGTGGAGAATGTGAACCATAAATAAAATATTTTAATGTTAATTACCATCTAAATTAAATAATTAGTAAATGTGGATATAAATTAATACATAATAAAACCAAGCACTTATTTTATAATACATCTCACAATATTAAAAAAAAACCATAAAACTAACTATATATTATTATATAAGTTAAACATATGTACATATACAAAAATATGGATCAAGATTTTTATCCATATAGATTTAACCTCACTTTACCATGGAGATCTTTAATATGTAAATAGACTTTGTTACAATATTATGGGCCAACACCATGGCTTATCAATACCACATGCCCAATAAATCGTAACTCATTTCATATGACACTTGTTCATATGGAATTTTTTAATTAATTAATTTAATTAAAAGAGAAAAAAATGACATAATTACTTTGGAGATAAATCTCCAATTTTTATTCCATGGAGGTTAAATCCCTACCATCCACCTACAAATTATTGACAATTAAACTAAAATTTTGTAAAACCTATTCCAAATTACAATTGTGTATCAACATAATTATAGAAACTAAGTGAAAATAAAACATTTCTTGTAGTTAAAACATTTTATTAGTGTGTGGCTAAAAATTAGCATAGATCCATCCTCAAATTTTGCGCTCACAAATAGGTTTTCATCTTGAGATATTTGATCCCCTCTCCACGTTTGGCTTGGTAGATCCAGAATTAAGATAGATTTATGTTGGTTTAATCTGGAGTTAACATATAACATTTTACATATTAATATCAAAAAATTATATAATTATATATAAACTTGTAATATTATATATATATATATATATATATATATATATGATTGGAACATCTATTTACATTTTAATGCATAAAATGTGAATCATAAATAAAATATTTTACTTTTAACTATATGTATGTGTGTGTGTGAAATTAACCTTTTATGATTAAATGTTTTAATATAGATTTTATATATAAAGAAAGAAAAATTTTGCTCCACTAATAAGTTCTTTAACGAGAATTGTAATTAAATTATTTTTTAATATGAAGTTGACATGTAATATTTTAAATGATAATAACAATAGATAGAAAGAACACACAAATATGTTAGATTTTAAAGTTATATTAATAACAGAAATAATTTTGTATAGAGAAATAACTCTATCATTATATGGTTTCAACTTAATTAACATTTTAATATATAGAATTTGAGTTATAAAATATTTCAATATGAACTATGTATGTACATAAAAGAAAAGAAAAAAAAATAAAAATATATATATATATATATATATATATACCATTAAAAAGTTTTTTTGTTGGAGATTTGTAATTCATTAATTTTTTTAATATGGAATTGACATGTAACATTTTAAATATTAAAAATAAAAATTATATATATGTATATATAGAGTGAAATATAGATATATGTTTCATGCTTTTCATTAGTCATGTATTAACATTTTAATGTGTAGGATGTGAATCATAAATGAAATATTTCAATGTCAACCCCACACACACACACACATATATGAATTTATTTCATTAATAAGATTTTGGGAGATTTGTAATTCATTTATTTTTTAATATAGAGTTGACATGTAATGATGGGACCAACCCTTTATATCTGCGAGCTAATAATTTAACTGTTGATTGATTTGTATTAATTACGCGGTTGGTTGACCTTTATGGTATTGTACTACGATTTGATGGTGATGAGGACATGTGTCCTGGCCTTGGGGCTCGTTCCTTCCCGCTCTTACTATTCTCTGAAACCCTAAACTGGTTCATTCCATTGTTATTTCACTGTTCTGCTTGCGAGGTCTGCGGTTTCGCGAAATGAGGGTTTGCTCTGTTCACTTTGCTGGGGTTTCGTTTCACTATGCCTGGGCAACTCTGCGAGGGTTTACACCTGCATTTGCTGTCGAAGCCTCCTGTCCCGTGCTTGGTTTTGAGGCTCTGGGTCTGGAACCCTTGGTATTGGTCTCTGTTTGTCAGTTTCGCTTGGTTCTAGTTATGTTTCCAGTTGCAGCTTTGGTTATACACGACTGTCCTCTATGCGCTTGCTTCACAGTTTGACTGTTTATTTGGTTTTGTTTTGACACAGGTTGCGGTTGTGGAGTGGCTCAACTTTCGCTCTCACTCGGTGGTCATCCGAAAGGTAAGTCCTCTCTCCATGCTGGTTGTTTCTGCTTTGTTTTCCTCCATTGCTGACAGTCTCTGCTCCTCGTGGGCAGCGAGCACCTCTGTGGCCGTAACCTTAATCTGGGGCTTCTCTTCTGGTTCACATGGCTCGGCTCTCCCTCGGTGAGTCTCTTATTAACCCTTTCCTCTACTTTTTGTTTTGTTCCTGTAACTGTGGGTTTGTTCTTCGGTTCTAATGGCCTGCTTGTTGGCCAATGCAGGTGAGCGACAGGGCTTCGTTCGTCGTCCTCACGTCGTGTCTCCTACGCCTGAACCGGGTAGGGTCGCTCCTTGGTGTTTTCCTGTTTGACTATCTGAGGGTTTTCTATTCATAGGGTTTATGAGTCTGTCGTCGTAGTTTGGTTTCGGCTCTGCGGTTTCTCGGCCTCACTGTGCCTGTGGCTCCACTGTATATTTATGGCTCTGTTGTTATAATTATGTATGTAGAGATGCAGTCCTGTGGTGACCTCGCGGTGGTTTTTGGTACTGTCAACTCTGTTTAATTTGCTGGTCTCTGAACAGTGAACTGTGGATGCTCGACTTTGACATATATATATTTATTTATACAGTAGTTTCGTTTGTTAAAATTTGCAAAAGGAAATGGTTATGCATTCATTTCTGTACCTGTAGCTTTGTTTTCTTGGGTATTTCTTCGACAATAGCTTTCTCGTTCCTTTCGTAAGCTCACTCTGTTTGTGCTGCTGGCTTGTTTGGGTGCTCTCCTTGCTTCGGTGCTTACTGTTCACTTGTCTGTCTTCATTATGCTTATGGAAAAGAAAATAAATTAATTGTACTCTGTAGGAAAGATGCTAAAGCTGTAATATGAATGGATTCAGATGTGTTTGTTCTTCAGAATGCTTCTGTGCATTTTCTTCATTCAATTCTATGATGGTCAAAAGATTACAATAGTCGTTTCCTCTTTTCGTTTGTAGAGAACACTAGACAGTTAGCAAACTGCCAGTAGTTACATTATGTGGTTACATTAAGTGGTTTCTGAATAACTGTCTTTTCTTGTTTTGTAAACTAAAAGCAAATTTTAAATAAAACTGAAAAGTAAAAAAAAAACACGTAAGCAAAACATTAACACTGGCTAAGATAGTGATTCCTAGAAATGTAAATGAAGATGAAAACTAACGAAACTCAAACTGTTAGAAGAGACAAACTCCCAGCCATGACCTCCCTGAGCTGGATGCTCCTGCATCATGTAACATTTTAAATATTAATAATAAAACATGCGTGTGTTTGTGAGAGAGAGACTTATGGATATAAGTTTTCTACTCTCACACATGATTGGGGCATATATTAACATTTTAATGTGTAGAATGTGAATCATAAATAAAACATTTTAATGTACTAAGGTATTTAGATGAAAAATAACTGAAAATTTGGGGGCTTTGAGGGAGCGGGGGGTCCGACGTCTAAACCCTAGCCGCCATTGCCCCTTTTTTTATGCGACCTTCTATCTTTTGTTTGGTTTGAGTGCCACTATGGTCTCTACTTTTTCCCATTGTAGGTGGTTTTCTCGGTGTTTTGGCTCATGCTCGGGGACCCTTCGTGTGCATGTGTCACCTTTCTATTGGAGTGTTTCACTAGTTTGTCATGTGCTCAGTTCTTGTTGTGTGGCGATGGCCACTCACTGATTTTCTACCAATGGTCGTAGTTTATTCTCCGTTGTCATGTTTAGTCGTCATTTGGTTTAGTTCTTGTATTAATCTAGTGTGATGTTATCTTCTCAGCTTCAAGGTTGTGGTTTCCGACAGCTTTATGTCGGTGCTCCATAGTATTTTTCGATTCCTTGTTAGGTTTCGACTTGGTTTGTCCATTTCCCATTTAATGATCTGCATGTGGGCCTTGCACTCTTTCATCTTCTGGGTTTTATGTTGGAATTGTGTGACCCTTTTTGTAATGCAAGCTACTCGTATATGAGCTTGTTTAGTGCTCCCTTCAGAGCTATTTGAATGTCTTACATGCCATATTTCCTTTTTTCTTCAAATTTGTGGCCTAAGGTCGTCTCTAAGGTTTTTAATTATATGTATGTAAGGCATTATTCAGATGTCGAATGTTTTCTGGAATGCACTTGCGCATATACAAAATGTAATTTTCTTCTTCTTTGATGAATAAAATTATGGGTGGTTTTCCATGGAAAAAATTTCAATGCCAAATATGTGTGTGTGTGTGGTTAAAACATTTTATTAATGTGTTTCTCAAAATCAACATAGATACATATTAACTTTGAATATACCAAAACAAAATAGGAATCAAATATTTCAATCTGCAGTCTTTTCCTTGAGTTTTGGAATAAAAGAAAAGTTTGCACATTCATATATTTGATTTTCTTGGGCGTTTCTGAGATTCAATGTTAAGATGGATATATTTTGGTACAATAATATTCAGAACAAAAAAAAAATAATTCATACACACACACAAAAAGAGAGAAAGAGTGTTCCTATTCCATGGATATATGCTTTCTAATTCCACATATGAGGGAGACTCTATTTAAACATATTTCAATTTCAACTACGTATATATTATATAAAACAATTAAAAAAATAAGAATTCTTATGGCTCAAACTTTTTATTGGTGTGTTGCTCAAAATGAAAGAAATGTGGAATTATTTTTATGCTCAGCAAGGAATTGGCACATGATGCATACACACACACAAACATACATAGATATATATAAAGGACCAACATAGATCCATCTTAGTTCTAATTTATCAAGCATTGAGAGTTATCAAAGCTCTAGAGGTGCAAACCTTTTCTTAAGTTTCACACTATAAAAGAGCTTTACACCTCAAAAGATTTGATCACTCTCGATGCTTTGTTGATTCGTTGGTTCTAGAATAATATTTTTTCAATTTTAATCTAATTATTAATAAGGTTAAATAAACTAGTTGCAAACTTAAATACGTTAAAAAGTGAATTTAATTAGATGATCATTTTTATAGGCATGTTTATTTTAGAAAAAGACTTTTACAACTTTAATTTCATTATTATTAATTATTAGGTGGATGGTAGGGATTTATCATCCATATAATATTCTAGAATATTCGTAGTAATATACACAAATCAAAGGTTGAGATTTATCTCCAAAGTAATTATGTCACTTTCCCCTTTTAATTAAATTCATTAATTAAAAAAAATTATATCAACAAGTGTGATATGAAATGAGTTATGTTTTTTTGTGAATGATTTGTAATTCATTCAATTTTGCACTGAGAGAGGCTCTACAACCCAGTGTATGATATCGAGGGAGATGTTGTCGCGTAACATTACATTTTTTTTTAAATTTATGTCAGATAAAAATAAACAATAATATTGAATATGTTGATTCAATTAAATTTTTTAACATAAAAAACATATATACACTAATAATAATATTATTGATCACAAAAGGAAATTAAATAAAAAAAATATAAAGTTTGTTTATTGGTGCAAAAATAAATTCAACTTTATTTTCTAATTCATGATATAAGGGTGATTTGTAATTCCTTCAATGTAAGAAAAATTTCGGTGAAAATAACATAATAAGTTTTATGGATCACAGAAGCCTTAATTAAGGTATTACTTCAATGTTTTATATGCGGTTAATATGTATGGGGTCTTCACTGGGGGAGGAATGCGATACCACGTGCGTTCATATTGGGGGATATGTATTGAGGAAAAAATGACATAATATATTGAGGATGTAATAGGGGGTAAAGGGTTTTTATATTGGAAGGTATAAAATATGGAGCTCAAAGTTAATGAAAAAATATAAAGAGGTATAAAAAATGTTAACAAAAAAACGGATACCTACAATATCCAGTGAAAGTAGGGCATTTTTTTTTAAATTAGGAAGGTATATTGGGTTCATATTGGTAAGAAGTTAAATAATGTGATTTTTAGAGATATTTTCCAAAATATAGTCAAATTAAAGATATTGTTTAGTATGCTATGAATGCAAATGATATGTCAGTGGTTCATATGTAACATTTTAAAAATATTAATAATAAAAGCATATATATATATATATATATATATATATATATATATATATATATATATATATATATATATATAAAGGAAGGAATATAGAGGTTATATCCTATGGATATATGGTTTTGATTTTGATTCCTGAATATGAAGGGGCATATATTAATATTTTAATGTGGGTACGTGAATCATAATTACATGTATACTGACGTAGCCATCATTTTGAATATAAAAGTGCTTAAATGTATGCTAATGATTTGAAAACATCTATAAATTTATTTTGCAATAAAATTGTTTATATATATATATATATATATATATATATATATAGTCTAATTTATAGATAAATTAACCTTTTTTAGAACATCATTTTTAAACCAAATTCCAACAAAGTTTTTTAAAAACTTGAGTTGAAGTTGTTTAATTTGTATATTTTGAGTTTCCCATGGGTTTTCAAGGTGTTGAATCCATTTATGCACTCAAAAAAGTATTTTAAACAACAAAAAATCACAATTTTGCTTGAAATTGTATCACTAGATTGTGAAAAAGACTATCTATATATATATATATAATTAAAAAAAAAATCCACAAATTACCAATGAATATTAAAGTAAATTGTATCCAAAATCATAATAACATATTAAAATGGAAAAATTATAAATACTATTCAATATAGATTTTAGTAACAACTAACTAATTCCATTGATAATATTCTAAATCCAAAATTATTTATATGGCAAATATTAATATTAACTAGAGGAAAAAAATAAGTATTAATTTAACTAAATAAATAAAATTAGCTTGTAAAACTTCACCCAACTGGCGTAACGACAACTTAATAAGTGGCTAAATGTCAAATTACTAATGACAATTAGCTACACTGGTAACATTTATGGCAACAATAAGAAAACCATTAACAATCTATGGAATTTCCTCAATTTTAAGAAATTGAGGAGTAGGATAATATGCAAAATCCATGTCGACTACTCATTGGATTGATGATTTGTATTCCATAAACCTAGTTAGTCATCTTGATTTAAAGAAAATGAATGTAGTTGTTTTTCGATCAACAAGAAAACACATAATAATTTTAAAACGTATAATAATTTTAGTTTAATTCAATTAATAGATAAAATGGTTTCCCTTTTGAAAAAGATAAAATGGTTTAGATACTAACAAATAAAATAATTTTTTTAAATATAAAAATAATTTTAATCCAATACATGACATGGAAGGAATTTACAAATAGACAATCCAAATCCAAATCCGATATGCACAATCTACATGGAAGGAATTTACAAATAACAATGCATATGTCCTTACCCATATTGGAAGCCCTTCTTGTATGCCAAATTTTACAGGAGAAAATGACTCCTTTCTTATGTACGACATTGAAAATGGGCTTCCAGACTTTCACCTATTCATCTTTCAATATTCTAGGTGTATTTGGATACGTGTAGATGCAATTACATATTTCATCATCAAAGCTCAGGCATATTTAAGATAAATAATATCAAAACTGTGAATGTAAACTATATTTGTAGGTCTTCATATAATCTAATGTTCCACTCTATATGTGTGCTCTAAGCTTGAGCAGTATCTATATTCTAGCAACTTTTGCAATGATAAATATTCTAGCAATTCTAACATCTTCTGCCATAATAAATATTCTAGCAACTTCTGTTATGATAAAACCTCTGATTCAATAAGCACATAACTTAAAAGCAAAATGTTCTCGACCTAATAGATAAGAAAATCCATACTCTAACCTGTAGTTATTCCCATGTAATTAAGTCAGATAGCCTCTAGAACGTACTAAAAAAACCAATTTCTCTTTTCACAGAGAGAAATGCATTAGATGACAACTTAGTACCTACCACTTAAGTGGAAATTGCACTTTCATAAAATTGCAAATTGTTATATGAAATGGAAAAGTTAATTGCCAACTAAGGGGCAACTTTTGGTTGGTAGTGACCACTAGTAAGTCTGCACATTTACATTTATGCTCCTACTTATTAAAGTGCTAAAGAACACATAAATAATGTCGTGCAAAAATTCTTGGTAAGTATATTTATTTACATCTTGTTCCTATCAAATTTTTATGCAAATACTTGCTTAAATTTTAAAATATTTTAATTTTGGTTGGTTTTTCTGTGAATCTTAACCATGGAAAATCATTCCACAATTATATAAAATTGATGGCATAAATATTGCAACTACATCAAAAAATTATGGTAAAAAAATATCAGGCAATTATCCACATGGTGCAAAGGCTACAATAAGACCATCAAGTTTATGGTCCAATCAAATGTAAATATTTATTTTCAATAATATTGAAAATAAATATTTTTTTTCAATGTTAAACATTATAAGTTGTATTGGTAAATGTGAAACTAGTAGTGGTCAATAGGCAAATCAATTGCTAGAGTCCTCCCTTCACAAGGGCTAATTTGAAAATAAATATTTTTTTTCAAAGTTAAACATTATAAGTTGTATTGGTAAATGTGAAACTAGTAGTGGTCAATAGGCAAATCAATTGCTAGAGTCCTCCCTTCACAAGGGCTAATAACTGGTAAATGCGGATAAAAATTAATCCATAATAAAAACCAAAGCACTTATTTTATAATACATCTCATATTATTAAAAAAAGAGAGCATAAAACTAACTATAATATTATTATTATATAAATTAAACGTATGTGCATTTACAAAAATATAGAACAAGATTTTTATCCATGGAGATTTAGCCCCACTTTACATGGAGATCCTTAATGTGTGAATAGACTTTGTTACAATACCATGGGCCAATACCATGACTTATCAATACTACACGCACACTAAACCATAATTCATTGTATATGCCATTTTTTCATATAGGATTTTTTAATTAATTAATTTAATTAAAAGAGAAAAAGGGGCATAATTACTTTGGAGATAAATCTCAACTTTTGATTTTTGTCTACTACTAAGAGTATTATAGAATATTCCATGGAGTTTAAATCCATACCATCCACCTAATAATTATTGACAATTAAATTAAAATTCTCGAGAAGCTATTCCAAATTACACGTGTATCAACATATTTATATAAGCTAAGTGAAAATAAAATGTTTTTTATAGTTAAAACATTTTATTAGTGTGTTGCTAAAAACTATAGATCCATCCTAATTATGGATCTACCAAGAGCTTAAAGAAATGAAATTGTTTCAGTTGTAAATCTTTCCTCAAGTTTTGCACTCATAAATAGGTTTTCATCTTCGTAGATTTGGACTTAAAATGGATCCATGCTAGTTTAATATGGAGTTGACATGTAATATTTTAAATATTAATAACAAAAAAATATATGATTATATATAAACATGTGAAATTTAATATATATATATATAAAAGTTAAAATTTTCTAATATCGATTTTATATATAAAGAGAGATAATTCTTTTTCTATTAGTAAGGTTTTTAGAGAGATTTGTAATTCATTCATTTTTTAATATGTAGTTGACATGTAACATTTTAAATATTAATAACAAAATTAAAATTGTATGTATAGAGAGCCCACAAACATGTAACATTTAAAAAAATATTAATAACAAAAATGATTTTATATAAAGAAATAACCACATGGGTATATGTTTTTACTTCCAAATATGATTAAAGCATGTATTGACATTAATATGTAGAATCTGAATTATAAAATATTTCAATATGAACTATGTATACGCCATTTTATTTACTTGTTTATAGTATTTGTATTAAGTTATCATATATACATACATAGCCGATATAAATACTCCCTGCGTGGAGCTTTTTTGATCTTTATTTTGAACACTACAGAAGAATTATACTCCCTGTGTGGAGAACATAGATCCACATTTTTTATACTCTTTCTGTTGACTGGCAACAACCACTCAAACAACATATGCAGAATGTATCTACAATATGTAATTTTCTAGATTAATGAAATTTACGATTTTTCTAAAGGAAATGTATATATATATATATATAACATTTTATTAGTTAAAAAATTTAATATGAATTCATATATATAAAAAGAGAGAATTATTATTCTATTCATACCTTTTTTAGGAGATTTGTAATTCATTTTCTTTTAATATGGAGTTGACATGTAATATTTTTTATATATAACATATTATTAGTTAAAAAAATTAATATGAATTTATATATAAAAGAGAGAATTATTATTTTATTCATAAGTTTTTTTAGGAGATTTGTAATTCATTTATTTTTTAATATGGAGTTGACATGCAACGTTTAAAAAAGCAAGCATGTAACATTTAAAAGAGAGAGAGAGAGACCTATGCATATATGATTAGCGCATATATTAACATTTTGATGTGTAGAATGTGGATCATAAATAAAATATTTCAATATCAATTGAGGTATTTGAATGAAAAATAATTGACAAGTTGGGGGCTTTGAAGAAGCGGGGGTTCTTGTGGCTAAACCCTAGCCACCATTGCTCCTTGTTTCATATAACCCCTTATCTTCCATTTGGTTTGAGTGCCGCCATGGTCATTGTTTTTTTTCGTTACAGGTGTTTTTATTAGCGTTTTGGTTTGTGCTCAAGGTCCCTTCATGTGCAGGTGTCGCCTTTCTGTTGGAGCTTTTCGTTGGTTTGTCGTGTGCTAGGGTCTTATTGCATGGCCATGGCTGCTCGCAGGTTTTCTACCACCGGTCGTAGTTTGTTCTCTGTTGTTGTCTTTGGGTGTCGTCTGGTTGGGTTCCTTTCCTGATCTTGTGTCACTTTTCCTTCTCAGCTTTGAGGTCATGGCTTTTGATGCTTCTTCAATAGTGTTCCATGGTCTTTTGCCATTCCTTGCTGAGTTTTGACCCGGGTTTATCTGTTTCTAATTTGATGATGTGTGTGTGCCTTGTACCCTTTCATCTTCTGGGTTTTATGTTGGGGTTGTGTGGCTCTCTATGTAATGCACGTTGCCTATATATGGGCTTGTTTGATGCTCCCTTCAGAGTTATTCGACGGGTCTGTAGGCCTTGTTTCCATTTTTTCTTCTAGAGTTGTGGCCTATGGCTGTTTATAGTATTTTTTTTTTTGTTAAGCTTGGCAGGACCATTCCATTTTCTATTAAATATAAACATGTTTACACCACACAGATAAAACGAGTAGCCTCAACTTTCCCCGAAGGGAAACCAAGTCTGTTGGCCACCAGTCAACAGTATAAGCCATCCAAAAAGAAAACTGTCTTAGTCTTTCCAGCCAGGCTATATATGTCTCTACTTCATGACCAAACACTACTTAACTATATAAACTGATAATTGCAACATGGAAATTAAAAGCTATCTGCATAAGACAAAATTATGGACGGGTGTTGTTCTAATACTTCTTCTCCTCTGAGACAGATGCAACGGGTGTCGGGTCCTGGGCAGATTCACTAGGCATACCATACAGCTCTAGGATGCAAGGAATATGGTAGTCTATTATGTCCAGCCGAATGTCTTGCTTATGCAACTGAAAGCGGATTTTCTCCATATCCTTCTTGTAATTCGACAATATTTGTAGTGTCACTGCCATCCCAACTGAGATTTGCTCCATAGCCTTGCTTAATAGGCTCTTCATGAGCCAATACAGATACAAAGTTTGCTTAAACTGATTTATTCTTCCGCGGGTGTTTCCCAAATCCGGGACTAAGGTCCTCTAGTTTTCCATCTCCTCCTCTAATGCATTGCCTTTTTCACTTCCTCTTCCCATTCTTCCAGCAGCTTCCAGATGTGCTAATTTGTCCCCTCATGGTAAGCTTCTGTTGCCTCTGTTATGAGGTGTTCAACTGATTTTTCGCCCTTGAGTGGTTCCGATGTACTCGACCCCTTATCTTTGCTTGGGAGTCAGGCCTCTTCTACCACGCCCATGGCCTTGCGCAGCACGTGCCATACCCTGATGTCCTGAGCACTAATGACATCCATAGTAAGTTAGTTTGAAACACAGGATTGAAACAATACACCACCTCACCCATTCCTTATTCCTTGCAGTAGGGTACATGTTGCTTGGTTTCTCTTCATTGCCTGTTCTCGCCACAGTCTTGTTAGGGTGGGTCAGAGCCCGCAGCCCCCAGTGGCGAAGGCCCCGACCCCAGCCCCTTGAAGCACGCTTTCCCCCTCTCCAATTCTCGCAACCATATGCACGTTTATCATTCCATACCCATGCCAAGCTTGCATTCTTCCTTGAAATTTGCAATATCCTAGCTATGACTTGGGTTCCTATCCCCCATTTCCTCCGCCTTAGAGCTCTTGTCACTTGTTTCCCCCCTAGTTAGGTCTCCACCCATCATTTTTGGTAACCCAGTGCTTACTATGTGAATTGCGGGCATGGCGGCATCCTAGGACGCCTACCACCTGCTTTCCCCTGCTCCCATCTGTGCTCCACTGCGCTTCCTGCATTACCCTACGATTGACAAGCTTCCCCCCCCATTGATGGACGAGTGCAATGCTTCCCAGCCTAACTGTGGACAATTTCCCCTCCCCAAACGTCATGGGTTTTACCCATTTGACATAAGGAAAAGATGCAAATCCAGGCCATGGTGAGCAGTTGCCTACCCCATTGCCACCAGCAATTTCCTATCCCCAGATAGACCCCCTTACATCCCAGCTTAACCACAACAAGACCATAATTACAGGTTTGAGGTGGATCTAAATAACATAACACGGAGTTCGCAGCTATTTGACGACGACAACCCTGGTTCTTCACATTCCGACGCTCGCCACCAGCTTTGAACCACCACCCTTCTCCATACACTATTGCACTAAGACTGCACGTCGAAATGACCCTCCATCCAATATACCCTGTTGTTCCTCCAGTCCCGCCATCTTTCCCACTTCCTCGGCTTGCCATCATGCCGAAGGACACCACACCCCCTTCCTCGAGCATGTGGGGGGTGATAGTATTAAGTGCCCAAGTAACCAACATAACTACACCCATGCGCTCCCAATTGTTGGCCCACTTCCCGATCAGGATGTTGTCTATAGTATTTTTACTTATATGTATGTAAGGCATTTTTTTTAGATGTTGAATGTTTTCTGGAATGCACTCGCGCATATACAAAATGTAATTTTCTTCTTCTCTGATGAATAAAATTATGTGTCATTTTTCCACAAAAAAAAAGTCAATGTCAACTCTGTATGTGTGTGTGGTTAAAACATTTTATTTGTGTGTTGCTCAAAATCAACATAGATCCATCTTAACTTTGAATATACCAAGACCTAAGTGGAATCAAATATTTCAACGTGCAATCATTTCCTTGAGTTTTTGATTCAAAAAAAATGTTTGTATCTTGGGAGATTTGATCCCTTTGGGCGCTTCTTAGATTAAGATTTAAGATGGATATATTTTGGTATAATAATATTCATAACAAAAAAAAATCACATATACACACAACAAGAGAGAGTGTGTGTTCCTATTCCACGGATACATGTTTTCTAATTCCCAATATGAAGGAGACTCTATTTAAAAATATTTTAATTTCAACTGTGTATATATTATATAAAACAATTAAAAATAAAAAATTCCCGTGGTTCAAACTTTTTATTGGTGTGTTGCTCAAAATCAGAGAGATGTGAAATTCTTTTTATGCTCAACAAGGTGTTTACACACACACACATATAAAGAACCAACATAGATGCATCTTAGCTCAGATCTATCAAAGCATTGAGAGGGACACAAGCTCTAGAGGTGCAAACCTTTTCTCAAATAAGATTTGATCCCTCTCGACGCTTAGCAGATTCATTGGTTTTAGAATAAGATTTTTTCAATTTCAATTTAATTATTAATAAGGTTAAATAAACCACTTGCGAGCTTAAATGCATTAAAACATGAATTTAATTAAATGATCATTCTTATAGGTGTGTTTATTTTCGAATATGACTTTTACAATTTTAATTTAATTATTAATAATTATTAGGTGGACGGTAGGGATTTAACATCCATATAATATTTTAGAATATTATTATAGTACACACAAATCAAGGGTTGTGATTTATCTCCAAAGGAATTATGCTAATTTTTCCCTTTTAATTAAATTCATTAATATAAAAAATGCCATATGCACAAGTGTGATATGAAATGAGTTATGATTTTTGGGCATGTGGTATATTGATACACTCAGGTATTGGTCCATGATATTGTAATAAATTCTATTTATAAATTAATAATCTTCAAGATAAAGTGAGGGTGAATCTAGATGATTAAGAATCTTGTTATATGTTTCTTTAAATGCAAATATGAAGTATTATGTAAACCATGAGATTCAATGTTCAAATCCTCCTTGGATCAAACCAACAAAAACATAAAAAAATAAAAAATAAAATAAATTATTACACCGTGAGATGTATGATAAAGTAAATATTTTAAGTCTTACTATGAATTAATGCTTATCAAAATTTACCCACCACCCATAATAATGTTCCTTTTTGAAATGAGGAAATTTTAACAAATAAACCATTTGGCAATGAGCACGTCAATCAACACAACAACATCATATTTGATAGTAAGGGCAAATACCATGTACTCAACACATGAAGTTTAGAGGACAAGTCATGTGTTGAAGTTGATTGAATAATAAGCACATACTAAATTCCAAAGTTGAAGACGACGCCTACGCCTTATTGTCGAGAGGTGCTCTCCCACCCAGTGTGGAAGAGATGTTTAAAGGTCTTGTCCTATCCTATTAAACATTTTGACTCGGTCAAATTATATAAAAATAAAGTAAAAATAAAATAAATCTAATAATTAAAATAAAATTGAGGTAAATTAGTGAATTTATAGTTTGTAG
This sequence comes from Pinus tabuliformis, assembly GCA_031772625.1. NCBI lineage: Eukaryota > Viridiplantae > Streptophyta > Pinopsida > Pinales > Pinaceae > Pinus > Pinus tabuliformis. Next base: position 299,248,794 of record CM062807.1, on the reverse strand, counting down.
TTTTTTAGCTCCAAGTTGTGGCAAGACATAGTTTTTCCCATGGTATTCTTCTCTAATGTAGCCTATTTAAAGACATAAAATTCATTTTGTAATATCATGCATACACTGTTAAACATTTTGACTAAGTCAATTTACATCAAAATAAAACTAAAAACTAAATTAAATTAATAATAAAATAAAATTAATAATTAAAATAAAATTGAGGTAAATTAGTCAATTTATCATTCGTAGTTTTTTAGCACCAGTTTGTGACGACCCATGATTTTTCCTATGGAAGTCTTAAGTTATGGTATTCTTAACCCATGGTTTTCCCATGGTATCCATTTCTAATGTAGCCTATTTAAAGGCATAAAATTCCATAGGATTTACAACAACCATAGTCTCGTGTCATGCAAAAATTAGTGGTTTTTTGACTCCAGGTTTTGACATCCCATGTCCTCAAGCATGTAGCACAGATAAATTCAACAAATCTAAGCTTATTTACCAATCCAAGGAAAACAAACCAGGAGATAGAAGGAGGCCTATTGCACGGAGGGTTCCTTTCCATTAATTGAAGCTTGAGATCTCCAAGTCGAGGTAGTCGATCGTTGAGGAATAGGGCTTTCCATTTCGACTCTTGAAAGAAATTCTTACAAGATTATTATCTGCCATTAAAAAATTATAAAAATACTGAAACATTTATTATTGGCATTACGAAGATCCATAAAATTGGTATAAGAAATTTCACAATTGACATAAGTCCTCTAAATTTATATCTATATAGATCTAGACATAATAAATGGAACTGAAGTAAGTATGAAATGTTTTCACAGACCATATAAATTAACAAATGATGTATGAAAGTTTCACAGATATCGAACTATCCAAATGACTGTATATTAAATACATAGATTGGATGTGGTTGCAATATTCAATGATTATTTTTTGCACCAAAATGTGCTCTCCATTTACATTAGTGAGAGCATATAATTTAGGAGAGAATAATTTGATATGTTATTTTGTTTTTTCAAAAAAGATTCAAATCTCTTGAAATGAAAATATGATTTAATTCCTATCAACTCTTGGTAGATCCACATTTAAAATAAATCTCGACATAATTATCATTAAAAAATAACTAAAATATATTATTGTTAAAAAATAATTGATATGTGAAAATACACAATCACCCACTCATATTTATAAAAGTTATTTATTTTTAATAAATAAAAATGTAATTTTTAATCATAATACATTTTCTAAAATAAATTTAGATTACTTAATTAAAATGTATTGTTATATGTTTTAAGAATGATGATAAACCTCACATAAAATGGCATTACATTCTAATTGCTATACACACCTTTTATTATTACGTTTTTATTTGTAATATATATATATAAGTTTTCCTTTCCTTTGGAATGTTAAATGTTAATGTATGTACTAGTGAAAACGAGCTTAAATATTTTTGTGTTCATAACTTAATAAATCACATATATAAATTATTATATGATTTCCATTATAAAATCAAATAATTAATATAGTGTAATAATGATGGTTAATCTCTCTATATTAGATCATTTGATGTTTTTTTTTATTCCACTTTCTTTTAATACGCTTATTATTATTCACACTCATTTATTGATTTTCTCGATTTCTGGCCCAAGCAAAATCATCGATTATATCAGAATAGTTTAGTTTCGTCACACTTTCTTCATTGTGGTTATTTTAGGAGCTAGAACATCAATTATATCAAAATAGTTAAGTAGTTTCGTCACACTTTCTTTGATCTATGTTTTAGTGTGACTATGGTCTCCAATTGGCACCAATTAGTTTGTAGTGTGACTATGGTTTCCAGTTGGCGCCAATTAGTTTGTAGTGTGACCAATAGTGAGCCTATGACAAGTTCTATAGAAATTTAATATGTGAAAATAACTTATTCTACATCATGTTTAATGTAACCATGATTTAAACATGAATTTGTTGAATCAATATCATATTTCACCTATTCTATCTAAGAACATATTTTCCATGATGTTTAATGTAACCATGATTTAAACATGAACTTGTTGAACCATTAACAGATCTCACCCATATTATCTAAGTTTTCTTTTTATAATGAGTTTCATTTTTTCCCTTAATCCATAAAAGGTTCATACTTCACTTCTCCCTGACCAATTTATAAATGATTCATACTTAGTCCAATTTTTAAGGCTTGTGTGGAGATACATCTTTCTGAAGTAACCTTTTGCGGTATGCACATTAGTTTTCTTCACAAAAGACTTCTACATTCTTCATACTTCGATGATTTTTTTTGTGTGTGTGTGGAAGAGTCCAACATTCTTTTTGGCACACAACCTTTTCCTCACACACCCCAACTTTTGCACTTTATGTAGTAAAGAACCTCACACACTCCAACTTCTGCACTTCACATAGTAAAGAATCTTGCACCTTGTTATCGTTTAGTTCTATAAGAGTGATCTATCTTCCAATGAATTGTACTTAGTGAAATTCATGTAAGTATGTCTAACACACCTTTCAAGGGTAATTCAAGATGCATTTAAGAAAACTTGATTTTCAAGATAAAAGTGATTGGTTACTTTTGGTAATGATAATGATGGCCACTTGACAACTATTGAACAATTACACTCCAATTTTAAAGAAATCGACAAAGAAATATTTGCACTCAAGAGTAAAGTAATATATTTTAATTCTACCTATAAAAGATTAAATATAAGACTAGATTAAAAGATCCTTAACAAAAATCTTTAATCATGAATAAACATCAAAGGTAGTTACATCAAGAAGATTCAAAAGCAGAGATATATTCTCCAACACTTGGATACTGAAGAGGAGAGATAGTTTCATCCATCATTCTTCTACAAATTGTGTGAGCGTATATTATTTTTGAAGTAATTTCCCTTCTTTCTTCTTAATCTTTGATCATCTAGGTTTATTCCATTTGTAAAGTCGATTCTTGACTATATTTATCTTTTCTTCCACATTACTATATAATTTAATTTGGTCAATGAGAGCACCATCCCAGTCTGTTTAGGATGAATACATTTCTTTTATCATTTAAGTATCAAGATGATTTGTAAATTGTCGTGAATATTCCACTTAACAGTTTGTCACAATAGATATGATAAAATTATACTTAAAAATATGAAATCTACACTATGAGGGTTTATTTCTCTATTTTTGGGTTTGTTTATTATGTATACGTGAAAATTATAATTATGCAAAAAATAGAGAACAACGAAACAAAAACTTACAAACTATGATTGGCACAAGATATAATCTAGGAAACCCTTTCAAGAGAAAACCCATTTGGAAGATGAGGCCACTCTGCTCTCTTTCTCTAAATAGAAAATTGTTGCTAGTACAAAGAAGTAAGGTTGTTGCATGTGGGTTGGTATAGTTCACAAATCTTTTATGTGTGCTCTTTCCCTTTCCCTCTTGTCTACTCTGCTCGTTTATGGAACAAATGCACTCTAAAAGAATGAACCCCTTTTCCTCATAGTGGCTCAATTATAACATAACTTGATAGCCTACTAGTGATTACGTTTGACTCCCTCAACTCTTAACCAAAGTTACAATATGGAACTTTCTAGAGTCGTCTTCATTATGATCATGTGGCTAGCCCCTTTCCCATGAATAATGGGGGCTAACATGACATCCTCTCAAATTATGGTGGTCAAAACAAGAAGTTCAACGTCTGATTGACATAAATTTTGTATACAGACTCCGATTGAGGTGATTCTTGTGTCATTGGAAAGGTCTTTATGTGTAGAATATGAGAAAAAGATGATGCAGTAAATCAACAAAGAATTCTCTCAAAAGGTTGCAGACCCCAATTTGATAAACAGGGCCTCGCTCGTAAAAATGGTCTTGTGAGATGATTCCATCACTTTTTCCACTCTAAAAGCACTGAGATAGATGACAAACAATATAATGATCCAATCTGAATTACACCTCCCAATTTTAAAAAGCTTTTGGTCGCCAAAATATTTTGTTGAATAAAATAAAGAAATTTTTCGTCTACCTTCTCTCACCTTCACTATTTTCCCTTACCTAAAAATTTCCTTTTGAGTCCGACACTTACTGTCAAAAGCATATGTTGCAACATTGCTCGCTGCTCACACAACTAGTTGGGAAATGGGTCTATATATAGACAGAAAAAAGTTGTTGCGTCAGAACAGAAAAGGTCCCGCCCTCGAGAATGTAAAACCACTCAAAAATATTTGTAACGGTACACCATTCATCCATGTATATTTTTATGTTTAGAAAAGTACGTCGTCTGTTGGAGAGTATTAACACCCAATAAAATTCAACAATTGTGCTGGTCCTTGTCATCGTTTTTTCTGCATTTTCTTACAATATTATATGACCAAAAGACTTTTATCATGAGACGTCTATGGAAGAGTAATAATGTTCAATACACTTGAAGCAATTTATTGGGTTTTGGTTCTCTTTATTGTGTTTATGTTTCTTATTTTATTTGAAAGTGTAAGATTCGTTGAATTTGAATTGATTTTTTTAATTTGAATTTTTTAATTTGTATTATATTTGATAATTAAAAAATAAATATTTTTTAAATATAATTTAATTATATTATTAACGTAATTATATTAGTAAATATAATTGATATGTAAAATAATAATATTATTTTTTTAATTTTAATTTATATTATTTATTATTTACCTTATGATTTTATAATTATATTAATTAGATATAACACTATAAATATAAGTTCTGAAAAAAAAAATACAATTTTGGTCTCTATTTCGAGAATCAAACATTTTGCTATGTCTTTCTTTCTCCTTCCACAAAAGTTTCGATATTTTATAGGATAAGCTAGGCAACAACAAAAATTTAGGTATTGCGTAATTTATATAGAATAAAAAAATTATTATTTTTAATAAATAAAAATGTAATTAAAGTGAAAATTACATTTTTATTTATTAAAAATAATAATTTTTTTTATAAATATAAATAGGTAATTAGGTAATTGTGTTTTTTTTCATATATATATAATTTGAATGAGAATGAAATTATATATTTTTGTGTTTATAATTTGCTATATCATATATATTATTGATTTTTATTATAAAATCAAGTTATATTATTGATTTTTATTATAAAATCAAGTTATTAGTCCACTGTAATATTGATAATGAAATTATATATTTAAATTAATTATTTGATGTTTTTATTTATTTTATTTATTTTTAATATGTTATTATTATTCATATTCATTTATTAATTAAAAAAAATTCACTAAATATTTTTAAAAAACCTCCAATTCGTGGTTATAAATTTTGGCCTTTTAGGAATTGGCACATCAATTATATCAAAGTAAGTAAATAGTTTCAACACAATCTCATTGATCTATTTTTTCAGAGAAAAAAAACCAACATAGATTTATATTAAGAAAATATAAAGATCCTCCATACATAAGGCTGCAGATTCAGCTGAAAAGAAGCCCCACATGTTTTGAAAAAAGGAAATACGTTTACGGATAGTCCGAAAGCTCCATATCAGAAGCAGGAAAAAAACCTACACATCACATCTATATAGCCCACATGACCTGGATTGCCACAGATTTATACAGAAGCAGGAAGAGATAGTCCACATAATGTTTTCATTTACAGATAACACATACGAAAATAGGAACAGACAGATCGTCCTAGAAGCAGAGATCCAAAAATATAAAGACTGTTACCAGCAAAACCGGAGCAGAAAAAAAAGACCCCAGAATCATATTGCAGGCACATTTGGCGAACAGACATTTTGATGAAAAGATTCATGGCAAGCCAGGATTCGCTGAAGAATGGCATGAAGGGGAACCCCTGAACCTTGGAAGATTTGATCATTTCGCCAGATCCACAAGAACCAACAGGAAATGATAAACAACGACCTCCAAGATGAGGATTGTTTGCTCCACCAAATGAAGGCATCCTGGACAGAAGAGAAGATAATGTAAGGAAAACCAAACTGTAAAGACAAATCATACCAGATATTGAGAGACGAAGCACATTGAAAGAACATGTGCAGGTTTGATTCCGCATCATTGAGGCGCATAGAACATCTGCTCGGCCCCTGCCATGATTTCCTCTGAATGAGCTCCCATGTAAGATTTTTGTTCCAAAATAACAGCCAAGAGAAAATAATCATTTTGAGAGGACATGCAACCTTCCAGAGACAGGGGGGAAACTGCGACTGAGTACTGCCTTCAGTGATAGAGATCAGATCAGCATAGATAATCTTTACGCTCATTGACTGATTGGATCTTTTGAGGCCCCAAACCAGAAGATCTTTTGTACCTGATCGCGTGATTCCAAAGCTGCAAACGCTCGCTTTTACCAAATTCCACTGGGAGAACATCAAAAGGGGGAGATGCAGGTCTTCACCATCTTTCCAAACCGGGGATAGACCAGACCATTCTTTTATCAGCTTATCCCAAGTAAAGCATCCCAGCCTATGAAAAGTGAGGATCAACGGCAGAGGAAACGAGAACTCCCGGGCACAAGAAATAGGATCATAACCAATGAGCATACTAGCTCTCGAGCAAAGATTCCAGCTAAAACACTTCATGAAGAAATGATGCACTTTCCTGAGACTCTGCCAAATCGACGATCCCCTCCTGATACCAATGGACCGCCTCCTGTACCAATATTCAATACTCTTGTCTCGAAGGTATTTTGCCTTTATAATCTTACTCCATGGTCCGTCGCCAAATATACCTCGATGAAGAGATTTACATAGAAGGGCATTTCTGAAGGTGCGCAAATCCAACAGGCCCCATCCACCGGCACTTTTTGGTTTCGAAATAGCCGAGAGCTTAACAAGATGAATTTTGTTCTGAAATGAATGGCCTCCCCATAGGAAATTCGCAATCAATCTGTTCATATGGTTTATAGTGCTAGCGGGGAGATAGAAAATATGAGCCCAATAGACTGAAAGTTGAGTAAGGACGGCCTGTACAAGGATGAATATGCCAGCCAGATAAAGAAATTTTAACTCCCATGCTGAAATCCTTTTATAAAACCGATCTATTAGCCATAACCAATCCATATTTGAGTTCCCTTTTGCCTTTAAGGAGAAACCCAAGTATTTAAACCCTTGCTTTATTGAAAGAGGAGCAATACTCATCAGATCAGATATCCAGAGAACAATCTCCATATTTGAATCATTATGAAACAAGGAGGATTTTTCCTTATTGATAAACAGGCCTGTAGCTCTCTGAAATTTGGTGAGAATATCATTTATGCAAATCCACGAGGCCTTACAAAGCATAGCAAAGATAAGGACATCGTCCACAAAGAGATTATGAGAAAGGGAGACTTCCTTACAAATCTTTACCGGGCGGCATCGCTTCTCCACAACTGCTTTATTTATCTGCAAACTGAGAGAGTTCATTACCAGAATGAAGAGCAGTGGGGAAAGGGGGCATCCCTGTCGGAGTCCTCTCTCCGCTTGGAAAAAAGGCGAAGGATATCCGTTTACTATTACTGAATATTTGACATTCTCAACACAGCTCATTACCCAATTAACACTTTGAGACTTCAGTCCAATTTTTGCCAGTAGGATTCTTAAAAAACCCCAATCCACACAATCATAGGCTTTTTGCAAGTCAATCTTGAGGATGGCCGCGTCCCTATTTTTTGACAGCATTGAGAACAGAGCTTCCTGTGTCATGGCAACCGCAAGTTAAAAATAATTAATATTATTTTATATTAATGGAGAAAATGGTTACATTGTTGTAACGTTCTCCCTAGTTTAGGATTAGTTCCTAAAGTTTAGGGGTTTGGGTGCAACTTCCTAATTCCTAGTATTGTATTTAATGATGTAATCTTTCATTGATGAATAATAGAGTATACGAGAGTGATCTCTCTGTTTTGGTGAGTGTAGTCTCCAGGTGCAGGCCACACCTGAGAGCTACATCTCTTTCTTTTCAATTCTGTTCACATTTTATCTTGGTATCAGAGCTCAGATTGGGTGAGCCTGATCTTTTGTCACCTTGTGGTTGAAGTGCCTTTTTTGTAGCTAGCTTACCTGTGTGGCAGAATTTCCTGTGTGGCTTGAAGTGCCTTTGTGGCCACGTGTACACAAGAGCTCTGTGCTCAATTGAGCAGGTGGACTGCAGAACACCTCGCTCGGACTCAGATTATTATTATTATTATTATTATTAATTTTTTTTTTTTTTTTTTTTTTTTTTTTTTTTTTTTTTTTTTTTCTGAGTGGAGAGGATATTGGCGCGCTTTTTGCGCTGACAGAAGCGCCAAGAGGGGGAATTAGCGCGGATTTGTTGGGATTAATCGCGCTAGAGCACCAGAACATCCAATTGGCGCGGAATTTAAGGAGGAAATCGCGCCAACAAAAATACTCTAACCGATTTTTTAATTGGCGCGGATTTTTCACTCGGGATCACGCCAACACAAAGAGGATTTTTCGCTCGCTGATTGAGGACGCGCCAATCTTCCTTCAAGGGGATCTGCGGGAAGCCTCAACTTCGTTTGGCGGTTTGCAAGGGGTGCAGATCGGCGAAGTTGCAGATCTATCCGGGAGAGGCAGATCGGATCAATTTTTTATCAGATCGGATCTTCGGCTGTATTGAAGACGCCGAATTTTCTCGTTGGAGCGGGATTGCCAGACACTGTAGATCGGTGGCAGAGGTGACAGATCGATCTGACAGGTATTGTTTTTTTGTTGTTGGGTAGATTCAGAATGAGTAATACGATGGAATCTTACCTTAACGAGTCTGGTAAACTTAATGGATCTAACTTCACAAATTGGAAGTTTAAGATCCAGACCTTGCTCGAGGGTGTGAATGCTTGGTCCATAGTTACAGGCGATGAGCAGAAGCTGAATGGAGGGCCACAGGAGCAAGATTGGGAAAAACGAGAGAACAAGGCCAAAGTCTTGTTGAAGATGTCTGTGAAAGACAATGTTATTGCGCACATCAGAGACTGTAAAACGTCCGTGGACATCTGGACGAAAATCAAAAGTCTGTATGAGACCCAGAATACAAGCAGAGTCTTGGCACTTAAAAGCAAGCTATTTTCAATGAGGATGGACGAAAGGGAGACTGCTACTGCATTTGTTGCGCGAATTAAAGATGTGAAAGACGAATTGGGGGCCATCGGAGTGGCGGTGTCTGATGAAGATCTTGTTGCAATCACAATGAACGAGATGCGTGATGATTTTCAAACGTTCATCACTGGAGTATCGGCAAGGGAGAAAGCGCCCTCATTTGATGATCTCACTGGGATCTTGCAGCAAGAGGAGGAGTGGCAGCAGAACTTGAACCCCCAGAGTGATGATCTTGCGCTGATGGTGAAACGACGATCATCCAAAGGAAAGTAGTCACAGCAGCAATCAAAGCAGAAAGGAGGAACATCACATAAGAATTTGCATTCTCATAAAGGTATGCTTGCAAATTATTCTGAAAAGAAATGTTATTATTGTGGAAAGAAGGGTCATATACAGAGTGAATGTTATAAGAAGCAGGCTGATGATGCAAAGAGGAGGCAGGCAAATGCAAAGCACAGAGGATACTTTGTTGAAGAAGAAGACTTCAGTCATGAATTTCGACTGTTCACAGTCGATTGTGCCCTTTCAGCATCTAATGAAGATGACATTTGGTATGTCGATTCCGGTGCATCCTCTCACATGACAGGGAAAAAGGAATTTTTTGATAGTCTTGAAGAAAGTATAAATGGATCAAAAATATATCTAGGAGATGACAGTGGATACGAGATTAAAGGTCATGGGGTGATTTCAGTTAAGTTACCAAATGGAAAAATTAGTCACCTTACAAATGTTTTATATGTACCTGGAATTAAGAAAAATATGATATCTGTATCCATGATGGCTGATCAAGATATGCAAGTCGAGTTTTTCAAGACTCATTGTGTGATAAAGGATTGCAGGAATGAAATAGTTGCAACAGGCATGCGAGTTGGAAGCTTATACAGACTCGATGCAAAAAGCATACCAAAGCAAGCCATGGTTGCAGGAGGATCGACAGCCGAACAACTCTGGCATCAGAGGTTCGGTCATTTGAATTTGCAGGACCTCATGTTATTGCAGAAGAAAGGTATGGTCGAGGGACTCCCTATCTTTCATAATATTCAGTTAAATTGTGATGGTTGTGCCTTAGGAAAAATGCATAGAGAACAGTTTCCTGTGCATGATAGGAGGAAGGAAACAAACATTTTAGAACTAGTGCACACTGATGTATGCGGACCTATGCAGACAAGGTCGCTAGGAGGAGCATACTATTTTTTGTTATTTACTGATGACTGCACTAGATATTCATGGGTTTATTTTTTGAACAAGAAAAGTCAGACTTTCCAGTGCTTTATAGAATTTAAAACCTTGGTGGAAAAGCAGTTTGGTAAGAGTATAAAAATTCTCCGATCTGATCAAGGGGGAGAATACAAGCTAAAGGAATTCATGAAATTCTGCAAATCTCACGAGATCGTTCAGCAGTATACAGTGCCACACACAACACAGCAGAATGGAGTTGCAGAGCGCAAAAACAGAACCTTGGTGGAGTGTGCAAGGAGCATGTTACAAGGTAAGGGTCTGTCTAATAGCTTTTGGGCAGAGGCTATTAATACTGTTGTATATTTGAAGAACAAAAGTCCTACCAGGTATCTTGGCTTCAAAACCCCTTTTGAAGCTCTATATGGATTTAAACCAGCAGTAAACCATCTAAGAGTATTTGGGTCAAAAGCATTTGCCCATATACCCAAAGCTGATAGGAAGAAATTAGATCCTAAAGCTGTGAAATGCATTTTTGTTGGTTATGGCACAAAATTTAAAGCATATAAATTGTTCAATCCTGAGTCTCGTAAGACATTTTCAAGCAGGGATGTAGTGTTTCATGAATAGGTACAGGAAGGGAAAGATGACATTGGTGATGATTGGCACATTCCATTGTTGTTGGAGGAAAACAGCGAGGATGAAAGAGAGCAGGAGCAGAAAGAAGAGCAGAAAGAAGAGCAAAAAGAAGAACAGCAAGAAGGTGATAATGCAAGCCCAGTCATAGCAGAAGAAAAAAAATTTGAGGTAAGTCCCCTACCAAGGAGGTTAGGTAGGAAGACTCAATTACCATTAAAATTGAGAAACTATGCTTTGATGTCAAAGGTTTTGAACATTGTAGAACCCTCTAATTATAAAGAAGCTAGTCAATTTAAGGAATGGAGAGCTGCAATGAATGAAGAAATGGAATCAATTCTTAGAAATGATACTTGGGATTTAGTTGAGCTGCCTAAGAATAAAACACCCATAGGATGCAAATGGCTGTTTAAACCAAAAATGAATGCAGATGGAAGTATAGAAAAGTTAAAAGCTAGGCTGGTTGCAAAAGGATATTCACAGCAGGAAGGTATAGATTTTGATGATACTTTTGCACCTGTAGCAAAGTTAAATACAATCAGAATGCTTATTGCTTTAGCTACTAAATGTAATTGGGAATTACACCAGCTTGATGTTAAATCTGCATTTTTAAATGGTGATTTAAAAGAGGAAATTTACTTAGTACAACCAGAAGGATATGTAAAGCAGGGGCAGGAACATCTTGTTTGCAGATTGAAAAAGGCTTTATATGGTTTAAAGCAAGCACCCAGGTCTTGGTACGAAAAGGTTGATTCTTTCTTTATAGAGCATGGTTTCCATAGAATTTTAAATGACCCAAATTTGTATACCAAGTACAATAATCAGGGGCAGATTATTTTGATTTCTTTGTATGTGGACGATATGATTATAACAGGAAATGCAGATGATTTAATCAGAGGAATCAAAAGGCTTATGGCACAAGTTTTTGAGATGAAGGATCTCGGAAGCCTTCACTACTGTCTGGGATTAGAAGTATGCAGAGATACTGGGCAAACTTTTCTTACCCAAGGGAAGTATGCCAGAAATCTGTTGGAAAAGTTTGGTATGGATCAGTGTAGAGCAGCAGCGACACCTTTGCAGCAGAATCTGAAATTGAACAGTGATGATGGCACTAAGGAGGTTGATGCCACAATGTACAGACAGCTGGTTGGCAGCTTGATATATCTTACAACAACCAGACCTGACTTGGCATACTCTGTTAGTGTATTGAGCCAATTCATGTCGAAACCGCTTGAAAGTCACTGGATAGCAGCAAAGAGCGTGTTGAGGTATCTTTGTGGTACTGTTAATTATGGTATTTTATACACTGATGTATCTGATGTTACTCTAGCAGGTTTTTCAGACTCAGACTAGGCAGGTAACCTGGATGATCGGAGGTCCATCACATGTTATGCATTCAACATAGGTTCAGGGGTCATAGCTTGGAGCAGCAAGAAGTAGAGTACTGTAGCCTTGTCTTCATGTGAAGCTGAGTATCAAGCATTGTGTGCAGCAACGTGTGAAGTGATCTAGTTGAGAAGGCTTCTCAAAGATGCAGGAAAAGAACAGAAGAATCCCACTTCCATCAAAAGCGACAACCAGAGCACCATTAAATTAGCATACAATCCAGTGTTTCACAAAAACACCAAACATATAGACACTCAGTTCCATTTTGTTAGAGAGAAAATACAGTCAAAAGAAATTGCTGTTGAATATTGTAAAACTTGTGACAATGTGGCTGATATTTTCACAAAGCCTCTTGCACGAGTGAAATTTGAATTGTTTAGAAAGATGCTAGGAGTCCAGGAGAACCCTTTCTCCATTAGGGGGGGAGTTAAAAATAATTAATATTATTTTATATTAATGGAGAAAATGGTTACATTGTTGTAACGTTCTCCCTAGTTTAGGATTAGTTCCTAAAGTTTAGGGGTTTGGGTGCAACTTCCTAATTCCTAGTATTGTATTTAATGATGTAATCTTTCATTGATGAATAATAGAGTATACGAGAGTGATCTCTCTGTTTTGGTGAGTGTAGTCTCCAGGTGCAGGCCACACCTGAGAGCTACATCTCTTTCTTTTCAATTCTGTTCACATTTTATCTCCGCATCCAAAATAAAACGACCCTTTAAAAAGGCATGTTGGTCCCCCGAAATAAAGGAATTTAAGATAGGCTTCATTCTTTCCGCAATGATTTTTGAGGATATTTTGAACATGATGTTGCAAAGCGAGATAGGTCTAAAATCATGAAAGGACTCAGACCTCTTCTTTTTTGGAATTAGAGCTATAAATGTTGAAGTAGTGGCAGAATGGATGCTTCCAGACATCCGAGATGCTTCGACCATCCACAGCAAGTCTGATTTAAGAAGGTCAAATAAGTGGGAGAAGAATTCAATTGGCCATCCGTCCGGGCCCGAATTTTTATCCTTTTTAAAGGATTTGATAGCTTTTAAAAGTTCATCTTCAGAAATTGGCTTAATAAACTCATCATTTGCAGCTTCATCAAACATTTCCGGAACCAACTCTATTCCCCACATAGCATCTTGAAAGAGAACCTCCCTTCTTTTATATTGATTTTGGAAAAATCTCACGGCCTCCATCGTGATCTCATGCTGTGATATGAGAACATTTCTGGTTCCGTCTTTTATGCTCCAAATGGAGTTCCTTTCTCTCCTTGCATTTGCAAATTTATGGAAGAATCTCGTATTTCTGTCTCCCTCCTTGAGCCATATGGCTCTGCTTTTTAGGCGCCATGTAGCCTCCTCCTTTAGCAGGATCATTTGTTTCCTTTTCTCCAACTTCCTTATCATGCTTTTTAGTTCTAAAGAAAGACTATTGGGATCAGCTATCTGTAGAAGGGAATCCAGTTCCTTCCGTGTATTTTCCAGCTCTTGTTTATCCTTTCTCCTCTTTTGATTTTGCCATTCCTTCGTCACGGCCCGCAAGCTCTCCATTTTAACACGGAAAGGCATATAAGGCGCCATTTCCGATTCAATGAGGCTCTTCCATTTACTGGAGATTATTTCATTATAAGAAGAGTCTGCTAAATGTATCCTATTGAATTTAAAAGGATAGCCAAGTCTGATAGAATTTTCTCTCCATTTTAGGAAAATGGGTCTATGGTCCGAAGAGTGATCATTCCCGATGGATAATACTGGCAATCCCATTTTTGCAATAATGCTGGCATGCATAATGGCTCTGTCAATTCTCTTTGCTATGTAGGCTTGTCCGGTCCTACTGTTGTCCCATGTAGGCCTCATTTTATCAGGGGCAATGTCCACTAGATCCCTATTTAGTAATTCTTTCCTCATTCTATCAGCCAGTGGGTCATTTTTCCTGCAATTACCCCAACATTCATCAGGATTGAGAGTCAGATTAAAATCACCCACCATCAATAGAGAATCGATCTCAAAAATTCGGGATTGAAATAGCCTTTCCCAAAAAGAAAGTCTATTTTTGTATGGTGCATAGATATTTAGCAAGTTGAGAACAAAAGTTTGACCCCTGATAGATGCTGTTATAAGAATTCCTGCACTGCACTTGTAAGCTTTTGCCCTTATCGACTCTGGGTCCCACAAAACGACAAGACCACCTGACGCCGTTTGCCTCAGTGGCAACCATATACCATTGCGGAAACATTCTCCTAAAGTAAGCAATTGACACATAGCTAGGATGCATGGTTTCCTGGATAAAAATGATCTTTGGATGAGCCCTGAAGAAAACATCTTTCAGCGCATTAAATTTTGGAGCTGCGCCTAAGCCCCTGATATTCATAGAAACAAGAAAGGTCATTTTGATGATTTTCCAACCATACATGCTCTAAGAGGCTGAAGCTCAGGTGAATCCAAAACAGGAACTTCCACAAGTGATAAATTCCTTACTCCATGTACAGTGGCTACAGTTCTTCCTCTAAAATGACGACTACCTCCTTTAGATTTCTTCCTAACCGTTATATTTTTTGCCGAATTTGGACTTATATTATGAATGGGCGAGCTGATCGGCTTGTGGATGGTCAGTGGTTCAAAATCCAGAGATGTCCTATTTAGAAGATAGTCAATGTCACTATCAAGATTGTTGACAGGGGAATCTAAGAGCGTATTATCCGGGGAGAGCACATGACAATGATCATTTCTTATTGGATCCTTCCCTTTTGAAACATCAGTACGAGATTTCACAGGGGTCGGGGAAGAAGAGGATATCTGGATTGGGAGAGAACCAACAACAATGTCCCTTTGATTCATAACAGGGGGAGAAGGAACCGGGATATCCTCACGGGGCTCCGGAATTTGAGCGAATATAGGAGGCGAGAAATATGAATCCACCCGACCAAGAGAGTCTTGTAGGGAGCAATTTGGATCTGGCTCAGATATTGAATCATGGATATGTTGATTCTTCTTTATAGCATGAGCCGCATGTTTTTGTTCCACCTGTAGGGAGGTCTCCCGAACCTCCAAAGATTCCAGGGAGTGGTCGGATTCAGACTTCCTATCTAGATTGAATTTGGACTTCTTAATTCTTCTGGAGGCTCGATGACTGCAATTTTTGATCAAGTGTCCAGTTTTGTGACACCAGGAGCACCTGAAGGGTATGCCCCAAAAGTCTAACCTTTGATGGATTTTAGAACTGCCCCAAGCTAACTCCAAATGATCGGGATATCCACCTTTGAAAGGTTTCTCAATAAGGATCCAAGCAATTCGCTTGTCTTTCTCTCCTCTGCACCAGGGATCTACATACACGAACCTGCCAATCGAATTGCCAATTTTTGAGAGGGTTTCTTCTGACCATAGTTCCAGCGGCAAGTTCGGGAGTTTCACCCATATTAAACTGTTCGATGGGGTGTTCTTTAAAGGATCGAAACCTATATACCAACGAGAAAGTGCCAGGAAACTTCTGCCAGAAACCCAGGGATTATTTAGAATCATCTCTAAATCAGATGCTTTTAAGAAATGGAATGAGTACCATTCCTTCATGAGCCGGGAGATGATAGGGGTATACCCTATCAGAGGAGACCATTTTTCCGACAACCATTTCCTCATGACCGAGTCATCCATTTCAGGGAAATTCCACTTCCCGACCAGAGCTAAGTTCTTCAGACTGTCGATTCGTTCTGAAAGGGTGGTACCATCCAGAGAAACAGCTTCCGGGGGAGGAACTGTCTTTACAGGGTTCTTGGATTTGTTAAAAAAGAGGGAAGGAGAGTCGCCTTTCCTAGATAAATCCTTTTTTGATCCATGTAACACTTTACAGGCTGGATTAATTATCATATCCTCCACTGTTGCTTGCCAGCCTGTAAGGTTTGATCCTTTTTCCCGCGCCTCCTCTGCTTGAATGGTGGCCTGTACAAGCGCTCTCGTGGCTGATGAGTCAGACTCATCCGCCATCATTTATGGATGATAGGACGCGATCAGGGTAAAGATAAGTGTTTTGGGATCTATCACCACAGTAGAAGTACAAGCAATATCTAGCCCGTAGATCTTTCTGTGAAAAAACCCCAGATAGAGTAATGCCTGGAGGATAAGAAATTTAATAAGACAGATCAGGAAAGATCTATCCGTGGATTCAATCCTGACAAGAGTACGCAACTAGATAGGAATAATTAAGAGCTTCTGCGGAGTGTGGGTGCGGACAGCTAGAGATAGAAGACTCCAGAACGGGAGTATGGAGGCGGATCAGTTGACAGACTAAAAAAGTATCTGATGATAAGACAGAGCAGGACAAGTTAACATTCCCCTAGTCAAGAGGGGTGTGTATTGAAACTGGACGTAGGTATCACCAATAAAGATAGACAGAGACTGATAACTATTCGGGAAGATTTTGAATTTTCCGGTCACCGGAAAGATAGGAGAGCCATAACCTGATTCTGGTATACCGGCAGTCGTTTGAAACCACTTTTGGAACCAGAAGGGAGATTGAAGCTCTATGCAGAAGGATAATCGTGACAGTCTATACAGCAACAAATAGGCTGAAAAACGCACCACAATTCCCCTATTCTAATGCGAAAATCAGTACAGGGGCTGTAAAAAACTATGGAGTTCTTTATCTTTGTAAGGATTGCCTTCAACATTTTTATATCATGAACCACTGCTTAGCCTATATCTATACCATATATTGTTAAAACAGATTGCTACCATCCCTGAAAACAGACATCATCATTTCAGAAATTATTTACAGAAAACTATGATGAGAATAGAATAACTAACCTCCTTGAGCTATGACCGGAGCAGCGGGAGAGAGCGTCCAAACCGGTCCAGAGAGAGCCATGCAAGAGTGGACGAGAGCCCCGAAGAATCTGAGACCCAAAGAGGCCCAAATTTTGTACACAGGAAAAACTTAGGTGCAGACTCCCCTCGCAACAAAAATTGCCGTGAAATCCAAGGCCAGAAGGCCCCCGGATTTGAGAGAAGAAAAACACAATTAAGCGTTCTGAAGGAATACTTGTAGGCTCGAAGGGTCGACGTAACACCCTCCTATTCTCGTTCCAGGCGTCCTTACATGTAAACTAGAGCCATCAACATGTCCAATGGAGAGGAGGGGATAACATGCATGACCCTATATCCTATACGCAGGGTGGCGAATCTTAATGTGATTATGGTCTCTAATAGGCACCACTTAGTTTGTATTGTGACCATGAGTGAGCCTATGACAAGTTCTATAACAATCTTAGATGTGGCAAGAACATATTCTCCATTATGTTCAAGTTAACCATGATTTAAACATGAACTCATTGATCCATTTTCATGTCTCACCCATACTATCATTGTTTTCCTTTTGCAATGACCTTCATTTTCTTCCCTTCCATTTTCCATTAATCCATAAAAGATTCATACTTCAGATCCCCTTGATCAAGTTATAAGTGTTTCATACTTAGTCCAATTTTTAAGACTTGAGTGGATATCCATCTTCCTAAAGTAACCTTTCTCACTCTACACATTACTTATCTTCGTAGAAGACTCCTATATTTTCATACTTTAGCAATTTTTCACTTATGTGTGAAATTTACTGCCACATTCTTTTCCCCACACAATTTTTTCCTCGCGTACCTTGACTTTCACACTTCGCATAGTAAAGAATCTCACACCTTGTTATTGTCTAGTTCTATAAGAGTGATCTCTCTCCCTAAGAGTTATACTTAGTGAAATTCATGTAAGTATGCCTCACACACCTTTCAAGGGCAATTCCATACACATTTAAGAAAACACGATATTCAAGGTAAAAGGTGGTTAGTTTCTTCTTTTAATGATAATGATGACCACTTGGGGAATATTGAACAATTGAGCTCTGATTTTAAAGAAGAGGAAGAAATCATTGCACTCAGGTTAAAGTAGGATATTTTAGTTCCACCTATGAAGGAGTATATACATGACTGGGTTAAAAGATCCTTAACAAAAATCATTAATCTTGAATAATTGTCAAAGGTGGTTACATCGAGAAGATTCATAAGGCTAAGATATATGCTCGAACACTTTGATGGTGAAGAGGAGAGATCATTCCATCCATCATACTTCTACAAATTTTGTGGGTGTACTTTTTATTTTGAAGTAATTTCCCTTCTTTCTTCCCAGTATTTGATCATCTAACTTTATTAGTATGTTGTCCATTTGTAAAGTCATTTTTTGACTACATTTCTCTTTTCTTCCAAATTACTATACTATTTCATTTGGTTAATGGGAGCCCCATTTTAGTCTGTTTAGGACAAATACATTTATTTTATCGTTTACGTATGAATTCATTATGTAGTGCAACAAGCAGACACTTTATTTGAACTTGAACTTCAATTTGTAAAAAAAATTACTCTCGCAAAGAGCTATTTGAATAGTTCATGACATTTCCGATTCCAAAGACTTTTATAAAGCATGAGATATCATGAATGTTCTCCTATGCATCTTATGGTTCTAAATGAATAAAATCATTTAAATCTCTCTGAAATATACATGTCATCATTTTTATTTTTATGTCCAAATACATTGCTTCAAATTTGTTTTTCTCATGGTATGAATGGATACATGTGATGGAATAAGTTAGGTATTTCTATTTGTGACTTTACCATATTTTCAATCATAGTTTTATTTATTGTTTCCCTTTAAACCACTTGATCCACTCATAGGTGTAGAGTCTTAAATGCTATATTTATTTATATGAAAAAAATACATTTAAAATTGGAGTGTGAAAGAGAAGTACCACCTCTATAAAAATGTAGAGGTAAATTGAACAATTCCTTAGGAGGTTGATGATCGTATCTAACATGAAAAGAGATCAACAGAGCTCCAACTTGTTACTATTTATTCATTAGTGTATCTTCTAGGTGTCACCTTTGACACATTAGTGTGCATCCAACCACACTTCATTAGGCTCTGTATTCTTAGGCATGGTCAACAAAATCTTACCCTTGATAAAATCAACATGCTTTCAATTCAAGGTCATCAAAGTTGATCAAGTTAATGCTAACATCAATGACCAACTTAAAAAACATTATTATTTCTAGGATTCAAAAGGTGTTTGTTATAGTTGAATGTCACTTTTTAAGATCTCCAGCAGTGGAAACGATATCCATTACTTGTATATTCTCCATAGTCATTCAACAAATTGTCACCTCAATTCACCATCAAAAATCCTAAAATTACTTTTTAAAATTTAACTTGCTCTTTTCTATTGAATTACTATTGTGAAAATACTAATGTCCTTGAATTCAAATGCAAAACAAACACAATGCAAAAAAAATTCAACAATGCACTACAAGACAAAGAGATTTATTTTATAGAAACCGAGTGTGTGAAAAATACAAATTGAATTGGTTTGCTAAGCTCCTTATTATCCTCAAAGAAAATTACAAATTACAAAGGTCTTAATATGAGTTTTTTCTCTATTGCCTAAACTTAGATGTTTCAGGTCTATAATACATCCTATGCTCTACTTTCATTGTCCCCTCAACTAAACTTAACTCTCTCTCTCTCTCTCTCTCTCTCTACAAGTTGTTACTATCCTTCGTCTCTTCAATTCTCTCCCTATAAATTGTTTCATTGC
Source organism: Pinus tabuliformis (assembly GCA_031772625.1). NCBI lineage: Eukaryota > Viridiplantae > Streptophyta > Pinopsida > Pinales > Pinaceae > Pinus > Pinus tabuliformis. Next base: position 299,228,913 of record CM062807.1, on the reverse strand, counting down.
CATTGCATGTAGTTGAATTATTCATCAATCCTAGAGACTCCACTCTCTTAATATGTCCATGCATACTGTTTAACCTCTATGTCTCCAATTGAAGAAGACACAAAAACCTTTCTAACACCTCTCTAACTACATGTGCAATCTCCTACCACTAACTTAGTTATCAATAATAACACCTATAGTCAAGCAATGCGAGAAATATATCACTTGTTCATGTTGCCTTATATGATGGTTAACAAATAGATACATGCATGTGGAAATGATTAATACTTATTTTGACCCTCTATGGCCATCCAATTAAATAGAAGAATTCAAGATTATATACTTTAAAGGCACCCTTTAAAATAACATGCTTTACTAGTGGGAAGGACCATAATCACCCCTAAGAAGTGAAAGATCATTTTTGAAAGAATGGAGTGAATTTATAAAACCATCCATAGACATTTTTATGCTCATCAAAATATGATGGAAACTACATGAGTCCATAAATGAATTTGGGTACGAGTTAAGAAAAGGTTTCAATGATGCATAAATAGTATATAAGATGAGAAGCGCATCCGGTGGTTATCATACTCCTCTTTGGTAATTCACGTCATTATTTAAAATATGAATTTAAATGCATATTAAGATTCTTTAAATAAGTTATCACAACACTATAATGGATTGCTGGAATCCCTCATGCCATCAAATGAATAAACCTCGGTTATCTAACAAAAATGTAGACCTTGCAACACTAGGTCACTTAGCTTATTATTTAAAAGTCCAATAGATATTTTGTTAACACTTCAAACGAATTTCCTAAACAATGTTCATTAGATACAGTGTAAACTCTCCTTACTATTCTTCATGTTTAGTAGACTAGCATACTCATAGATCGAAGGCACTAAATAATTATTGTTCTTCCATAATAGATATAAACATAATCAACATAATTAATGTGCAATAATGGTTGCACATGCATGCTTTATTAATGTTAAAAAGTTAATTATTTTATGAGTTATCTATTCCATTGCAATAATTACCCATGCATTACCCACATCATTGAATCATGTTTAGTTTGTTCCAACAAAACAGCTTGCTCCAAACATTTTGTCTCCCTTGCACTCATGTAGATGTCATAACTTAATATAATTTCAAAACCTTAACCTTTATCAAGCTACAATAATATTGCTCTTCCAAATTCGATGAAACTATACATGATGCAAAGCATGAGCTCAAATTGTTATCAAATCAAAAACCCAAATCAAGGTAAAAATTAGTAATTCGATGTTTTGATATATAATCACAATTTGTCCTTTTATTAGTACAAATGAAAGTGTTTGTGACTTCTACAAACCCATAAACCATGACTATCCATTATCAAGTGATTCAATTAGAGAATATCAAACATCCATCTCATTCCTATATCCGTGGAACCAATTGCCATAGTATATTCAATTGGTGAACTCTTGATGCACATGCAACTCTTAAGATTACAATAATGCCTAAATGTGGCCTAGAGAATCTCTCCAATATTTACATTACCCAACAGCACCTATGCACATTAATTTCAAGGAACCAACAATTTTACTTATACTATCGATAGTGATGAGCTAGCTAGAATTTATAAAGTATTGGATGATATTAGAAGTGGGTTATACTCCCTAGAAGTGTGTTATACTTCCTAGATAACACTACCTTCCTATGAGACTCTATTATTGGAAACTATCATAAAAGTTTGAGATGATGCAAGTTAAATAAAATGTTAAAGGTGGTGTGCTAAAAAATGTGCAACAACACCAAGTTAATTTAATGGCTCACTTATAACCTTGAGGTCATAGAGATTAATCATCCCTCCTTCAAGAAAAGCATTATGTTTTGACCTCTTTGTATAAGTTGAGTGTGAACAAGGATCCTCCTAAGACAAATACACTAGCTCTATGTTGAATGATAAAGGTCAATATGTTAATTCCAAAGCACTTCAACTATATCAAATCTTTATGTGTCAATTGAATGTAGCTCAAATGGTTGGGAAAAATGTTGTTATCCTCCAAACTCAAGTTCAATTCACAAATGTGACATGTTGAGTTCATAATGAGAATATCCTTTTAATGGATTCAAGCCTTATTTTCCGAGAGTCCCTTAGTGGTTAAAACATGTATATTCCTCATATGGAATATAAATATATTTCTTCGAAGGAAAAATATCAAATTTTAAGGCTCTTGAGGTCCTTATATTAAGGCCCTAATATGCTTTCATTGTTAGTTTATTTTTTATATTAGGCATTCATGTATAACCTTTAATTGTACCCTTGGTCTCCTATATATAAACCAAGGATAGTTAGTCTTCGGCTAATTAAATCTTGTCTTATACATTGTATTAATTGTAAAAAGAGGTTTTCTCCTCAAAGTGGACTGTGGTTGTTGGTTTTTTTTTTATCATTTTTAAGGCGCAAGGTTCATAACATATGATATCAAAACATAAAAACCTATGGTTTTTCAACTTCAAATGAGTCATCATGGGATTTTCATGATAACTTTAATTTGGGGATGACTTAGATTGTGAAATTTTGAAATGATTTAGGGGAGATCACAAAGTACATATAGAGAAAAATTTAAGATTCTAGTTTTCTATACTTTTGGAGATACACCCTATGGAAGTTAGAGTTTGTGAATGGTCCTAAAATCTATATAAAATGAGGATATTGGAATTTTTGCTATAAATTTTGTTTTGGCAAGTTTCAAATGGTGAAATTTTCAACATATAGATGATAAATATCAAGGAATATATAATAAAAAAATTAGATTCCGATTCACTATAATTACAAAGATATACCTTGTAGAAGTTAGGCTTTCTAAATGGTCATGAAATCAATTTCAAATGAGTCATATTAGCATATTCGCTATAAATTTTCTCTTTGATGGTTCAAAATGTGGAAGTTTGAACATATTAAGAAAACATATAGAGATATGTCTGGTAAAGTTTCATTTTTTGGTTTATTATAATTTTAGAAATATACCCTATGTAAGTTAGGATTTAGGAATGGTCCTCAAATCAATTTCAAATGAGTGATTTGGGCTTTTCCACTACAATTTATTTTGCTATTATTCAAACTGTAAATTTTCTAGACATCTAAGGAAACTTACTGAAGTACCTCAAGTAGAAATTTTAGAATATGACTTGAAAAATTGGACACATGGCTTACTTTACAAGATCACTCTATGGAAGAGTTCAAAAATCAATAAGTTTTGGGAAAGCTACCACAAATTTTACTTGGCACATCAAATTTTGGTCAAACTTGTGGAATTATAAAAAAGGAAAATAAAATTACTATAGGATAAATTTTTAGATTTAGGAGGGCTCAAATCTCAAATATATTATAGATATAAGGCTTCTGTGATTTATATTGTGCGCATAGCTGTTTTCTGGATCCATCACGTTGATATTGGATTGTATCGACATTTTTGTTTTCACTTCTTTCAACTGCAACAAAGTTGCTATGACCAAATGAATATATTGGACACATATAAAATTTGGCTGGTAGGCTTGAGAAATAATGTTGTCTTTACATTTCTTTACATCTTCAAAGAAATTCTCCAATAACACCACTCAATTAACTAGATATGTATAATTTGAAGGATATTTATAATTTTATAACAATGTGCTTTTCGACTTAGTGCATCATAATAAATAATAATGCACTTTCTTTAGATTATCTTCTGGTGCAATGACAATAAATACATCACCTTCTCTAACCATATCAGAAAGACAATCAAAATCCTTGTCAATCACAACCACTTCATTGTCCATCTCCTCATTAGTAAACTTTGGAAGTGGGGGCAATGGTGTCAATTCTTCGTGTATCCATGGTTTGACATATTTGTTATTATGGTTTACACACTCAATGGTGGAGTCCATATCATCAATACATGCAGGAAAAAATCAAGAGTACTTTCATTTATGAATTGAGAATATATTTATCATTTTCTCACTTGTAATAGAGTGCAAACCTCTTGTTCCATGGATTTGTTGACAATTATATGGCATCGATCTATTAACATCACCCAACGTAATATTCCAAAAGTACATGCTTGAGGAAAAATTTCATGTAAGTCAAATTTAGTGATTTATAAATATATCAGTAGAAAAACACATGTAACACACACACACACATACTCTTACCTATGCACATGAGCCATCCTTGGATTCGATACATGGCTTAAATTTTGTTTTCACCAGTTAACAACATCATTTGAATCTACAAATTGAGAAGCATCTCAATTCAATCGATGCCTCGTAAGTGAACGTTTTAGGCATGCCCCAGCTTCATCATGCTCTCCTTTTCCATGCCCCGTCTCAAAGAAATTCCACGTATGATGAATGTCAGTGTTTTTATGACAATGAAAAAACTAGGGGAATGATTGTGATTATTTAAATTGACCAGCACAACCATTTGACCATACCCAATGTTATTTAAAAGTGTCTTCCTTTCTAATAAATCCTTATAAAGAATATTAAAACAATGTTGAACAAAACATGTATCATGTGTATGATCATCACTGATGTAGAAATGGTACTCTTTAATCACTTCACGATTATTTTCATTACTATCAAAACCATTGATACCAAGCTATGGATGTTCGGAAAAATACTAAGAGGGGGGGGGGGAGGGGGAAGTGAATGAATATTTTAAAAATCACTAAAACCTTTCAATTTCTTATTCATATTTCTATGCGTGACTTTCATTCAGTGAATTAGCATATGTACGCGATTGTGATGGAGACAAGTAGCGTATATCCAGTGAACTAAGTGTTCAGTTATTTCATCATCTGTTTAACTTGAACTAGTGCATCAGTACTTCTTTAGACATTAATTAAATAATAACCATGTGTAGTAAGAATTGAGTAAACCATCACACATAAGAAATACATCAACACACATGAACACCAAGATTTTTAGGTGGAAACCCAATGTGGGAAAGAACCACCACCACTTTCATCTCTATCTTTATAAAGAAAACATCTCACAATATTATATTTCTATAGACTCATACTAGCATGCAACCACCCACTTGTGGAAGGCTACAACCTTCTCTCGTTCTCTAGCACCCACTGGAAGGGAGCTTGAACCCCCTGATCTCGTTTATCGACACCCACCAAAAAGGAGCTCCAACCTCTTGATCAAATTTACCAACTACCACTGGAAGGAATCTCCGACTTCCTCACGAAAGGCTCCAACCCTCAACACCTTCGTGGACCATGTTTCTTAATGTTCATACTAGATCCACCTAAACCAAAACATCAAATATGTAGGCCACGTTTCATCAAATTTTTAGATTGGACCCACTACCATCATTTAAGCCCAATTCAATATTGAAACCAAACAATGTATCAAATCACTTAATCACTGAACAAACTGAATCACCAAATCAATCATTGAACTAACTTATTCTCAAACAACCAAACCAACTTATATCACTGTATACCCATTCATCAGAATACTAGACCACATACTGTTCATCACTGAGACCAAATCCTGTCACTGCAAACGCTGGTCAATCTTATGTGAGAATATTATATACGCAACTATTATGAGACATATCAGCGTATATACGTGCTTTCTCTCTAGATAACTTGCGTACACATCTCAAAAACATCGAACCCTAAAAATGAATCACTGCACTACTAAAATAAATCACTGAAACACATACTGGCCTTGTCTAATCTAGGTGGATATTGGTGGCCACCCACCTCTTCCACCTAGACCTCTAGTTGGTTTCATCTGTTTCCTTGTTTATCGTAGAATTTACTATTTTTAGCAGTTTTTTCGGGTCCTAAACTTTCGGAGCAGTTTTGAACCCCTAAACAGAGATATCATATCCAACAAGGTATCATACACACCAAACAGAGATAATATGACCAAGTTATGACCCCGAAAAGTTGGATCCCTAACTAACCCCAACGGGGCCCACAAACTCTTGGCGTTCCATCTCCTGGGGTTAGGGTTTTGGTTGTTTAGGGTTTTCCCTTGTTGTTCAATAATAAATAGGCCCTTGAGCCTCATTTGTAACATAGTTTAGAGGCATGTAGCCACCACATCCCTTCTTAGAGATAAGCTACCATCGCTCGAGATAGTTTATTTCCATTTCTATTTGTAAGCATAATTTAGTATTTGATATTAATGAAATGAAGTGTTATTTCTGTTGTATCTCTGCATTTATGGTTATATCTATGATTTGTTGTGTTCCTATTTAAGGTAAAATGAGTGGTATAAGAGCGGTCTTCTTTTTCTCTGTTTTTCTTTGCATGTCCCCAATGAGGTTGGGATATAAGGAGTTAGGACTCGAACTGGTCGAACGTTTGCAAGACCAGCCTCGCAAATCCCGACAACCTCCCATGGTGGAAGAGAGGAAAGATGAGGTGGTAGGAGATCCTTTCAAAATCTTGCTTGAAGAAGCCCTTGAGCGATAGAGGAATGTGATGATGGAAAAATTTGCCCAGATCCTTCAACGACTACCCAAAGGTGACACATCTTCTTACAACAGCCACTCTAGAAGCACCACACCCTTTAAGGTACAAGTTAACTTTGACATCCCCATATTTTAAGGTCAAATAGATGCAGACACTATAGATAAATGGTTAAATCTGCTAGAAGGATAATTTTATGTTCATGATTTTTCCAACCTGGAAAATATTACTTTTGCACTTCTCAAAGCCGCCACCCACATCAAGGATTGGTGGGAAACCTGATGGGAGAAGAAGGACGAAATTACACACTCACTATTTTAAGCTGCACCCACATGGGATTCATTCCGGGATGCCATCAAGGAGTAGTACTACCCTGTTGGTAGATATGAGGATAAATACATAAAGTGGACCACTCTACGGTAGGGAAGGGGTCAAGACATGCCGAATTTTACCAATGTTTTTCATACCCTTCGCACATATTTGGGTATCAAGGATTCTGAGCGACATTTGGTACCCAAGTACTGTGACTGTCTACACAGATACATTCAGGACGAGATGGAGTTCCTGGACATCTCCTCTCTCGGCATGACGTACTGATACACTGTCAAGATTGAGTAGAAGTTTAAACACAAGAAGAGATACTTTGGATATGCGAATCCAAAGCAAGGAAAAGGCGCCCCCAAACTGTAAAGCAAAGGACAAAGACAAGGCGGGGTGACTGAATCAAAAATTGTGGAAAAAGATCGCCCTCTTCACTTGGCAAGTTTTAAAATGAGTCTTCAACAACTTATGTTTATTATAAGTTCTTTCGAGCACGAATTCATTATTGTGTGTACGTTAATCCATAAAGAAAATAACACAAATAACTATGAAAATAACATGACCAATGACATGAAGTTTGGTGACAGAGTTCACCCCTCCTGCGCTACGTCTCTGAGCCCTGCTCAAAAGGCTAGGTCACTCATATTTCAATATTTGAAAAGAGGTACATCAATTTGCTATTTACAATTGTGGTTGTTTCCCCTTCAAGAAAATTTTCTCCTATAGAGAACTCTTGCAATATACTTGACAATCTGCAATAAACATGTCATCTACATCAAAACAAAGAGTCTCCTGCAAGGATTCTAAACATCAACTGAAATTGAGCAATCATGCATCAACAATACGTCATTCAATTACCTGTCTTAACTTGACTTGGAGAGACAACAGTTCATGTATTGATTTATGAAGAATTAGCTACTGCAACTGACGAACAGGCTCTACTCATGAGTCTGGAGTGCACCAAAACCCTTGTTTCAGTTGTTTAAACGCCCCATTCGGTCTCCGAATGACTTCAAAACTCTAATTACAAAATGAGCTTATACATAGCTTTCATCATCAACTTTGAGCTATGCTAGTCTCACAAAGCTAGTCTTCAATACCACTCTGGGCTTCAACTGCCTCTGACTTCGAATGGCTTCGAAAGGCTTTGAATGGCCTTGGAATGGCTTCGATTAGCTTCGAAAGGCTTTGAATGGCCTTGGAATGGCTTCAACTGGCTTGTCCTTCCTGTGAATGGATTGTCTTTGAATTGGTGCATTTGACCACCTTTTATAACATTTTACAACTCTAAGTTTAGAGTTTTTGTTATAACAATATAACAAATGTTCTAACAACTTTACAAATTGGCTATTTGAACTAAATCGAAATAGTAATACATATCATATGGTATATAGTTTTAACAACTTTATAACATATTTGTGTCCATCATATTCAACCTTTGACAGATCAATATCTTAACCAAACGTTGTTAGACCCTGTGGCAAGTCATATGATATGTGATTGGTGGATTAACTTGGCGGAGATGTGATCACATTACCCAAATTATACATTATGGTTTCAAATATTAAAACCTTGCGCCAACGTGTATATCATAACCAAAGTATTAAATACATAGCGTTGGCGGAATATGCATAAACCTTAAATGTAACCATGGCGGTGGAATGTTATGGAAACCCGTGGCATAACCATTTCCATGTGATCTACTCCTTTAACGGTCTCGACCTACTGTGACGTGCTCCCGAGTGGTCACGACAATAACCCTGAACCGTGGCATGGTGACTTGATGCTCTGGTGATGTTACCAACTCTGATCCCGTGCTAACATAACCATCTCCGTTGGCAGTTACAACATTCCTGGTGTTCAAGGCAGAACTCTGTGACATGTGCGCGTCATTGTAACAGTTTAACCCATGGTTTATTACTTCAGTGGTATAGACAAGGTTTAAAATTTGGTTTAATAATATATTTATGTAGATACCAAAGTCCATGCCACATTACAATGTTTGCGCCATAGTTTTTAAACATAGGTTTGACCTCCACACCTCCTTTTATACCGCATATACCATACATAATGCCTTGCCACCATTGTAATTCAAACGAAGCCATGGTCCAACAGTTTGGATTGGAGTTGTTTGCTGCTAGGTCATGAGGTCGAATCTACGAGGGTCCCGTACTCATAACAATAGTTTTAGTACGATAGGAGGAGGCCACGTGGCAGCTAATCATTGGTCCACATGGTGCTCCCATATTGGTCAAAATAAACCAACCAATCATAAAACATCAAAATTTGACCTTTTGACTTTTACTGCGTTGACTTTGACTTTTAACCTGTTTGGAGGAAAAAATTCAACAAGCATTTTCTCCTTCATCCAGAGGCCTTTTCCAAAACTGAAGATACTGTTGGATTCAACGCGACAAGATCTTTTGCTTGGCGCTATTTTCGGGAGCATCTGAGACTGCAAAATTTCAAGCATGTCGAGAATTAATGCTATCTGGGACCATCTTGGTCTTCAAACATTACCTAGCAAACTTCGACTGAACTCAACAAGATCCATCCTGGATCATACCTCCCAACAAAAAGGACTTTTGGACCTCCAAAAGTTTATTAGAAACATGAATTTATTACATTCAAGCATCAATATAAAAACCATTTAGACCCTATTTACAGACTCAACTAGGTCTACTAATGCGATGACAATTCATAGACACTCAATTACACATACGACATAAAATATGCCCAGTTCCAAGTAGGAGACTTCTCTGGAGACTTACATTTTTCTTCCCTAGTTTGCTTTTCTTCCCCTTGTCTTGTTGGTGCTAGTGTCGACTCTCATGGCAACATCAGACATGTACTCTTCGAGTGTCGCATCAGCTTGCATTGTAGACACACTCTTTCTCTCGAGTTTGTACTGGTCGTATTTTTTCTAGATCTTTCCGAGCTCTGTTTCGACAATGCCGAGCTTTTTCCTGATTGTATCAAAGTATTTCCCAAAATTTTCTTTACCTGTAGGGTCGCATCATCCCTCTGCAACTGACTCTTTGTAGCATGCACCTTCTTGCTGTAAACCTTCTGCTTCCAACATTCCTCTACACAATGCGTGTTACTCCCACAGAAAGTACATGGGTATATCCTTTTAATGAATTTCAACATAAAATTTTGATTGTAAGACTCACCTTCCAAATCACTGTTGGAATGATTCGTCTGCTTACCTTTCCAATCCTAAATCTTCTTTAGCATTAACTCAGGATGTAAGGACCAACACCGATTTGTGATGTGACCTCTCTTCCCATAGTAGTCACAAGTTGACTGGTCATATCCCAATCCTTCATATTTAGGCCTTTCTTGCACTGAGATTGGTTGGAGTCTGCCTTGGCCATTCTTTTCGAGGTCTTGTCCTTGCTGACACCCCATCTTTTTCATCATCATCATACCCATTCCTTTGGTATGATTCTCAAACACTCCATTCTCAGGATTGCTGTAAGACTCTATTTCTGAAACAAATTCCTGAGATGATGGTACATAAGGAAATTCCTCAGAAGGTGAGGAAAAGGTACCAATGGATTCTTCCACTGTTTGCACTTTTGGAATGGTATATAGAGATGAACTTTCTTCATCTTCCTGATGAAGTGGAGAGACTTCATTTTCTCCTATAGTGGATGGACTTTGAATTGAAGGATTTCCCTTCTTTCAATTTTTCTGCAAGGCTTCGATCTTCGCTTGCAGTCTTTGTTTTTCCTCCTGCAAAGCTTGCACCATGCGTTACAATGTAGCATTTTCCTGTTGACATTACTGGTTTAACTCTTCTAGTTCTTGCAATTGAATCTACTCGTGTTTTTACCCATTTTTTCACTTTGGTGAGAACCCACTCTGATACCAAAAATGATCCGAAAATTGCAGGAAAAGATCGCCCTCTTCACTTGGCAAGTTTGAAAATGAGTCTTCAACAACTTATGTTTATTAGAAGTTCTTTCAAGCACGAATTCATTATTGTGTGTACGTTAATCCATAAAGAACATAACACAAATAACTATGCAAATATCATGAACAATGACACGAAGTTTGGTGACAGAGTTCACCCCTCTTGGGCTACGTCTCTGAGCCCTGCTCAAAAGGCTAGGCCGCTCATATTTCAGTATTTGAAAAGAGGTACATCAATTTTCTATTTACAATTGCATCTATTTCCCCTGCAAGGAAATGTTCTCCTACAGAGAACTCTCACAATATACTTGACAATCTGCAATCAACGTGTCATCTACAACAAAACAAAGAGTCTCCTGCAAGGATTCTAAACCTCAACTGAAATTGAGCAATCATGCATCAACAATACATCATTCAATTACCTGTCTCAACTTGACTTGGAGAGACAACAGTTTAGGTACTAATTTATGAAGAATTACCTGCTGGAACTGACAAACAGGCTCTTATGATGAGTTCGGAGCTCACCAAAACCCCAGTTTCGGTTCTTCAAGCACCCAATTCGGTCTCCAAATGCATTCAGAACACTAATTACAAAATGAACTTATACATAGCTCTCACCATCAACTTCGAGTTGTGCTCCTCACAACTCCCTTCTCGTTTCGATGGCGCAATTGGCTCAATCCTTCTGGCTCACAAAGCTAGTCTTCAATACCACTCTGGGCTTCAACTGCCTCTGACTTCGAATGACTTCACCTTTGACTTCGAATGGTTTTGAAAGGCTTCGAATGGCCTTGGAATGGCTTCAACTGGCTTCGAAAGGCTTTAAATGGCCTTGGAATGGCATCGACTAGCTTGTCCTGCCTCTGAATGGCTTGTCTTCAAATTGGTGTGTTTGACCACCTTTTATAACATTTTACAATTCTAAGTTTAGATTTTTTGTTATAACAATATCACGAATGTTATAACAATATAACAAATGTTATAACAACTTCACAAATTAGCGATTCGAATTAAATCGAAATAGTAATCCTGCCTCTGAATGGCTTGTCTTCGAATTGGTGCATTTGACCACCTTTTATAACATTTTACAATTCTAAGTTTATATTTTTTGTTATAACAATATAAGGAATGTTATAACAATATAATAAATTTTATAGCAATATAACAAATGTTATAACAACTTTACAAATTGGCTATTCGAATTAAATCGAAATAGTAATACATATCATATGGTATATAATTTTAACAACTTTATAACATATTTGTTGCCATTGTATTGGACCTTCGGCGGATCAATATGCTAACCAAACGGTGTTAGACCCCGTGGAAATTCATATGATATGTGATTGCTGGATTAACTCGGCAGAGATGTGAACCCATTACCCAAGTTATACATTATGGTTTCAAATATTAAAACCCTGCACCAACGTGTATATCATAACCAAAGTATTAAATACATAGTGTTGGAGGAATATGCATAAACCTTAACTGTAACTTTGGCGTTGGAATGTTATGGCAACCCATGGAATAACCGTTTCCATGTGATCTGCTCCCCGATGGTCTTGACTTGCGGTGACCTTCTCTGCGGCGGTCACGACAACAACCATGACCCGTGGCACGGTGACTCGATGCTCCGGTAGTGTTACCAACTCCGATCCCGCGCTGACATAGCCATCTCCGTTGGCGGTTACAACATTACCGATGGTCAAGGTGGAACTTTGTGATGTGTGCGCATCATTGTAACAATTTAACAAATGGTTTATTACTCCGGCGGTATAGACATGGTTTAATAATATATTTATGCCGATACCAAAGTCCATGCCACATTACAATATTTTCGCCATAGGTTTGACCTTCGCACCTCCTTTTATATGGCGTATACCATACATGATGCCCTGCCACCATTGAAATTCAAACGAAGTCATGGTCCAACGGTTTGGATTGGAGTTGTTCACTGCTAGGTCATGAGGGCGAATCTCCAAAGGCCCTGTACTCATAACAATAGTTTTAGTACACCAGGAGGAGGCTACGTGGCAGCCAATCATTAGTCCAATGGCTCTCCCATATTGCTCAAAGTAAACCAATCAATCATAAAACATCAAAATTTGACCTTTTGACTTTTACTACATTAACTTTGAATTTTAACCTATTTGGAGAAAAAACTTCAACATGTGTCTTCTCCTTCATCTGATGGCTTTTTCTGAAACCAAATATACTGTCAGATTTATGGCGACGAGCTCTTTAGCATGGAGCTATTTTCAGGAGCATCTGAGACTGCAAAATTTTGAGCATGTCGAAAACTGACGCTATATGGGGCCATCTTGGTCTTCAAACATTACCTGGAAAACTTCGAATGAAATCAACAAGATGCATCCTGGATCAGTGACACAGGAAAACCTGGCAATGCTACATACAAATAACAATGCCCCGAAGACAAAGAAAGACACGGGAAAATGGTGTGAGTTCCATAAGAGCTCCACTCACAACACAAGTGAGTGTCGGGCCAAGCAATCATTGTTGGCCGAGCTGAAGGCTTCCGAATCAGACACATGTTGCGACCTTGAGTCAGAACCCGATAGTGGGAATGCAAAAGGAAAGCAGATCATTGATGTGGATCCCAGTGCTACCATGGTCACCACCAAGATCAAGAAGAACGAGCTTGAATATCTAGAGGAGGGGGAATGCCTCTTCCACTCACAGATGTGGGTGAAGGGTTCTCCGCTGCAGTTCATTGTTGACAGGGGAAGCCAAAAGAACCTCATTTCAACACAAGTTGTGAAGCATCTAGGTCTACCGACTACAACACATTCACAACCATACACCATCGGATGCCTTCACCAAGGACGAGATCTCCACGTTAGCCAACAATGTCACTTTCCCTACAACATCAAGCCCTTCACATATGCGGTAATGTGTGATGTTGCTTCTCTTGAAGTTTGTTATGTATTATTAGGAAAACCATACTTGTGGAAGAAACATGTTGTATATGAGTCTAGACCTCACTCTATGATTATTACTTTGGGAAAAAATTTGTATAGGATACCGGAGGTAGCCCCACCTATCACCATTTCTTTGATCTCTGCAAAGCAATGCAATAAGATCATTTCATAGACCATGATTTTTTTTTCCTTATGATTCTCCCTCAGAGAAAGAATAAGATTGTGGCCACAACTTCCAAACAGGGCTCCTCCGCATAGCAATAGCATATGGAAAAGGTCGTGGAGGAGTACAAGGACATTTCCACCTCACCTATGAGGGTACCTCTACATTGTTAGTTCAAGCACTCCATCGATCTGACCCAGTGGATCAATCTATCAACACTCCTTTCTAGTGAACTATGAGATCAAGAGGGAGATTCAAGAGTTGTTACATAAAGGGCACATCAGGCCAAGCTCATCACCTTGTGGGAGGTTGATTGTATTGGTACAGAATAAGGACGAGACCTAGAGACTCTGTATTGACTATCGGGCGCTGAACAAGATCATTGTCCAGAATAGGTTCCCAATCCCACTGATTGATGACCTTCTGGACTAGCTCAAGGGGGCCAAATATTTCAACAAGATTGACTTGAAGTCTGGTTATCACCAGGTGCCTATCTAACCCTCTGATGTGTGGAAAACCACCTTCAAAGCCAAGGAGGGCCTTTTTGAATGGCTGGTCATGACTTTCGGGTTGACGAATTCCCCCATAACCTTCATGAGGTTTATGGACGACATATTGTACCCTTCACCAATTCATTCATGGTGGTGTATTTAGATGAAATATTGATCTTCAACAAGAGTTAGGAAGAGCACCTTGACAGGTCCTTCAAACCCTGCGACAACACAATCTGTGTGCCAATCTAGAGAAATGCACTTTTTGCATGACCTAGGTTCAATATATGGGGTACATCATTAATCAGCAGGGTGTGCATTTGGACCTAGCCAAGATACAAGTCATTTGGTATTGGGCAACCCCAAACACTCTAACAGAGATCTACATCGTTATGGGCCTTGCCAATTTCTAACACAGGTTCGTGTTGGGGCTCTCTCATATCACTTGGCCTTTAAGTCAAGTCACCAAGGGCAGAGTGATATCAAAGTTCTTTTGGTCCGAAACCCAACATAAGGCATTTGTTGTGTTGAAGCAACACCTCTTCTCTGTACCAATGCTCACATTACCAGACCTGCAACAACCATTTGAGATTTAGACAAATTCCTCTGATTATGCTATTGGTGCAGTTCTTACTCAGTAGGGGAATCCAGTGGATTACCATAGTAAGACACTTTCAAACATAGTCTGAAAGTTTCCCACCTATGACAAAGAAATGTATTCCATTGTGTAGGCCTACTGTCAATGAAAGCATTAGATTATGGGGAAGGAAACAGTCATCCACACAGACCACCAACCCCTGCAGTTCATACAAAAACAAGGGAAGTTGCAGAATGATCGCCATCAGAAATGGTCCACATACCTGCAACAATTCCATTTTAACATTAAGTATAAGAAGGGAAAGACCAATAATGTTGTAGACTGCCTTAGCTTACCACCAGTCATGGCGCTAATAACTTTGCTTGACTCCTGTGGGCACGAGACATTAGGGTGGCGCATATTTACAAGAGAAATCCATAATTTGGCAGCACATACCAGACACTCTTGGAAGGTAAGAAAGTTCCAAATTTTAACCTCTAGGATGCATTGTTATGCCACCTAGTACACACTTGTGTTCCTTCAAGCGAGCGTGCCAAGATGATTTGGGAGGTGCACTAGAGTCGGGTTGTTGGGAATTTCAGAGTAGAGAAAATAGTGGCAACACTATAGAAGTATTTTTATTGGCCGAACCTTCGTTAGGATGTTGGGAGGTACATTAAATTCTACACTTCCTGCATCATTGCCAAACGAACCATCAAAAATCAAGGCCTATTTACTCCTCTTCCTACTCCTAGTCGACCTTGGGAATCCATATCCATGGATTACATATCAGGCCTTCCTTATTCTAAGCATAACAATGATTGTGTTTTCGTGGTGGTCGAAAGATCATCTAATATGGCCATTATGGCGGCCTACAAGAAGAGTATCACAACAATAGCCACTACTAAGCTCTTTTTTGAGTAAGTGTGGGTACACTTTGGGATCCCACAGTCCATTGTCTTATATTGAGAGAGAAAATTCCTACATGCATTTTGGTCAAGTCTCTAGTTGATGTTGGATACCAAACTTACTAAGTGCACTACTTTCCATCCCCAAACTGATGGCCAAACAAAGGTCGTCAACATGATGATCGTATACATTCTGCACATGTACAACTCGAAGTATCCACGCACATGGGATGAAATCCTCCCCTATGTCCATCATGGCTACAATAGATCTCCCCACAACTCAATGAGCCATAGACCCTTTCAAGTAGGGATGGGATTTCAACCATTATGTCCCATTGATGTGGCCATACCATTTGCAGCTACTCAGGCAGATTCAACTCATGTCCAGTCTGAAGCCAACAAGGCTAACAACTTCATTGAGCGCATTCAACACTTCCGCCAACAGGTCCATGATATATTAGATATATTTAATGCTAAGTACAAGCAATGCCATGATCATCATCAGGTTCTGCACAAGTTCTAGGAGGGCGACAAAGTTTCTCTACATTTGCAGAAGGAGTGCCTTGCTGGACCCCACCGCAAGCTTTGCCCACTCTGATATGGGCCATAAAGCACCATGAATGCCTTCAAGCTTAGCATTCCACCACTCCTTGGTCTACTCCCAGTTTTCAATGTAGACCACCTTCGGCCATACTTTCCACCATTGTTGGACACATCCAACATTGCCGAACAACTCACAACAATAGATCTAAGCCCAGAATTCATGGAACATGCCACAATTGATCAGATCCTGGATACACAGATCAATAACACTCGCCAATAGAGGATACAATTATATCGAGTTGTCAAAGAAGGCCAACTCCTTCACCAGGGCAAGTGGTTCACCAGGGACCAGGTTCAACAGAAATTTCCTCACCTCATGGAGGATCTACACGCAATGGGGACCATTGTTTCCTAAGGAGGGAGGAATGATCCAAGTGGATATTGGTGGCCACCCACCTATTCCACCTAGACCTCCATTTGGTTTCATATGTTTCCTTGTTTATTGCAACATTTACTATTTTTAGCAGTTTTTCGGGTCCTGAACTTCTGGAGCAGTTTTGACCCCCTAAACGACATTATTTTAGGTCCACACTACAACTTCTAGCTTGCCTAAAATTTTGTAGTATTGAGAGAGACCTTTCAAACAAGGTATCGTGCACGCCAAATGAAGATAATATGACCAAGTTACGATCCTGGGAAGTTGGCTACCTAACTAACCCCAACGGGGCCCACAGACTCTTGGCGTTCCATCTCCCGAGGTTATGGTTTTGGTTTTTTAGGATTTTCCCTTGTTGTTCAATATTAAATAGGCCCTTGAGCCTCATTTGTAACATAGTTCAGAGGCATGTAGTTGCCACATCTCTTCTTAGAGATAAGCTACCAGCGTTGAGCTAGTTTATTTCCATTTTTGTTTGTAAGCATATTTCAATGTTTGATATTAATGAAATGAAGTGCTATTTCTGCTACATATCTATATTTATGGTTATATTTATGATTTGTTGCGTTCTTGTTTAAGTTTAGATCATTGTCACAGATCCATGAACTAGATACAGATCATCTCATAACAACATCATTACTATTCAACATTTCATAACATAATCAGATGAATTTCAACTAGCACTATCAAACACAAATCATCATGAAAAGACTTCATCGACAGACAACAATAATCATAATAAGACTGATCAGACATCATATTCAACAAAACCTTAGCATATGTACATGCCCCTTATAAGACACTTCCGCGTATGTACGTGCCTTTCAATAAGCATACGCGTGTACAGATATGTCCATACTGCAGAATCAATACACGACTACGCATAAGAAAATCTGCATATGTACGCGGTCTTTGTGAAGAAAACCTACTTATAGATCTGCAACTACTTAATTGTACCTTTGCTGCACAACAAAACATCAATCAAACCCAAATATTGACATACACTATAAAAGACACACTTCATAACATCATCATCACAGATCTATCAACCCATAAGCAGATTATTCATTTTGTAGTCATTTCAGATCTATAAGATCTGATCCATCATCAAACTCTCGGGTGCATACTTACTTCAGATCAAGCAATTCATCAACAACCCATAACATGCAAACTTAAAACTTTCATCTCCATCTCCTTATGTAGCTTAGGCCTTAGCTAATACCATGGATAAAACCCTTAGTTATCCCGATGGTATTCTTTGATGGGATCAAATATTTGTTTCTGTGCTCATTACTATGGTCCAATACCATGGTAAATACCCATGGTATTTAGAATACCATGGTTTGAAAACTGTACATGACTTTTCTTCACCAAACCTGCATATGTACATGACTTTGCTTCATAGAACCTGCATATACGCGACTTTGCTTCACCAAACCTACATATGTACGCGACCTTGCTTCATAGAACCTGCATATACGTGACTTTTCTTCACCATACCTGTGTATGTATGCAGATTTTATTCATAGAACATGCATATACTTCTTCAAACTTCATGTTTATCATTCCTCTGCCTTTGAACTGTTATTAATTTGTCCAATCTTTCTGTCACATCTATACTGACCTTAATACTCATCCTACTACCATCATGCTGACATGTTTATTAAGTCTATTTCCATTAAGGATAACACATTTTTCATAATGCCAACAATATCCCCCTTTGGACTTGATGGCAACCACTTTGGTGTTTGGTCACCACCACCTATAGATACCTGTAAACACATATGTAGATATACAAAGTATTCTCCAAACACCAAGCTTCTCTCCCTTTGACATCAAGGGAAAAGGGTTGACCAATGCTGAATGAAGGCTTCTCTCCCTTTGTTGACATGAGCGTTGTAGATCTGATCTACTGAGTATGAATACTGAATACTGACCATGCTCCCCCTGAGCACATGCTGAATTTTCTGAAGATATACAAAGAAGTACATGACTCTATGACTCAACTAAACATGACCTTTCCTATCACCAATGACTCATGCTTACATTGATCACCCAACATAGTGGGGTTACAAACTACATCACATGCCCAAAAAGATGGGATTACATGACTTGACCACAATAGTCCATACATGACTGAATTTTACAATGATTTATAACATAGGTCTTTACATGACCTTTACATCAAGAGACATATATGGCATTTATAACCAAAACAAAAGACCTCAATAAGACCATGATAGTCATCAACAACTATCATACACCATATAGGATCTGCACCATAAGCATCTGTCAGCAGCAACATGAACAACAACATGCACATTTTCATCATCAATTTGCAAGATAAGACAATGTAGCTTTAATATCATCAACCTGTGACCAAGTATGCAACATAATATTTTCCATAGAGATATGTTATCAACTCATCCTCTTGACCTCATCAAGGTCAACTTTCTCTTTCCCTTAGTAGGAAGAGCCTCAATCCATGTTCATCAAAGCATAGCAACATATATTTTCATGCATCAATCAACATATGTGAGAACCAAGCATATCATCATAAAGTAAGATAGGGAAAAGTAGCATCATTCCTTAACATCATCAATATGTGACTAAGTATTCCATGTCTCCAAGTATCATTTAGTAGATGTCTTCATGAAACCTACAGTAACATCATTCTCTTGGCCCATTTTCTTCATGCAAGAATAACTATCACACCAACACCACTTCATCAATATGAAACTTAAGTAATCATCCATAATATCCTTATCTGTAATTCACCCATCAATGATATCCCATGACATAGAGATAGTAGTATGTATCTAACTTCTCATCAATAGAAAACCATGAGCTCACCATCATTTATCAAACTTTGTTAGTAACCCATCTCCTTGACACCATCAAGAGCAACAATCCTCAAACAATATACTATGTGCAACATATCATGTATATGTGAGAGCCAAGCACTATAGGAATCATCATCCATAACTGCACCGTATGAAACTTATGCATCTGTGAAGGCATAATGACAACAACATAAAAGTAAAGAATGACACTTATCATCATCAAATAATGAGGTTGTATAATCAAGCTCTATTTATCTCCTTGAACTTCTAAATATCAACATGTAAGCAACATAACATATGTACCATATGCATCATCAAAAAATCTTCTATCATCATAAATCTGATGAGTAGCATCGTAACAACTGTGCGACTCAAGAAATATATAAGTATCATCCTTGATTTCATCATAGGAAACCCATGGCAACAACATAGCATGATGCAACAATAGTCATCATTCAAAAACTTTAGCATCCTGAGTATTTTTAATGACATCATTAAAATAAGCATCATAATATAACAAGAAATTCTCAAGCAATCATAATGCCAGCAATCCACTATTAGAAGCATAGAAAATGCTCCCCCTAAACCTGTGCCAATTGTTCACTGTCATCAGGGGAATTTTGAGGTATAAAATGGGCCTCCTAAGAAAATTATAAAATAATAGTGGAAATAATAAAATAAGATTAGATTACATCATCAAATTTTAGAGGGGCAAAAAAACTATTTTTTTTTTCAAGTCGTATTTTCAACTTATCTCCCTATGGGTTTACTCAAATTTCGAGCGGCAATAGTCTTTGGATGCATAATTTGATTCCTCACCCAAGGAGTACCCATGTTGCATACTTTCAATGGACCCTGCTACACGAAAAATGAGAAATACATGAAAAATGTGATTGCAACCATGGTCAATCATGGTCAAGAATGACCAAGCATGGTCAATCATATTTTATAAAATCAATCATGGTCAACCATTTTTATTTTAGTGTTTATAGTATTTATCTTAGTGTTTATATACCTTGAATTTATAATATTAATCCCTTGGGTTTGATATTACCCTTGGATTCATAATCCCTTGGGTTTCATATTACCTTTGGATTCATAATCCCTTGGGGTTTTAGTATTAATCCCTTGGGTTTTTAGTATTAATCCCTTGGGTTTATAATATCAATCATGGTCAACATGGTTAAACATAGTTTATAAAAATCAATCATGGTCCAACGTCATATTGTAACAAAGGTTGTTTCAATATGAAAATCGATCATGTTGAACCATGATCTAACGTCACATTATGACAAAGATTGTCTCGATATGAAAACCATTCATGGTCCAACGTTGCATTGTGATGAGGATTTCACAATATGAAAATCAACCATGGTCAACCATGTTTATTTTAGGGTTTATATACCTTGGGTTTATAATATTAATCCTTGGGTTTAATATTATTCTATTGAGTTCTAATCCCTTATGGTTTTAGTATTAATCACTTGGGTTTATAATATAAATCCCTTAGGTTTATTAATCTAAGGGTTCATATTCCTAGGGTTTAATATTATTCCCTTGAGTTTATTATTCCCTTGGGGTTTAATATTATTCCCTTGGGTTTATAATCCCTTTGGTTTTTAGTATTAATCCCTTGGGTTTATTATTCGCCTTGGTTTATATTATCAATCATGGTCAACCATGGTTTGACGTCGCATAGTGACAAATATTGTCTTAATATGAAAATCAACCATGGTCCAACGTCGCATTGTGACAAAGAGTGTCTCGATATGAAAATTAATCATGGTAAACCATGGTCCAACATCACATTGTGACAATCTAATGGTTTATTAATCTAAGGGTTCAACCATGGTCGAGCATGATCCAATGTCACAATGTGACAAATATTGTCTCAATATGAAAATCAACCATGGTCAACTGTGTTTATTTAAGGGTTTGTATTATTCCCTTGGGTTTATAATATCAATCATGATCAATAATCATCAATGGTCAACCATAGTCAACCATGGTCACTCATGGTCAACGATGACCAACCATGGTCAACCATATTGATTTTAATGTTTATAATTTTTATCTTAGGGTTTATATACCTTGGGTTTATAATATTAATCCCTTGGGTTTAATCTTATTCCCTTCGGTTCATAATCCCTTGGGGTTTTAGTATAATCCCTTCAATTTATTATTCCCTTGGGTTTAAAATATCAATCCCTTTGGTTTATTAATCTAAGGGTTCAACCATGGTTGAGCATGGTCCAACATCACATTGTAACAAAAATTGTCCCAATATGAAAATCAATCATGGTCTACCGTGTTTATTTTAGGGTTTATAAACTTTATCTTAGGGTTTATATACCTTCAATTTATATTATACCCTTGGGTTTTTAGTATTATTCCCTTGGGTTTATAATATCAATCATGGTTAACCATGATCAATCATGGTCAATCATATTCAACCATGGTTTATCAAAATCAATCATGGTCAACCATCCTCATTCATGGTAAACCATGGTTTATCAAAATCAATCATGGTCAACCATTCTATATGATGGTCAACCATTGTCTAATGTTGCATTGTGACAAAGATTGTTTCAATAAGAGAATCAACCATGGTCCAACATCGCATTGTGATAAAGATTTTATCGATATGAAAATCATTCATGGTCAAGCGTGGTCGAACGTCGCATTGTGGCAAGGACTTATCAATATGAAAATCAACTATGGTCAACCATGTTTATTTTAGGGTTTATAATATTTATCTTAGGGTTTATATTATTAATCCTTTGGGTTTAATATTATTCCGTTGGGTTCATAATCCCTTAGGGTTTTAATATTAATCCCTTCAGTTTATTATTCCCTTGGGTTTATAATATCAATCCCTTGGGTTTATTGATCTAAGGGTTCAACCATGGACGAGCATGGTCCAACGTCACATTGTGACAAAAAATGTCTCAATATGAAAATCAACCATGGTCAACCATGGTCTACCATGTTTATTTTAGGGTTTATAATTTTTATCTTAGGGTTTATATACCTTGAGTTTATAAATTATTCCCTTGGGTTTATAATATTAATTATGGTAAACCATGATCAATCATGGTCGACCATGGTTTATCAAAATCAATCATGGTCAACCATGCTCATTCATGGTGAACCATGGTTTATAAAAATCAATCATGGTCAACCATGGTCTAACGTCGCATTGTGACATAGATTGTTTCAATATGAGAATCAACCATAGTCAACCATGGTCCAATGTCATATTGTGACAAAGATTGTCTCAATATGAAAATCATTCATGGTCCAACATCGCATTGTGACAAGGATTGTCTCAATATGAAAATCAACCATGTTTATTTTAGTGTTTATAATATTTATCTTAGCGTTTATATTATTAATCCCTTAGGTTTAATATTATTCCATTGGGTTCATAATCCCTTAGGGTTTTAGTATTCATCCTTTGGGTTTATTAATCTAAGGGTTCATATTCCTAGGGTTTAATATTATTCCTAGGTTTTTAAAATTAATCCCTTGGGTTTATAATATAAATCATGGTCAACCACATTTTATAAATTTTGAAGAAGCTTTTGGAGAAATCACATAAGCATTGATTGAGGGTCAACGTTTTGAACCTACTAATGAGGTTCATCATCATGACCAAGATGAAAAAAACTGATCTATCAATACATTTAAATAACAAAGCGATGCATAATATCAGATTCTATAAAATCAATCAAGGTCAACCATGGTCCAATGTAACATTTTGACAAATATTGTCTCAATATGAAAATCAACCATGTTCAACCATTGTCAAACATTGCATTGTGACAAAGATTGTCTCAATATGAAAATTAATCATGGTCAACAATGGTCCAATGTTGCATTGTGACAATGATTGTCTCAATATGAAAATCAACCATGGTCAACCATGTTTATTTTAAGCTTTATAATCCATTGGGTTTATAACATTAATCCCTCCTATGTATAATAATATATTAGGGTTTATAATATTAGAATTTTTAGGCTTAATACTAAAAACTCAAGATATTATAAACCCAAGGGAATATTAAACCACAGGAATATGAACCCTTAGATTAATAAACCCAAGGGAATTTTGACGAAAAAATTATAAACCCAAGGAAATAATATTAAACCCCAAGAATATTAATGCTTGGGTTCGTAATATTAATAATATCTTGAGTTTTTAATATTAATCTCAAGGGTTCCTGGATGCGGGTGTGTGCAGGGACTGAACTGACGGCAGGGGAATGGGATGGCAAGTGGAATAGCCACATGGCCACCTGTAAACCCACACACAAAGCCATAAAACCGCCTTGCAGCAACAGTAAATGCCATTTAATTTGGCACTCGAATTAACTCGGCTGCGCCAATCTACCTCGGCTCTGCATCATAGCGCCCTCAGGTAATATACTACCCACCTCCTCTATCTCTAGTCCTATGCCTCTGAGTTGCCAATGTCCCCTGGCTGCAGTGGAGCCAAGTTCACACACTTCTATGGGCAGGCGCTGCAACATTCTCTGCTGCATTGAGTTTGGACAGGG